>VZTU01008321.1:366961-383758 GCA_013400835.1 Zapornia atra | reverse complement strand
ACAAACCTAACCCACTGGGAAGGGAACTTGCACGCCGTTCGGTGCGTTACTGAAGGAATGAGTAACGTTTGTGGTGTTTACATGATGACACGTTGGTGTTCACTTTTTTTGTGCTCAAGCTTTGTACAAAAATGTCTTATTTAAAGCTGAAGTCCTTTTTACATTTTCAATTAAAAGGGGACAAATTAATTATTTTTTCATGCCTATAACTAGGACTGTTGCTAGTTTTCTTTTCCCTCTCCAGAGTTTCTCAAGCAGGAAGCTGGGATGCCCTCTAAATCTGACCTGGTCCTCACAGGGAGGTGACCACGTTGCTTTTAAGTGTGTGCAGTGAAAATGAGCTGGGTGAGGTGCTTTGGGAGCTTTGAGGGAGGCTTCAACTTTGCAGTGCAGGTGTCTGCACCAAGGAGATGCTGGCAGTGAGCAGCCTTGAGAGGGGCCTGTTCTGCCAGAGGGATAAGGGCTGGGGCCACTCTGCCATTCGCCTCCTTGCACTGAGGTGCTGGACCCTGGTCTCTGGGGTTGGGCTCAGCACTGGGGACCGGCAGTGCAGGGCCAAGGGGTGCGCTCCTGCTTTGGGCAGCACTGGCACGGATGTGTATCCTGGTCTGCAAGAGCTATGGCTGAAGGATGCCAGGCTCACTGGGAGTGGGTGAAATACCTCATTAAGAGAAAAGAAAAATTGGCTGCATTCATCCTGCTTAGTAATAGGTTTCATTTTGGGAGTGTTGGAGGCTTTAAATTGAGGTGTGAAAGGCACTGACGTGAGCACCCGCTCACTAATGCTGCCTCTGGGCCTCTGCTACGGCTGCTTCCTCTCCCTTGGTTCTGCTGCTCCTCCAGGCAGCAGCTCCCAACTCCTCCGTCAGCTGCTGGTCACTCAGGCGCTCAGCACAGGGAACTTGGGGCTGGAAAGTTGGAGGGATGCAAGTATTCCATCAGTGTATTTAGTTTCTGGAATAGTAACAGTGTCACCTTTCTCTCAGCCTATTCTAATTCATACCAAGATCCCTTTGTCTCTCATTCAGACCTTGTAGCAACAAACATTTAATTTTTCTTCTTTCTGGAGTGCTGGGCGCTCTCCTTGGCATCCTCCTGCTTGGAAATTTGGTACAACAGGAGGGGTGGAGCAGGTGGCACCGGCTGCAAGACGCAGGGAGGGCTGAAGCCGCTGGGTTGTGCATCACCTCACGCCGCTGCGGGCAGTCTGCGCTGCCGCCTGAACACAATGACACATGGAGCTCACCCAGGGGCGGGTGTTCCTTACAACCCCTGTCCCTCACGCAGCCACCTCAGAGCTGCTTTTTTTTCCCCTTCCTTTTTTGTGTCTGAGGGGTGTGGGGGGCGGCCAGGGAGGGAGGAGAGAGTGGTGACTGGCCAAGCCGTGTGAATCACCAATTCCTCCTTTCCACGGGCTCAGCACAGACCTTTCCCGGAAAGGAGGCGGCGACTGTTCAGGAGCTGGCACGGAGCTGTTCCAGAAACCCTTGTGAATCCAGAGCTTTTCCAGAAATCCATGTGAATCCGGAGAGCTGCTGCAGGTACCGCGGTCACCGGGGAAGACAACGGGCAGGAAACAACAAGCCCAGGTCCCACCTCACAGGCCAACACTGGCTTATGCACCACAGCCCTGGTTGCCCCCAGCTCAGACCCACCCTGCCCAGGGCCCACTGCTGCAGCCAGAGGGGTTTTACCATGAGAGGGTTTGGGATTTGAGACGCTTTGAAAGGCTTTTATTTTTAGGCTTTGTAAAAGATAGGGAGCGAAAGCCTATTGTTCTTACAGGGAGAGCTCTTTACAAAGCCATCAATATTTAAAGTAATTAAAAATATCTTCACAAAAGCCTTTGCTGAAAAACTTGGCAGTTTAACAAGCGCTCCTCCCTCTGTCATCTTTTATTCCCATCAGACCAAGGCCGGGCTGTGGTCCGTGCATGCTGCAACAGAAAGAGGAGGTGTGTTATTTCTGCTGGGGGGAGCCACGCTACCAGAGAAGCCTGAGCCCCTGAGGGTCAGCACACTGATAAACTGTTTTCTCCTCTCCCCACCCAACAATCACTCAGCATTCTTTTTAATCAAGAAACCTCCTCTGGGAAAGGGCAAGACAGGAACCTGGCTTGGCAAGAACCGTCTTCAGAGCCTGGGCTGGAGTTCCCTCCCACCCCCAGGCAGCCTGAGCTGGAAGCCAGGCTCTGGGTGCCTCATGGATACAAATGCCTGAATCCTGGTCTGCTGGTGGGATTCACACCCCTGGGTGAGGTGAGGGAAGCAGCAGGTGAGTTTCTGCCACGTGAGGTTAGTTTGGGATGGCCCTTGGAAAGGAAATGTAGACCTGCTGAGAGAACCTTCTGGGAAAGGTACGTGGTGTGGGCTGGAACTGCACAGCCCCCCTCTCCTCACCCTTCCAGAGGCTGGAGGCATGGTGCAGAGCACAACACAGTGCTGTGGAGACAGAAACACTCACAAACGTCCCATCTGCCATCACATCTGCAAGCAGAGGTCAGAGGACTGCAGCAGGTACCCCCATGGCCAAGTTAATGTGAGTCTGTGTTGTGAGCAAAGCTCTCCCAGCGCAGCCCTGGGCCTGGCTGAGAGGGTTTGTCACCAGCCTTAAGCTGGGACTGCTGGGCCACAGGGTAGTGCTGCATCCAGATTTGTCTCAGCCTATGAGAGGAGCCTAGCCTGGCTGCCTGGTGAGGCAGAAGAGATGCTGCCCAGCAGCGCTGTCTCCCTGCTTCTATTTTGGGGCACGATGTCTGTCTCCAGAAGGAATGGCACCCCTTCTGCTGAAGGGGAACTCAAGCAAGGCTAGATGTGACCTTCATTTGACTGTGTGACCAGTGGCACAGTGCGAGAGCAGAAAGAAGGCTGCTGAGGGAGGAGTGTGTCAGTCACTAGGGCCTTGCCCGGGAAAGGTTTACCCTTTCTGGCTAATCATTAAGCAGCGAGTGACTGCAGCAGTTCAAGCCTGGGGCCTGCAATGTGGGCAGCCCACCCACCCAGAAGCATCCCTGATGGCAGCACCAAAGCCCAACTCGAGGACTGGCCCCTTCCCATGAAAGCTGAAGGACTTGGTCTCAGTGTTCTAGTCTTCCCAGCGTGTCCCTGAGGCAGGAGCACGGCCACAAACTGCCTCCTCCATCAGCTACAGCCGAGGCACGTACAGCTGGTAGATGGTGCCGGGCTGCAGGAGTTGGGTGGTTGTAAAAACAAACCCCCAGCACCCAGAAAAGAGGCTGTGGTGGGAACTGCTCCCTTCTTTCCTGGGCACATAAACTGGCCTCACTGTCAACAGGGACGAGCCCTCCAACCTGGCAAGGTAGGTGAACCTGTATAACTCATCAGCTCTGTATAAGTAACAGACTCTGTGCACACAGCCTGGCTCCTCTGGACTGCCAGCTGCATCTGTGGCTTCAGTGCTTGTGCTTGGTCTGGATGGGGCCTCGGGGCAGAACTTACTGCTCAGGCTTTACTGGCCAGACACTAAAGTGAGACTGAAGGAGTACAACTCCTTCAGGCCTTCTCTTGGGCCTTTGCCTGAAATAAAAGTGTTCAGCTATGTATTTTCCTTGGCTTTTTGAAAAATAGGTGACAAGTTACCTGTTCACTCCAGGGAAGAGAACAACGCACAGGGTGTTTTTCTGCAGACTTCTGTAGAGCTTTTTGATCCGCTGGTCTAACTTCCTCACCTCCCTCCTCAGCTCCTGCTCCTGCATAGCAGAACATAAGCATTATCCCCCACTTCAGCTCTAGCAATCACACAGCAAAGCGTGTGGGCAGAGGCTGACCCAGGGATCCAACAGGCGAGGAGAGCAGTGGCTGCTGCTGGCATTTGGCAGACCGGTGGCTTGGCACCAGGGAGACCCACATGCCCTACTCAAAGGGCACCGTGGCTTCCTCCAGTTAATAACCAGAGCAGCAACCAGAGCTGTTCTTCCCTGTAAGGCTACACAGCTGGTCACCATCCTCCACCTCCACCAGCACTTGCTACACCGGTACACAGTGGCAAGCTTCAGGTGGAAAACTTCAGTCCCAGACTAGCAACACAGGAGGAGACCCTTCAGTTACACGCAGCAGACTCCAAAGTCTGTGCAGCTCCCACTCCCAGGGCAGTACCTCCTTGCTAAGGGTACTGAACATCAGTGTAGCCTCCAACTCACCAAGTGCCAGAGCTGCTCCACTGTCTCACACACCATGTTTCCTCCTTGCTTCCCAGGGCTGCGGTTCATCTGCCGAATCCACCTCCAGAGGTGACCCGAAGCAAGAGCATTCCTGCTCCGTAGTCTGCTGCCCTTCAGGGTCCATCCATTTAGCACTTCAAGGGCTTCCACCGCACTTTGTGACCTCTGGAATTCTGAGACACACAGACAAGAGGAACGTGCTGTGGTGGTGATGTTGCTGCACTGTTCCTTGGCACCCCTAGCACAGGGCAAAAGATGAGGAGCAGCAGGGAGATGAGAAATCACTGCAGCAAGCAGATCCTCATCTTGCTACAAGGAAACGTCAGGCTGTAGACATGCCAGTTAACCACCACAGCACTCATCTGGTTGGTCTCACCTTTCAGAGCTGATTACTCGTCTCTGTGAAGCTGCACCCAGCCAGCTCTCACCCTGAGGTACTGGAGCCAGTGAACTACTCCTTACTCTGAGTACAGGCCATCTTTTTTAAAGCATTTAAGTATTTAGCTGTACACTGCTCTGCCAGACAATACCTGCTTTCACTGGAGTATTTTAAATACCATCACTCTGAGCACAGACAAGTTCCAGTAGCTCTGGCCGTGTCTGTGTAAAGTCCCAAGAACTGCTGCGTGACCTTATGAGAAGGAAATAAGCAGGCTGTAGGCGAAGCTACTTACTGAGGAAACAGCAGTTCCTGTGCTTGCCAGTCTGGAGATCCTTTGGCAGGAACAGTGTTTCCAGGTCTTTCAACTGGCTGAATTCCTCTTGCAAGTCTGTCTCCGTTACTGACTTCTTTAGACCCGCCACATAAATCACACCTTCGTTTTCTACATCCAGTTCCAGCTCCTTTATCAGAACATCACAGTCCAGCACTGCTGCAGTGACGGGTCTCTGGACCTGGGGGGGTTCAGCAGGACAAACACAGCCTGTCAGCCCGAGTTCTCAGCTGCTCTTTTAGATGATTTTCCCCATTACTGAAACTTGGCAAGCTATGCCATTCTCCCCCATCCTGAACACAAAAAACCCCAGCTAACTTGGTCATGAACCAGGATGCGATGATGTTTGCAATGCAGAAACACTACAATGTTAGGAACCCCATACTTCGTATATGGCATTTTATATGTATATAAGACTTTGTATATGGCACCCTGCTATGTGGTGCTCTCTTTTAAAGTAGCAGTTGGAGGTCAAAATGCTTTCTAACACCCTCCTGCTGCCAGGCAGAGAGGAAGAAAAAGAGGACTAGAACCATTTCCTTTCTGTTCGTGGCCTTAAGTCATCCAGGGATGGGGAGGTGGGAACAGAACCACCAGCCAGCATTTGCCCAGGCACTGTACCATGTGTGGATGTCCAGAAACCTACTGGATGCTGTTCCTGTGCTCGAGGTAACAGGAGGCTTTTGCTGTGTGTGTTGTTTACCTTAACACAGGATCCTGCTATCTGAGCTCCATTGAGGCTTTCCACAGCAAGCTGGGCAGCTTCCAGCACTTCATACTGGATACAGACGTAGGGCTTGAAACAGAACAGTAAGATACTTCAGGGTTCTCAGTAAGACACATTAGCCTTCCCTTCCTGAAGGTCAGGTCTCAATAAAGTTGTTTTCTTTTAAAAATAGAATATAAAAAGGTTTGGGGGGTAATGTATGTAGCACTCCATATACTGTAATTGTTGAAAACAGAATTAAATTAGCTCGTTAGTTAATAATAGCTTTTATTTTTTCCCTGGCCATTAAGGGCTTGGGTATCACTTCTCTTGAGGGACAAAAAGCATCTCAGTGTTTAAAGTCCTCTAGCTTGAACAGCACAGTGAAGCCACATGAGCCATGTTCCTTCCTGGCACTGTGCAGAGCAGCGTTTGGATACCCTGAAGTGCTGCAGCTGGTGACTGAACCACGGGGAGAAAGGCCCAGACAGCATAACTGGCACAACAGAGGCGTCAACCCCTCTTTCCAGAGCTGTCCCAGGCCTACCCTGCCTGCCAGCGTGACGCTCCGGGCGCTCCTCACCTGCTGAGTTTCAGTTACCACTGTAACAGAGCAGATTGGGCCACACCTCCCAAATTCTTTTTTCACAGACTTCAGGCAAAAGCTGTCTTCAAAAGGACCTGCGTAAATTGTCAGCATGTCAGTCAGCTTGCTCCTCACCTGTAGGAACACAGATTAGAGACGGAACTTCACAAAGCAAGGGAACTAACTACTTGGTGCCTCCAGATAGATAATTTCTCTTTCCAAGCTCAGCAACAAAAATTATTCTGAGGAAAAAAATAGTACCTTGTCACAAAGTCCAGTGAGGAGGTGAGATGTGACATACTCTGGACCCAGACTGAACTGAATGATGCTGAATGTGGATAGTGGAACAGCTGCTAAGGCTCTCTGAAGAATCTGGAGGGAAAAGAACGTCAAAGCTCAAGGAGGTACAAGACAGAGCTCTGCGATGGAACTTAATTCCCAACTTGAATTCTCATTACTGTCCAAGGAAGCCCTCAGGCAGGAATTCTCCTTTAGTGAGTCAGGAGAGGATGTAGAGGATCAAAGCACTTCCGAAATGTTGAAATGGGTTTAGCAAAGCTGGTATTAACACGGCTGCAACAGTCCCGTCAGTCAGCTTTTGAAACCAGGACTCATCTGCCCACCCCCAGAACAAGAAGAACTTTTGAACTACTTTGATGCTTGCTTAGACCAACCCACTCTCAGTCCATTCACCTGTTTGTTTGACGTGCTCAGGTTACTCTGACAGAGGCCAGAAGAGTCTAGTTCCTGTCTGCCCAGAAGGAGGGGCTTCTGGCCCGCCACCTGCAAGCAGTCTAAAAAACTAGCAGAGAGAAGCAAGCAGTGAATCATGGTGCTGAGCAATATGGTGAATTAAAAGCTTTCAAGTGCTCGTCTGAGAAAAATGACACAGCTCATTAAAGACATTTGAAAGAATATTCTTATCCTCATCATCAAAAGAAGCCTAGAAAATGCTCTGTGAAATTTACGATACAACTTCTGAGAGTTTTTCAGTGCTATGCTACAACTATTTGTGTCTCTCCAAAGATCCTGATGGTGTCTGAAAAACATGACACACTTCAGCTTTCCTGAGGTTTCAGCTGAAGGAAAAACATACATATGTGAGAATCTTCTTACCATGTTTTGGGTAAATGTGGAGGCTCGTTCCACTGCTGCTGGGCCTGACATCCTTGTGGCTGTGACACAGCTTTGTTCTGTGAAGCCTCAGCCAGTTTCTCAGTTGTCAGAAGCATCTCCAAGTTTAGTTCTGCTACCTTGGGGAAGGAAGAAGATTAGTAGTTGGCTTTCATCTCAGCTAATTGTAGCTAACCAAAAAAGCATGTGCTTTCTCTGTGAGTCACCTAGGCACGCTCCACAGCAGTGAAGAAACACAGGCATTCATTGCTTGCCTTATTATCTTCTGTTGTCATTTTCAAGCATGCAGCACTCGCAGCATCAGCCAGCAATCATCTCCCAAAAAGTTCTCTCAGAAATCAACACACAAGCAAGAGACTCATCAAACAGGCTGAATCACTGCCACAACATACAAGGTTTCCCACTTCTTTTATCCTGAAAAATGACAGGCAGTCCTGTGAGCTGGAAATGTCTGAATCCTTTAGCCAACACCCCGCTTCAAGACCTGCAGCAATGCTGATCCACGTTTGAGGCCAGAAACACTAATGCTCCAGGTTATTAAGCTACCTGGAAGTAACAAAAGCTGTCAGAATTGAGGCCTCTATCACAGCTTTGTTTTCTCTTTTCAATGAACAAGAGGACAGGCAGGAGTTTTTAGTTTTCTTTTGGCTTTTTCCCTCTATAAGCACAACTTGTACATTCTGCAATTAAGGACAGAAATCTTAATTAGCTCTAGGTACCTTTGTTGGTCCTTGCTCAATAAAGAACTGAGCCAATTCCAGTGCAGCTCTAGCATCTTCTGCAGGATCGTGCCCAAGATTCCGTTCACACTGAATCTCCTTCCTAGGGCATCAAAATTAGGTGTAAAGGCAGGTTATCCATTTCCCCACAGTGACCAGCATCCTGTCTTTTCTAAACTGGGTCCTCTTCAGGCAAAAGTTTTCCCCTCTCCAAAAAGGATTTCAGCTCTGTGCAGCAGCCCTCTTGTGAAACGTTCCCAAAAGTTGTGCTACTATCTCGTGGTAGCCAGTACACTGAGGAGTATGATTCACGTCAGTAAATGGTACTTTAATACATCACATTAGCCTTTCATTCTTCCTATCTGCAACAGATCTCCTTTGTGTGAGCCAGTGTGTCTCTCTTGTGCTAGAATTCACTACTGCTACAGCCCTGCAGGAAAGCGAGTCCTGCGAGGACTCAAAGCTGGCTGGGTCACAGCGCCCCAGCTGGCTCAAAGACAGGCCCATTTATTACACAGCCTGATGTTTCAAGCAGGCAGTGAATCCTCCTTTCCTCATCTATCTGCACAGCCTGCTCCTTTCTTTATTTTGCAGTTTAATGAGAGGGGAGAAAAAAGTAATTCTGGTGTTATGAGTGGAAGAGCAAGACCCCGTGACCCACCACAACAGATTCTAGTATTTCCCATAATAATACAGTGATCTTACCCTAAAACAGCCTTGGCTAGGAATTTTAACTTAAATCTTCGACCTTCATTTCTGGCAAAGAGCAAGGAAGTGTCAATAACACTGGTATGGATCATCTGGAGGAGAGAAACAGCACCAGTTTAATTTAAGACCAGCAGTCAGATAGAACAGGGCAGTAACTCCGCAACAGGAATAATGAAACAAGCCCAACTTTCTTTCCTAATTCTCTACTGGAACTATTTTGATTGTGTTAGAAAGATTAACAGGGATTCAAGCACTTCAGGTTGGTGAAATTAAATCTAGGAGAACTTCAGTGCTTCCTGTGACAGAGCTACCAAAGACAGCTGGCTGAACTGAGCAGAGACACAAAGCTGCTGTTGCCACTTGGTCTGTGCCTGGACAGAGCCCTCTCTTTGGTTGTGTTTGAGCAGCCCCTTTCAAGTTTTATAGATGTAAGGAGAGTCTGTCTCTTAAATCCCTACAGACATTCAGAATAAAAATCAATTAACAAACAAAGGAATCGTTTATGAGTAGAGGAAAATACTGTTAAAGGCATACTCACTTCCAAAGCCTGAAGATCAGCATTTAAAGAATGACCCACCAATACTGCATCCCTGGGAAGCAATTTTTTTAGTCTGATTTGAATGTCTGCCAGTCTTGTTTTCACTGGAAGAAGCATTTGCCTTGTGATTCCTGAGAATCTTCAAAAAAAGAAGTTGGATGAGGTAAGAGCCACACATCAGCACCAGCGCCTACTGGGGAGTATTACAAGCAGGGCATGTAAAACATCAACTCAGAGTAACTAATGACAGAATGCTATTTACTGCCTTCTGCTCTGACACAAGAGGATCTACTGTAGGTATATTAAACTCTGATGCACGCTACTGCAGCTGTTTCTAATGTTTCTCTCTCACATAAAACTTGTTCCTAAGCGATGCAGCTCTTGGCATCGGGCAGCACAGGGAAGGGAGTACTGCAAGACTGATGATGGAAGGCAAGTAACTGGAGGGGATTGGCACGTCACCTCCTGGATAGAGCTGGGGAGGTTTTGCCTGGTTTTCTTAGAATCCTGAGCACAGGTCTGTGAAGGCTGATCAGCTGCTCTGTTCAACTTTTACAGATGAGCAGAGATGTGGACTGTGGTCCTATACTCTGTGCTCTGTTTTATAGCCAGCAGTGAAGAGTAACTTGTCCTGTGCATCATTCATCTGTGCCAGAATTCTCCTAGAACACAGCAGAACCACACTACCACTGCCTCACCCTGTGGGCACAAGGTAACAGAGTATGTATATCATGTTGGTTATTCTCAACATGTAGCAAGAACTGTATTCCTGGCACTGAGTAAAACCCAGCAGACATCTGTGCAAAGCAAAGCCTTCTGAAAGGTCCCATGTAGCAGGTCTAATTTGAAAGGGCTGCAGGTCTTTAAAACAAAGAGATAAGCAGCTTATGTGCAAGTCACCTGGTGCGGTAGTTCACTACTGTGCTTTCAGGCTTGACTAGCTCGTTCAGGAGGCAGCGACCCTGCGCATCCACCAGCGAGATCCGCGTCACTTCGTTCCCTTTTGCAGTCAGGCACTGTCAGGAAGCAGCAGAGGCAGTTGGTCAATCGACATGATGCTGCCACTCCAAAGCCTCAGCTAACATCTGCTTTGGCTGCAGCCAGCATCACTACTACAGAGTTATCCAACTTAGAGATCTCCCACTCACAGCTCCTTGTTCCATATTGTAACACGCTTCATTTTAGCTGTTAAATGCCTCCCCCCCCCAAGCACAGCAAACACAGGTAAGCACAGCACAAAGAAAATCATTGTGAAGAGGTGCTGATTTCACAGAATCTGTCTGTGCTTTGCTGAGCTGTCACCTCCCCAGAGAGCATCCTCACCACGAGCGTACAATTTAAAGCAGAGCCCAGGTTGTATCATTAAGTTACTCAATGCTGATGCCAAACAGACAGCGCTGCAAGCTCAAATCTTCAACCTTAGCTCTTTGCTCAAGATAACATTTCTGTCCTGTGGCCAGACCCCCTTCTTGAGTCCTTCCTATGGCTGCATCAGCCCTGGTACCATCAATGGAGGGACTGGCAGCTGATACTAATATATTGGAAGTGGTTTATGAAACAGAGGGGGTGCTTGGGCTTGGCTCACTTTGGAGCAGCTGGGATGTCTGTGGTTGCTTGGTGATATTTTGTTAAGGCCACACAGGTTAATTTTTACCATTTCACAATCCAGACCA
Source organism: Zapornia atra (assembly GCA_013400835.1). Taxonomy (NCBI): domain Eukaryota; kingdom Metazoa; phylum Chordata; class Aves; order Gruiformes; family Rallidae; genus Zapornia; species Zapornia atra. Next base: position 372,801 of record VZTU01008321.1, on the reverse strand, counting down.
AAGAGGGGGCTGCTGTCCGTCCTCCGCTGATCGCACTCTGTACTTACATAGCCCCTGCATTTAGGGGAGCCTGGAACAAAAAGACCCCCACGAATTAGAAACAGGCTTCTCTCCTGTAAATCTCATCATGTCTCTCATGACCAAACATGACTAACAGAATTTAAAGAAACCCCAACACCCAAACCCAAAAACCCAACAAATCAACCAACCAACAGCCCTGAAAAACTGACCTTTTATGGGATAGTCATATCTTTTCTGCTCTTCTAAAGTTAGAGTGTAGCTGGTAAGGCCTTGTTTTTTGGCTCCATATTTCTGAATGATGGGATCATATTGCAGGTCTGGGCTTTTAGGAATACATTCACTGCTGGTGGAAGTCAAACCTGTGGAATAGAGAAGCATCCATCAAGCTCAGACAGCACTCTAGACTTCTAGTCAGTTTCTGCACACTACGGGGATACGCTGTTTCAAAGGGAACAATGAACTGTAGAGACAGACAGACCTGTCTATCTGCAGCTGTGGGGCTTGTTTTTAAATATATATATTTATCTCATTTTATACATGTATCTCCAGTTTATCTATCATTCATTGTGCATATATACATACGTGATACACATTATATATAGGTAACTCTATATACACAGCACTATATGTAACATATGTAGCAGATATACTGTAGAGATCATACACCTGCTACTCAGGACACTTGAGTCTTTCCCCAGTTCAGCTACTGACACTGCTGGCTGATTCAGAAGCAAGTCACATCACAAGTCTGTGTCTCACATTCCTTTCCAAAACAGAGACAACAAACTCTCCTGGTAAGCACAACAACATCATCATCTGTTACTTCAGCTAAGCTGGAAAGGGAGGTCTCTCTTTTGGGGTTTTTTTCCCCCCTCCCTTCTCTGTGAAGTTCTTTCTCGTAAGCATCATTGGGACAAGATATACTCCAAGTGTGGCTCACAGAGAAGCAAGCACCAAGCTGAGAGCAGAACTCACAGCTGCACAGGGTTAAATTATTCTGTAGGTGACTCTCTGGAGATTGCACTTAAAAGAAAAAGATACCTGACATCTCAGATCTGCGACTGTGCAGTGGGTTTACAGTCAGGATGCTAGAGGACTTTGTCAATACACTGAAAGTAACAGCTGTTCATTCTCCCATTTAGGACTTGGATTCTTTGTTACACTTTAACAATTTCAGTGAAGTTCTCATTGTAGTCTCTTGCAGGTTTTGTACAAGCCTGTTGGATTACAATCACCTCTATAAAGAGTGTAAAAATAGGAGATCAGTCGTCAACACACCCATTCTTTACCTCGATTTGCTGCTCAGTAAAGAAAACTAAGAAAAGAGTAACTACTTAGATGGGATCTAATTTATATCTCTGTATTTTTATGAGATAGATCTTAGAATAAAATAATCACAAAATGGGTAACGAAGTGTCAGGATTTTGGATTAAACATGTTAAAAATCCTTCTCTCTGCTTACTGCATTTACTTGTGACACTAAGCCAACAGAGAGTAACTGAACTAGTTGGGGTAACTAGTCTGGTGGCTTAAACCACCACATGTTTTCCTCTGTAAAGGAATCCCAGCATAGTGGCAGGATGCAAAGTCAGAAATGACTGTTGAAAGTGAATTTCTGTGGTTAAAAGAGACGCTGCAAAACCATGCAAGATACCTTGGGCAGTGTTCTGGGGCTTTGGGTTCGCTCCTCCTCCACACAGGCTGGCTAGGAAGTTAGTGGAAGGTGTAAATGTGAATCTCTGAAAAGACAGATGTGTTAAGAGAATTTGAAACAGAGGCAGAAATATCAGGCAAATGAGATGCTTACCAATCCACAAATCAGCCAAATTTAGAGGAAGATGGTAAAGAAGCAGTGGAAATACATTTGGTGTTGTCCCAAGGCTGAAAAAACCCCCAGCACAAACCAAACCTGTTTTCATGACAGAGGATACAGGGTTCCTTGTACTAAGGGACAGCTTTGCCTTGCCTGATACAAACAAGAAGGCAAAGCTCCAAACTTCCTTTGCTAATAACTAAAGCAAGTTCCAGACTTTCCAGCTAAGTTGGGATTTGGATTTGCTGTAGTTCAGACAGAATGTGCTAGAAGTCTGGAAGGAAGTGCTTCTTTCTTTCTTCCTTCAAAAATGCTGCTTGTAACTCCAAAAATGAAAACATTCCTTTCAGTAATCTGGGGAAATGGGAGAAACTTGACACAAAGTGCAAATATTACAAGTGAGGATTTTCAACCAGTGGGAATAGAATAATTCTACTGAGAGTCTCCTCCCTCACACAGAGTAAAATCCAAATTCACCAAGATATTTTTAATTTGATTGGCATGCTGCAGATGTGGGAAGTGTCAGAGGATTGAAACATCAATACATGTTTCACCTGGTAAGGCTTCAAAGACATGAGTCTTGAAAACCTGTTTCTAATATCAAAGCTTGGGCCTTTGTTCTGAGTTGACAAAGGCTATAGACAGATCCTCTCATTAGCTTGCTTTGAGAGTCAGGCAGCCAACTTCCTTTTGGGAAAGGCAGTAATTTCACTGCAGTGATTAATGCCTGTGACATGGTTTCAGCACTAGGAGAGGTTCAGAAGGCAGCAGGACAGTTTGGGGACTTACATGCCGGAAGAGTTTCCTGAGGTGTTTGAACTGCAAATAGAATTTGTAGAAATGGAGTTGGCTGGTTTCACACAGAACAATAACCACCACACCAGCCAGGTGGCTTTGGTGATAAATACGGCACCAGCTGCAGTTTAAAAAAAAAAAGAAAAAGAGAAAAAGTTAAAAAAAAAGTAAATCAAAGCAAACCAATTATCAAAACCCAAACTTGGAACCAGCCCAGCTTTTAAGTCAGCGAATGGCCAAGTGCCAAATGACTTCAGTGAGAAGAGGCTCTAGAGCTTATCTCACACAGCCACATATTCCTGGAAGCAGCACAATATGGGAGACACAGAAGAATGAGTTATAGCAAAATGCTGCTGCAGTGCCATCACAAGGCACTTAGAGCTCATTTATATGCATCAGAACCTGAACACACGAGTAACTTCAGCTGCAGTGATGTGGTCTGGTGAATTACTGCGTCAGGAAAGTTTCACAAAACCATTTTCTATTCACTACTAAAAATCTAACGTGGGGTTGCTTCTGCCTTGAGTTTCATGTCAAGATTCATTGTATTTCACCATATTTTCCCATCTGAGGTTATGCACCCTGATGCTTGAGGGCCTTCCTCTTCTATCCTTGAGAAGTTGCCCCAAAAAAGGGCAAAAAGTGATTAACATGTTTTTCCTAAAACACTCTGGAACACTCTGTTTCGATTATATCTGACATGAAACCTGTTAACACTGCCTGTGTTAATTTTTTAACATGGTATCTCATTTCTCAGTGCATGAAGCTTCTTCAGTGCCACAAAATTGTTTATTATTTTGCTAACTGCATGAAACAAAACTATAAACTGACAGTGTTTTGGACAGAAAAGGAATTCTGATCTCTGGCCAAGCATAACAACTGTATCTATATAATATAGGCTGTCATTATCATAACCAACTTGCAAGGATTCCAAAACCAGCATGGCCAATATGCCTTTAGGTAGGTTTTTACAGCACATGAGGACACAAGACAGGGTCAATTCCTGAACAGGAGAGTGTTTGCTGTACCTGGGTTGTGTTGCATTGTGGCATTTTCCCAAAGCTGCATATTTTAACAGCTCATACAGCTGGTCACGGCTGATCTCACTGTCCTCACCCAACAAAGCTGCTGACAGGCGAGACGACCTTTCCTGTAGGAAGGGAAGTGCTAGTAAGGAAAGGCTTTACAGAATCACACAAGTTTGAGGAAAAGGAAGAGAAGTACAGGGTAAAAGGAAACTATTGGCTAGTCAGATGCAATCAGCTACACTTAAAATAACTTTGCCCACTCCTTATGGGCAAAGGTTTCCTTTCAGATCACACTTGAATATAAAATTTACAACTGGCATTTCAGTAAGGCAGGTACTCTAACATCACAGGTGTATTTAAGAATGATGTATGCTGTGAGGAGACCTAAAGTTATCTGTTTGCCAACATGACACTCTGCTCTCCTGTTCACCCACGTGCTGCTGCAGAGGTCTGGGCATTTGTACAAGGGTCACATGCAGCCACTTCACGTAAGGTGTTGCTGAAACCTGTTTATTTAGCTTAGGTGGTGTGATCTGTTTTGGCAGATGGGTTTGCTGCCCCCCACAGGGAAGAGTTCCGGTAAGAGCCCAGGAAACTGCAGGAAGAAAGCACTGAGCAGCTGAGATGGGGACTGTGCCACACGGCTCAACACAACTGCTCCTTACGCCTAAATTCACAGGTTCTCCTAAAAGCTAATCAGCGAGTAAATGCCTGACTTTGGAGACCTCCACTGAGCACATGGCCTGTTCCAATGGAGCTCCTTTGAGCTGTAAAAAGTGTAAAGATACTAATTTTTGGTTTATGCATTGAAAAGACATCACAGCATACCAGGGAAAAGAAATAATGGCCATGGAACATTACAGAGCATCCAATCCCACATGTAGGATAAACTACCCGGCGCTGTGCTTTTCCCCACAGGCTAACGAGCCTAGCACTCACTAATACTGGGAGAGCCTGCCCATGTGGGGTTGAGCCCGTGCACTTGCAAAACCATTTGTCGTTGGGTAAAGAGGTGACAACCTTCGAGGCTGGAGTGGTTAAGAATCATCTGGTCCTAATAACACGGGTGGTGTAATTGCTAGCATCTCTTGTGCTAAATTAAACAAATGACGCCATTGTTTTCAACACGGCCTCATTAGAGCTTCACAAAGGAGCCCCAACCAAACGGCAAAAAGTTCCCTTTCGCCAGGCAAAGGCTCCCTGCCAGCCGCAGGCGTCTCTTTTGGCGGATCTCGCAGGCGCCGTCGCTCGCCCCACGCTGGGCACCGGGGATGCTGTAACCCGGGTGAGGAAGGAGCTAACAGGAGGCCGAAACCTGGGGCCGGGCGTGCAGGCACAACGCCCCGCCAGGACCTGGAACAAGTGGCCCCGGAGGGGGCACCCGCTGCCCTGCGAAGCGCCCAGCGCTCCCAACGGGCCCGGTTCCGCGTCTCGGAGCAGGAGCCGTTGTTAGCCCGGGCCAGGCCGCGATCTGCTGCCGTTCCAGCCGCCCGCGCGTCCGGCCTGCCCACGCCGAGCTCACCTCGGGGCCCCGGACGCCGCCAGCTGCCTTTCTCCTCTTCTTCCGAGCCGGCTGCCGCTCCCCGCCGTCGCCGGCGGGCCTTTTGTACCCGTTCACGCAGTCAGCCTTTGCCATGGCCTAGACAGAAGAGCAGCGGGGTCAGGCCCGAGCCAGGCGGGGGCCCGGGCAGGCACTCAGCGCCAGCTGCTCCGCGCCAGGCCCCGGCGCCTGCCTACGGCCGGGGATCCCCGGGCAGTACCGGGAGGCAGGGGCTGGCCCGCAGCCTGACGCCGTAGCGCCGATCCCCGCCGGATCCCCACCACCCCTCCCGCCCCTAGACCCTCGCGGAGGCGCCTCGGCCTCAGAACCCACCTCAGCCACGCCAGGCTCCCTGCAGAGCACGCCGCCTCGGTACGCAGCTACCTACGCCTGTCCCCAGGCAAGGCCAGAGCAGCCGATCCGACGCCGGGGCGACGGGGCGGGGCTGCTGACGCCGGCGGGAGGTTTGAAATGGCCGCCGTGGCGCCCGGGCCGCTCTGGAGCTGCTGTCGCCCGCCCACCCGGGGCTGAGGGCGGATATGGCCACCAAGCTTCTAGCCAGGTGCGGGACCGGGCACCGGGGAGGGCGGGAAAGCGGTGTACGCCTCCTGCCGAGGCTCCTGAGGGGATCGGGCGGGCGAGG
>VZTU01008321.1:350932-366907 GCA_013400835.1 Zapornia atra | reverse complement strand
TTCTCCTACTTCATCGTCATCGACTTCGAATCAACGTGCTGGCGGGACGCGGCGCGGCGCAGCCCCGAGATCAGTGAGTGCGGCGGGATCGGTGTTGGGGGTGCGGCTTTAGCCTCTTCCCCCCTGATTCGAGCCCCGCTTAAGGCTAACGGGGCCGTTCGGGCGCGCAGCCTGACCCGCCCCGGCGTTCGGGTTCGTCTCGTTCCGTGGCAGTTGAGTTCCCAGCCGTCCTGCTCAACGCTTCCACCGGGGACATCGAAGCGGAATTCCACACCTACGTGCAGCCCCAGGAGCATCCGCTTCTCTCCGAATTCTGCACCGAGCTGACGGGCATAACACAGGTATAACCGCCGCGGGGCCTCAGTTTACCCGCAGCGTTGCTGTGTGCCGCTTTTAAGGGCCTGAAGCAAAGCAAACCTCCAATGGCCGTGTGTACTGACGTGCATCCCGTTCTGTTTCATGCAGAATCAGGTCGATGAAGGGATCCCTCTGAACATCTGCTTGTCACAGTTTTTAAAATGGATTCGAAAGATACAAAAGGAGAAGAAAATTATCTTCAGCTCGGACACTCTGAGTCTTTCTACTTCAGAAGCAAAACCTTGTACCTTCGTTACTTGGACAGGTAAAGAGCACTTTCATTTGCACATAAACCAATAAACGTTTGGTGGTGCTAGTGAGATTCCACTGTCAGTTCTAGGGAGCCAATATCCTGGTATTAGGTATTTTAAAGATATGCCATAGCAGGATAAGGCTGGAAACACAAAATCCATTGAGTCCTGATGTGTTCATGACAGTTTTGTCTCCAGGGTCTGACACTGTTTTTCTGCTTTACAACACCATTCTTAGCATGTCTAAATGATTTTATGAGGCCTCTGAGACCTTTACCCACCCAAAGTCATTCTTTGGTAAGGACTTCGTTAGCCTGTGCTAATGAAGCCCGTTAGCGTGTGCTTCCTGGCCAGCAGTACAGGGCACTACTCACAGTATTATGCCCCTTCACGCAGATTTAGCTGTGGCTGGGCAGGTTTTGGGTTGGTTCTGCAGTGATGCCTTATTTGTGGGGTTCTTTCCTCTCTGCAGACTGGGACCTGGGTGTGTGTTTGCAGTACGAGTGTAAAAGGAAGCAGCTGCGAAAACCTGACATCTTAAATTCCTGGATTGATCTCAAAGCAACATACAGAGTAAGGAAATCAATAGGCTGTGAAACTTTCATACCCATTCTCTCACCTCAAAGGCTCACCTTATCTGAGGTTACAAGCCAATATTGTATGTTCCAGTGGCTACAGAAACCCATTTGTTTTCTTTCCAGGCTGTTACCACTCAATAACAAACTGCATGCCCTAGAATTGTGTGAATTTTAATAGAAATCTCAATGCTGGGAAAACAACCTGGTGTTATTGTTAGAGAAATGAATGATAATCCTAGGGCAATTCTTGCTCTGCCTGTTTCCTAACTTCCCTGGTTTTGCATGCTCTTATTCCTGCCTCACATTTCTGTGTTGAAAATCATCATCACCGCCTGTTTAGAGGTACTTAAAGGTACAACATGTGAACTGCACTCAGACCAGAAAGTATGTTCTGAAGAGCATGAATGATACTGAAAAATGAGCATGTATTTTATTACACAGTCTACATTGCAATGGAATTCTCACTTGGGGCTAACAGCACTTCTGTGCAGCCAAGGAAGCTTTTGAACGGTGACCCAGGAGTCTACCTATCGACACTTGGAGCTGAGGCTGTCAACCCAGGGAGCACAATTTGGTCTTGAGAGAGAGCCAGTGAATGACTCCAGAGCAGAGGGGATTAGTTTAAGACTGAGAGAAGGGGTTTGTGGTCCTTCCCATCCTCATTTGTTACAGGGTACATCGCTTATGGTCTTGTGCTTATCTATCCCAATTGTAAAATGAAGAAGCCTGACTTGCACAGTTGTCGTGTGAGTTTTGTTACTCATAAGGTGGTAGTTTTGAAATGGTTTTCCCTTTGTTGTGAAGATGTTTTGAAATGTTTTATGTTAAGAACCTGTGGGTTTTTTCCTTAGGCCTTCTACAACAGGAAGCCTCAAGGGCTAAGTGGTGCATTGCAGGATCTGGGGATAGCTTTTGCAGGACGACAACATTCTGGTAAGTATGGTATGATGGTCCTCCACTTAATATGTATTTTATCATATATAGTTACCTATAAATATATGTAAATATATATTATATTTTATACCTACTATTTAGCTTTAGTTAGCTAAACTAAAGCAGCTAGCCATTACTCTGAATAGTAACTGTTGTTTCCAGGTTTCTGTCCAAGAAAAACATGAAAACAAGAAAGGCTAGATGCTTCATGTGTTATTTCTAACCTCGTGCTTTATTTCTGAAACCTCTCCTAGTGCTGCTGAGTGCATGCTCAGCCAGATCAGTCTCTGAACTGCTAGGGTGCAAAAGAGGTGGAGGAAGGATAAGGAAAGTTGATCTTGCTCGACAGCACGTTAGTGTAAGAGAATACCAGCATAACATGGTCAATGAAACAGAGCAGTGAGGATTTCAAAACTTGTGGCTGTATATCCAGCTCTGTGGATTGGCCCTTCAGATGTTTCAGCACAGGGAATTTTGGGGAAATTTTACTTCTGCTTCCTTTTTTTTGAACTGGATAACTCTGTGCCAGAGTTCTGTGAATCCCTGTCAGTTCCATAAGGCTCACCCAGGGGATGTTTTTCCTCTACTAAGCACTATCCCCAGTAGTAGTTTGAACAGACAACATTAACATGACTATACTTTTGAAGGGCTGGATGATTCTCGGAATACTGCCCGTCTTGCCTGGAGGCTGATTTGTGATGGGTGTGTGCTGAAGGTTACCAAATCTTTGGATAAGGTTAGTAACTACTTTGGATCTTCCATTCTACTTCCTTTGTAGCCTGGAATACAGGTGAGCTATTCAAATAATAAGCCCAGCATCTTGACTATGAATTGACCAGAACATCTCTAGGCAGATAAGGTTATTAATTCTGTGCATCGATTCATAAATCTTCTGGGTATTCACTTCCCCACATCTCCTTTTGGTTACGGACTCCCTAGGCACATCTGAAGAACAATTTCATTTCCAGAACACTGACTACAAACTTCACTGACAAGACTCCTCTGGGAAGTAACAGCAGACCAGAAACATCTAGAGATGGAACTTATGAAGCAAACACTCTCTCTGAGGAAAACCAGAACGTTGCTGCTAGAGTTAAGACAGATTCTCATGTACAGACTGAAGAACAACAGACCACCTCCATCGATGCCCCTGCAGATGTCTGCACTGTCCCTAGCAGCAGCTTGAGGACTGAATTGCCTGCTCAAGCCCGAAGTTTTTCGACAGCATCTACAGATGGATTTCCTCTTCCACAGGCACAGCGATCTCCCAGTGCTCTGTCAACAGGCATTCAGCAAGGCTTGTGCAAAGGGCACCTTCTGAGTGCAGCCAGAAATAACCCTCCTGCACATGGGTCAGGGCTAGTGCTGGTCTCCACCACCATCTCCTCAGTTACTACCTGCAGTGAGGAGATCAGCACCGCTTCCGATTGCTTATCGCTGCTGACTGACTGGGAAGATGTCGCTTTAATACCAGAATCTCAGTATCAACACAAGTCAGACACTGTTCAAGTCAAAGGTGACTCAAGTACAGACCATTTAAGGGTGCTTGAAGAGAAAACAGCTTGGAAGCAAACAGCTGTGATGAGTTCTGATAATCAAAGAATGGAGAATACTGTAGCGCTAGTGGAACCCCAGAAATTTATTGTTTATAAAAGTCCTGATACCACTATCTATAATGTGGGAACAGTACAAAGGCAGACTTCAAATTCTTCAGCTTTTAAGCCACCATCTGCAAAGGTAAATATTATTTCAGCACAACCAGCACTAACTGGAAATCATTCCACTCCTTCAGAGGCTCATAAAAGAAAGCCAACGAGCCCCAAAATGTTCCCACCAGCAAAAAAACAGTCTTTTGCTGTGTATCAAGAGAAAACAGCATCTTTCAATCACTCCTTACCTCTAAGAAGTTCAAGTTTGCCCAAAGTGTCTCCCACCGTTCTGAACTCCACGCTCAATTCGAATCCCTCTGTAAGAGCTGTGAAAAGGGGAAAGCCAACTCCCCCCCTGTGTCACTGCGGGCGAAGAGCTAAAACCCTGTACGTGTCAAAGGCTGGCCCAAATCAGGGCAGAGCCTTCTTCTGTTGTCCTGTGGGCAAGCACGAAGGCAATACGAAGGGTTGTGGCTACTTCAAGTGGGAACATGCACTTCTCAAAGAGAAATCTAACAGTCTCACTCTGAATGCAGGTGCTGTGACCTCCCTTGGGACTTCTGCCAGTAATGTAGGAAATTCTTCCAGTAAAAAGTGTTTCTCTCTTAGACCCTCTATGAGGACTTGAAAGCTGGTGATTTTTTTTGTCTGGATCTGAAGTTGATCATGCTTAATATAATAAGGACAGTCAGGTATGTCAGATATATGTTCTGACAATGGGACAAAAATGACACTGTTTGGTTAACAGATAGGGATGGAAATTGCTTAAGCATACAAAAATATCAATATAGCATAAACTGTCTCATTAACAGTGTGAGAACACCTAAAACTACTAAGTGCAGCAATTAAAGTGTGAGCAGCTGTTGGTACAAAGCTTAAATTTCTGCTTTATCATGTATTTTAAATTCTTTTCTAGTCCAGTCCTGAAAGAATGTCCTAATGATACAGATTTTACTTACACTTTTTTCTAAATACACTTGTAACAATTACAACTCTCTTCTACGTGTATTTTTAAAAGCTGTCATGCTTCTCAAGTGATTCTTGAAGCAATAATGTTCTTCTAAACTCCTACTGGTTTTTAAAATCCTTTAAATTAAATAATAAGGACAACATGCTGGTGCTGCTTCATTGAATACTTTTATTTCTTTAACACCCATCACCTACTGTGCTCTCAAGTACACGAGTTTCCCATTTCACATCTATCAGCCTGCCTGCCTTTGTACTGGGAGCTACTGGTGTAGCACCTCAGGAATCAGGTATGAATTTAGTCAAACCTAAACTAAGCCAACCATAGTTTAGTGTCTTTTATATTCTACATTACTGTGTAAATCAGCAAGATCTTACTTTGTAGAAAACCCTATGATAAAGCAAGGAGCCCTTCTACTCCTTTCTCCACTCCTTCTGGCGCAGTTCATTTCTTCTGATCTTCCCACTAATAGTTTTTGGCAGCTGTGGAACAAACTCCATCTGTGGGGAGAGGGAGGAAATATGGTTCACTTAAAATTTAACTTGTTTTTAACATCAGCAGCAGCAGTTTATCAGCCACACGAGTTAACACGCACTGTCTTGGGGCAGTAAAATGATTTGGGTGTCTGAGCTCACCTTCCTGGGGTACTTGTATGGAGCAGTAACTTTCTTCACATGGTCTTGCAGCTCTTTCATCATCTTTTCTGGGTCACATGAAGCGTAGTCTGGTGTTAAAACAACAAAGGCTTTCACTACCTAAAGAAGTTACGACAGCAGTGGTTTCAGTGCTAGTGAAACTCTTACACAAGAGCAAGATCTGGAATGTTAACTGAAGGTTTGCTGGCTGACTGCAGAATAATGGCTGTGGAGGTACAGAAAGCTGGGCCATAGCCTGTGGCTCTGGGCTGTGTGGGCGGTTTATGTACATTTAATAAAGGCTAAAAACTGGCAGGGGAAGCTTCAAACAGCACCTTTGTTAGATTAGATTTGGGGCAATTGCTTTGGTCAGCTTTTGCCTGTGTGGATTCTCCAGTGTCTAACAGTAGAAAAGCCAACTTGAATTTATTTGATTTTAGTTAAAAACCAAACAAATCCCTGGATTAAGAACTCCCTTGGGAGTTGGGCTTTATTAGCTCTGGTATGTACAAAGCTACTGAAATATTTAAGCCTGTTTGTTTACCTCTCCCCTGATGGGGTCTGGGCTGCTGACAACCGCTGATTCCACCACGGCAGGATGCTCTACCAGGGCACTTTCTACTTCAAACGGGCCGATACGGTACCTTTCCAAGGCAGGAAAGGGCTTTTAGTTGTATTGATAACACAAAAGAGTAACTTCAACATCTGAATCATCTGATTTATTGTTAGTCTTCAATTACCCAGCAGAATTAATGACATCATCAGCTCTGCCAACAAACCAGAAGTATCCATCCTCATCCATAATCCCCCTGTCTCCAGTGACATAAAAATCCCCTTGTATTGTTGCCTCTGTTTTCTCTGGGTCATCCTAGGAAACATGACATTGCATTTTACATGAAAACTAAGTGAAAAATTCAGGAAATTACATTCTAACGTATTTAGCATCTGAGTTAGGGTACAGGCAATCAATCAGAAGAATCTGCTTTTGGGTGGCTATCCTTTAATGATTTTTTCCCCTTTGTATTTCTAGAATCTCCTATTGTGGGACTTCATTTGTCACCCCCTCCCCAAAAAGTTTTGGCTCAGCACAGGGCAATTAATAAAGACTCTTTCTACAGCCAATACTACTGACTTCTGCAAGACTCTTTCCAAGCAGTACACGTGGTGTTCCTTCCCCACGAGCCTGGTACTACTTTGAAGGCCTGACTGTAAAAAAAAAGGAAGTAAGGTTTCTTATGTGTTTGTTTTACTGGTTGTTGGACTGAAAATTCTGACCAATGTGGGGGAAAAAAAACCTCCAAACAACTGAAAAAATGTTGCTGTGAGTGAAACATTCCATGGAACTCAAATCTGGAGGGGAGGGATTTGAGCAGTGTCCTCAGATAAGGGGTCTAAGGATTAGAGTACTTTGGGATTAGGGAGGGTCTGTCAAACACTTCCCTTTTTATTAAGGGAATAACAATCAAAAGAAAGTGGATTTTAACTTGTTAGGCAGAATAATCTCATCAAACACATATAATTAAGTAGAGCAAACATCTGCAGGAAAACAAATTCTTTGCTCCTCACAGGTTTTCAGACTGGTAAGCAGAGTAAAAGGAAATTAAAAGGGGCATCAGATTCCTTGAGACAGAGATTTAACTGGACATCTACTTGAACTGTAGAAATATTCTTACAGCATAGCAAGTAAAAAGAAAAAGCGATCTCGTGGGTTTTACTCTGATGGCAATATCACCTTCTTTTCCAGGAGGCAGAATGTTACTGTTTTCATCTATAATCTAAAAATAAACAAAACAGAGACGACTTATTTGGGAGCTAAGTTAAAAAGCATTGTGTTAAAGTTGTAGAATCTTAAAACACATAATCAAAGAGGCTTTTTTTAATTGGGAAATGATCTGGGGGGGGTGGGGGTGTCTTACTCTCACAACTGAGGTGTGAGATTACCACTACTCCATTGTACTTTGCACTGTGTCTTATCTGAGGAATGCCAAGTACTATGCAAACATGTAATGAAGCCAGTAAGGCCTCAGGGGGGATCATAAATAAGGGGGTGGGAAAATCTACGATCCAAAAGAAAGATGCTAAAAACCTCCACCCCAGTGTAAATTGATCTGGTGCTAGAATCTGCTTTGGCAGTTTTGTTATCACCAGGGAACAACATTCACTCCACGCCCTCTCCAACTCAGCAATTTAATTTCTATCATTGCCTCAGTGTTTGGTAGGTAACTGTCCATCAGCAGTGGGCAGTCACCTGTGCTGGTGAGGATGGTGCAGCAGGGAAGCCCCACTGCTTATTTTGCACACTTGGTTTAGGGCACTAAGGAGCATTTTGACACTCTTGTTCACTGGGGAATGATGGTACATGGTACAACCCTGGGTTAGAGCTTCAAACCTCTTTAGTGGGCAGTGATTATGCAAGAGAGAGAGATTGAGTCACTGGAGGTACGATACCTTGACATCATACCCTGGAGATGGCTTTCCCATAGAGCCAGGTTTGATTTTCATTCCCTTAAAATTTCCACAGATCAGCACCTGTAATAAGTGTTGTTTGGCTTGGGCTTTTGTTTAATTAAACTATGGCTAGTATATTCAATCTTTAGGTTTAAAATGCCCAGCTAACACTGTGTATTTCTGTAAGAAAAACTGTTTGTCTTCACTATAATTGTATATCCAATGATTAAACTTCTCAAAATGACCTACCCCCTCAGAGTGAGCGATCTAAAGCCCTGCACTAAAGCAGAATGTGGCATGCAGCAATGAGGAAAACACACACCCCTTTTGTGTTAGTTCCCAATCCAAAGCCCCTGGAACAAAAGAGAGTCCTTGGATTTGGGGTGAAGCTGTTAGGGTGGTTCTATGACTGACAAGAACTATGTATTTTCAGTGTTGCTTACTGGAATTGACTTTTCCCCTGAAAGTCCTAACTGTGTATATGCATTTAAAACACTTTTTCATAGCAACCTGGGTAGAATCTATTTCTGTACCTATAAAGCATCTGGTTTTACCTTTGTAAAGCAGAACATACCGTCTCTGTCTGCCCGTAGCCTTCATAAATATCCAGCCCAGTCTGTGCTTTCCATTCTTCCATCACATCAGGGTTGATTGGCTCCCCAGCACTCACACAGTGCCTCAGGCTTCTGAATGTATAACTATGGGGAAGAGAAACCAATGAACTGGCAGTCATCCACCTGCTCTGCCCCATGCACCACTGTATCCCTGTATGCCTGTATTGTGGGGCTCTTTCTACAGAAACCCCAATTTTTACTCAGTCCTATTAGTTCAATTTGAACTGTGAAACAAGTGTAGAAAATAGTGAGTAAGAAGAAGTAATCTAAAAAAGAAAGACCAGTAAAGCTAACCCTAAACCTCTATGCTGACTTTGTTCCTAATACTTAAGATGGAAAATGTTGAGAAACACATGGTCTATGTTACTGTTACACCACTGTAAATTTGGAATAAAATCAAGGTGGGATGAGCTTTTGGTCTACTGTTTGGATGAAACACAGCAAGGATAATCTGCTTTTGCTTACCTGGACAGTTTGTGTTGCACAAACATTCGATAGGCAGTTGGAGGAGAACAGAAGACAGTTATGGGAAATCTTGACAGACTCTAGTGAATTTAGAATAAAGAAAGTAAATTCTTCCAATATACTGAAACCTGTGAGGTCCCATCTTCATTGCAGGAGATAACAAGGCAAAAAGCATCTGGCTTATGAAACACATGAACATTAAGTGTCCTAAAAGCAGTTAGCTCCATACTTGCTGACACCAACGCACAGCGGTTACATTTAGTTTCTTCCTCAAAGCAGAATCTACACAGTTCTACAATTAGTTCAACACACCAAAGTTTCAAAGCTTTATGGTTTCTCTTGTGGAGTTTCTTCATAATTGGAGTTATGTAAGATGCTCTGTGGGTGCTACAACTGACAGTGTTCTTCAACATACCCTAACATTGACTAGCAATTTCCATCCAGCTAATTAACATAGATATGATGATGAAGTCATTCAATACCAAGTGAAACACAGCAACTCATTTTGAAACGGTGAAGAGTTGAGTGTGGATATTTAAAGCCATACAATGTTGGTGCCTTTTGTTAAGGAAATTCAGCTTTGCTGCTTCTTCACTCCTTAACTTTGAGTTACAGGGAGCAGGCAACTGAAATCCTCATTCTCTGTTATTGTCACTTATTTTAATAACACCACCAAAGTGCTCCACAAATCCCAGAACAATTTTTTGTGTACTTCACTTTTTGGCCTAATAATGGATGTCTGCAGGTTTGTGCAGTCAAATCCAGAGCAGAGTATACAGTGAAACTCTTTGGATGCCCAAAATGCTTTTGTTTTGTGTACATACTTGCAGCAGTCACTGCTGGACTAACTGGTTGGTTACCCCAAGCTCACACTGTGCTGTGTGCTGCCCCTGTGAAGCGCAGCAGAGGTGCAAACCTGGGCAAGATGAGCCAGAGAGAATAATGCTGTTTGTTGTGGGGCTCTCTCACTTACCTCAAAGACAATGCTGGGGTCAAAGTGGGGCATCTTATGTACAAATGCACATGCCCCCTGAATCCATGGTGAAAAGATGCTGCTCCATGCTGACTTTGCCCAGCCTGTGTCTGATGTGTTCCAAAACACATCTGAGGACGTCAAGTCCAGCCAGTACCTGGTCACACAAGGAAACAGTCCACAGTCTATTTGGCAGGAGTAAGGCAAATATTAAGCTATCAAGAAAAGATGTGCCAGAGAAGCAAATCCATCACTGGTTGTCTTGGGTAAACAGCACTTAGAAAGAGCTGAATTTCCGAGGAGTAAAGTCATAGCACAGTGAGGATGTCATCAGTAAGTCACAGCACAGTCTGGATGTCATCAGGACAGACTGATGTTGCATTTTTCTGAAGGAAAAATTACACTGACAGACAGCCTCACACCACCTCAGAGCGTGGTGCTGTATGAAGACGTACAAGACTGCTGGGGTTTGGCTGAACTCATTTTTATGAGTGAGGATTTTTTTTTTGGTCAGTTTTTTTACTTACTTCCAGCCTGCTATTCCCTGATTCCTTGTTCTTGGCCTGTTAGAGTGAAGTGCATTGCCATACCAATTCTATAAACAATTTTGGTTCATACATTTAAAGATTCTGAACTATCAGCATTTTGTTCCTGCAGGAACTGTGTCTTACCCAGACATCTTACCAAACATCTTACATCTTATCCAGACACTTATCCAGTGAATTCAGAGGCCTAACAGGCCCATAGGGGTTTTTTTCCCCTTTATGGTACAGAATTGTGCTGATGTTCAGTTTGTGTGCAATCTATTAACTGTACATGACGAAGAATTTACCACAAAGTTAAAGAACACATTAAAAAGTTAGTGACTGAATGACTGCTACATACTCTATAAGCTAAGTCAGCTGGATTCAAACTGCCTTGTTTTATGAAGAAAAACCCCACAACCCACCAACACTTCTGGGGATGTGAAGCATCTGCTGGTTTTTGACCTATTGAAACTAAAGCTTCTGGTAAAAATCTTGTGTTTCCCTTCCTGCTGTGTGGCTGGCTAGAGAAATACATGTGATTTCAAGCGATCTCTGTACCTGCCACTTACTGTGAGGCCAATACCATAGCTGCTGTGGGAATGTTCAGTCATTTTTGGAGATCCAGTGGTTCCACTGGTGAAGTAGATGGCCATTGGATCTTGGCACTTTGTGGTCACACAGTGGTGATCAGAAGGAGCGTTTCTGGGAACAGGTAAATGATGAATAAAAGGGTTTGAAAGCATGAGTTACACAATTCAAAAAGTATTTAACCAAAAATAACTATAGCAAGCAGAAGTCTCATAAACAGGGGTATTTTTCCACTGTGCAGTCCTAAAAGGTTGAAAATATATTGGAGTGTGCCAGGGTGTCCTATTCAAAACAAACCACTGTGCTTTTCCTTTGTTATTGCTGTGGTGTTTCCACAGTGGTATTTCCTCACCTCAAGAGATCTTTAAAGTTCAGCCATCCTGCTCTGTGGCCTTCAGATACAAGCAACTTGAATTTCAGGGACTGGCATTCAGCAACAACTGAGTCTACAGCTGGTGCCACCAAGTCGTCAGTGATGATACACTTTGCTTTGGATTTCTGCAGTCGATGGAGAATGTCCCTTGCTGTCAGTTGCTGCGTGCCAGGAATCAGGACAGTTCCTGGAGAGAAGGAGTGGAAACAGAAAAACAGTCTCAATGTCTAAGAAGAACGCTTGTGCCTACAAGCAGACTTCAGCTTACGTTGTTCTTTGAGCAGGACAGGGCCATACAAAAAGCAGGACTTGGCCCTACATTTGTAAAGATGCTGATTTCTTTGATGGACTTCATGCTAGGTGAGGACTAGGACAAGTTAGCAAATACTAGGTTGATGATGGGGTACTGAAAGAAATCACAGAATCATAGAGTCACTAGGTAGGAAAAGACCTTTGAGATCATCAAGTCCAACTGACCCTGTCCACTACTAAACCATATCCCTAAGCTCCTCGACTACCCATCCATTAAACACACCTGTGGATGGTGACTCAGCTGCCTCCCTGAGCAGCCTGTTCCAGTGCCTGATAACCCTTTTGGTGAATAACCACAGAATAACTCTCCTTGTTCTGAAAACACCACCCCTGGAACATGCCAGTCTCTCTGGACTTGACTTTAAGTTAAGCACAGCCACTGCCTCACAAGGCACAGTGCTGTGTTTGTGAGGCACAGAGACATTCTGGGCTGTAAGTACTGGGAAGCTGAGTATTTAACAGATCCCACAGAGGAATGTGTGAAACACTTTGTTAAGCACGGGCTAATTTCACTGCAAACTTGTGATGTGTCACAAGTTCTGGAAGGAGAATGACAGAGGCACATGGGCTCACAGGGTTTCCTTAATGGCTAGACCATGGGCCAAAGTCCTAAAGCACCATGAAGAAAACACTTGGCAGGAAGAGAGTCTGACCAGCATGAGACTGGTTCATCCCTGTTAACACATTGGTAGTTCTGAGTGCATTAAACAGCAAGGATTGGTTTAAGTCACCATTTCAGTACCTATATACCCTTTGTAGGCCTTTCCTCACCTGTTCTCATGCAAGCCACGTTCACCAGCCACCACTCCGGGATGCGGGGCAGAATCAGAAGAACCCTGTCTCCCGGTTGCAGACCGCAGGCACCAGAGAGGACGTTTGCTGCTTGCCTGGACAGCACTCCCAGCTCCTCAAAGCTCCACCTCACCTCTTCTCCAGCACCATCTACCCACCATAACGCAGGGTTTTTAGATTTTTTCCCCTCCTGTAGCACATCAGGGTACAGTACAAGTGCTTCATTTTAGAAATATAGATTGCCTTAAGCCTGAGGAAGAAAAGCATTCACCTCTTATTCAGTGCTAGAGAAACCTGGGATGCAATGGAAATTTGCCACCATTGTCAAACAAGGCAGAGAACTCTCCCTTAGAAAGCACAGCCTGGAAATGCATTTAGGAAAGTAGATTTGTATTCCTTTCCAGAGTTCTTCATCTGACATTCTGAAGAGGTTTACAGTAATGAGCACAGGGAAAGAAGAATCTTTTCAGTTTGGGTCAAGCCAACAAAGCAGCTGATGAATGTGGCTACATCTGGATTGTGCCTCAGAGACTCCTGAGCCCACAGAGCTCATTTTCAACTTCATCTGGAACTGGGTCTGTTTGGTACTTCTGAAAATTAAATCACAGCTTCAAAAGCATAGGCCCATGCAGTGACCTTTAATCAATGTCTCACCTGATGTGTGAAAAAGGATTTGAAATGTATCTATACAGAGTGCTCTAAAAGGGGACAGTGCATTGAGCAGCAGCAGTGTAATAATTAACTTCCTGAGCAAAAAATTCACTGGGGCAGCAAGACTATGACACCTTCTTATCTATGTGAAAGTATAATAACACCAAGGTTCATTTTCAGGGGAGCAGATTTTATCTGTGTACTTCAGAGGCCAAAGCCTCTTCTTCAGAGGCTGCTCCTTGCTCTGCTTAGAGCCTAATGAAACCTGTCATTCCTGCAAAAGGAACAGCTGTGTCAGACCAGCAGTACCTCTGCTGCAAGGCTGGTCATAACTGCATTTAGCCCCTCACCAAGAACAGCCTGAGCCTGTGAAACCAGTTCTACAGCCACAGAGACCAGACCTGTGCAGTTAAGAAAGGTGACAGACCTAGCCTCTGTCTATTTTTTTTTCCTATATTCCCTTCCTTTGCACAGAGCTCATGTCTGATTTGGAGTTCTTGTTCAGTTTTGTGGATTACAAGTCCCTGGATGCCCAAGGATTTGCAGTTGGGATAGGTGGGTGAGGTTTGACGTGGCACTGCATTTACTGTTCATTTTACAGGCAGCTGGTGAAACACAGAGGCCATGGGGTGATGGGACAACTGATGGAAGCTTTCGAGTGGTTCAGCTCCCAGTCTCATGTAGGAGGCACTTATTTACTCACACTCCATCTTACTGGAGTTACTGATTAAAGGAAAGAACTATCTGGACTTGTGGACAGGACAGTGTGTGTCTTAAGGGATCTACATGTTCAACCTGCATGTGATGAGCACCAGATTATAATCAGAGCACAACCCCAGTTACTGGATTTGTCAGTTAATTATCATTAATGACCAGGGTTAAATGCGGCAGCATCGGGGAAGCCAAGTAACCGTTACCTTTTCCACTTCAGTCCATCTGTCCAGCACGTCTCTTGCAAAGTTGAAGTACTCTGGCACCTCTGGTCTGTACTGTTGTTTTATGGCTTCATAACTCAAAGAGGCGTGAGCTGGGTAGCCCTGGCTGCACAGCTGGAGAGGTCTTCTCAGGGGAGCCCGCAGGGACACAACACTGGGGATCTTCAGTGAAAAATGCACAGCAGCAAGAGCCATAATAATAGTCTCTTCAAGGTTATTTCTTACTGGTTATGTCTTCAAGAAACACTGCAGTGATACAACACAAACCTGGTATTAAGCTCATGGTTTCAAAACAGCTTTTACTGGAATAAAATGGAGCAACAATGCCAACTGTTCCTTGGAGCAACTGCTGAGAACAGTTCCTGTCCAGTCACTGTCTGGCCCCTGCTCTCCAGTGACCATGAGGCAGCTGGGGTGCTGACCCTGCACTCGACCAGCAGCACTCAGGCCCCGTCACCCTGGCAGCTTTCCTGTAATTCACGTTCCTCCCCTTCCCACAGGCCCCCTAATCCTGCAGATCGCATTTCAGTTGCCTTATACAGCAGAGAGGCACCGAAGGATCCCCAAGCACTTCAGCTCCGACTTCTGCAAATGAAATGCCTGCTACTGACCCACAACATAGAACTAACAACGCAGACCAATATGTGCAGATAATCCAGCAACCACAACATAGTAACTGGCTGAGCACAGCATCACTTGCTACAAAGATCTTTACATTTTTTCTAATTTATCAGCAGTGGGGGTATATTGGGTGCCAGGAGTGAAATGAATGTAGCAAAGCCCTGAAAAGATTCTAAGTATTGATGTTTTAAACGTTCTTCTGATGTGTAGCCAGCAAAAGGTGTCACTTTATGAGGCAGGGAAGCTTTAAAGTGGAAAAAGGAGCCTGACTTCTCAAAAAGAGTCAGCATAGCAGCAGGTCTGAAAACTCTGAAGTCATTATTTTTATGCATTGTCAACTGTCTTTTATTTACAAATTAATATAAGCACTACTAGTTCCTTAAGGAATTAGTAACTATCCAGCTGTAGAATCACGTGATTTTAGTGACTCAGTGAAGCAAGAGGATATGTTTTGGATCTGTGACATTCAGGCTGCGTGTGACAAACACAGGAGAGAAACCCAGCCAAAGGAAAGACAGAGGAACAGGGAGAAGAGGGAGCGCGGACAGACAAGAGGCAAATCAGTACCGCTTCGGGGCCAGAAAATGCCCTGGCCAGCAGCTTGCAGGGGTGGGTGGTGGGTTGGTGACCCTGTCAAAAGGCCTTGCACCGAAGTGGAGCCCGCTCAGCGCCGGGATGTGTCACAAGCTCTGACTCCTTAGGTGGATCTCCGGCTCCCGGCCGTGTGCCCGCTCCTGCAGTCACCCTGTCCAGTGACTGACCCCCGTGTTCCTCATGTGCACTTTGGACTCAGACAAGGGGCAGCCAAGTCCAGCACAGTGAGAACTGCAGAAAGTGTGTCCCAAGTACCTCCAGTTTCCCTCTCCTCCCCTCCTCCCACCCACTGGCCCCGCGGGAACACAAGTCACAAGACCTTGCTACAGGCAAATCACATCTCTTGCGCTCTGGAGCAGCAGAGGAGCAACAGGCCTGTGATGGGCTTTGTGCGTACTCTGCTCACTCGGTAGCAGCTTGGGGCTCCTCAGATCACCACAGCAGTTCAGCCACGACACCAGTGAGCACCGGCTGCTGGGATGCTGCAGCTGGTTACCTGCAGCAGCTTTGTTAATACCTGGTGACTTGTGAGGCGCTCCAGCGTTCTGCCCGGTCACAGCCTGAAGCAAGCCGGGATTTTCAAGGCGGGGGGGTGGGGTTTTTTCACCCCCCGAGCGCTCCGCGCCGCCTCCGGCCCTGGAAGCCGGCTGGGGCCGCGCCGGGGCCCGCGCCTGGTTCGCCCGGGGCCGCCGCGGGGCGGCGCTGTTCCCGG
>VZTU01008321.1:249091-349532 GCA_013400835.1 Zapornia atra | reverse complement strand
CAGCCTTCTCTTCTCCAGGCTGAACAAGCCCAGCTCCCTCAGCCTCTTTTTGTAAGGCAGGTGCTCCAGCCCTCTCATCATCTTCGTGGCCCTCCTCTGGACCCTCTGCAACAGTCCAACATCTTTCTTGTATTGGGGGCCCCAGATCTGGACAGAGTACTCCAGATGGGGCCTCACGAGGGCAGAGTAGAGAGGGACAATCCCCTCCCTGTCCCTGCTGCCACCCCTCTGCTGATGGAAAGTCTTTGGTTATCCAGTTTGGGTACAATAAAACAGCTCATTAGAGAAAAGGATTTGAGTCTGACAGCAGTGCAGCCATGTGTGTGTTTCCTCAGCGGGGAGGAAATGCCTTCTGCCTGTTTCTCATGCCTAGCTGTTTTTCTTGTAGAACCTGAGAACCTGGTGCACCACATACTGAAGGATATGCATGCCACGAAGAAGAAGAAGACACGAGTCATTCTGCGCATGCTGCCCATTTCTGGGACCTGCAAAGCTTTCATGGAGGACATGAAGAAATATGCAGAAACCTTTTTTGAGCCTTGGTTTAAAGCCCCCAATAAGGGCACCTTTCAGATTGTTTACAAAGCTCGTAATAACAGTCATATGAGTAGGGAAGAAGTAATCAAGGAATTGGCAGGTACGGATGGGTTTCACACAGAACTAAGAACACGTAGATCAGCAGCCCAGCACTGTGGGCAGAACACAGGGCAGGTTATTAAAAGAGGTTTTAAGGGGTATACATAGTTATTGCTTAAAATCTGAATGTTGAAGCTTCTCTAAGTGTTAAGCTTGGCATCAGTGATGTCTTAAGAGATAAGCAGGCAGAAGAGAATACAGCATTGAGTATCATTTGGAGAGTTAGTTGCATGTGCTTTGAAATGAGGGCTGTCTGGCTTTCTGTCTGGTTGCTGCAGTGAAATGATGTGTTACTGTTTCCCTTGAAGACATGACTCTGAACATAACTCTACCTTACTCAAGTACTTTGTGCTTCCTGGTGGGATGATAGGGTTTTTTTGCTTCCTGGAGTCCTGCTGGTGGCATATTCCAAGAGTCCTGCTATTTTAAGCAATTACAAAACCAAGTAATTGGTTACAACTAAGGGCTATATTGCTTTCTCTCTCTTCTATCTGAATTTCATTAGGGCATGCTTACACTCTGGAAAGGTTTTTTTCCAGCATCTTCTAAACTACCTCTTGTTTTACAGGAATTGTGGGCAGCCTCAATCCAGAGAACAAAGTGGATCTTAATAACCCACAATACACAGTTGTGGTGGAAATAATAAAGAACGTCTGTTGCTTGAGTGTGGTGAGAGACTATGTCCTGTTCAGAAAATACAACCTACAGGAGGTGGTGAAGAGCAACAAAGACAACACACAACAAAACCCATCCAGTCAGACAGGAGACCAGAACTTGAAGGCAGTAAAACCCAAAACTGAGGAGGAGGAGGAGAAGAGCTCAAAAGAAGTAAACCAAGAGAAGAACCAAGGTGAAATAGAAGCTGAGCCCAAGGAGAACGATGTGCTGACAGTGTAGGAGATGTGGTAGAAGGGAAAGATAAACACAATCAAAACCAATTAAAAAAAAAAAGTTGCCCCAGAGTTCTCAAAGGGCATTTCAATGAGGAGAGTGGGTTTTGTTTTGAAATCCTGTTGTTAAACTCCACGTGTGCAGGAATTTTAATGCTCATCACAGGTGGAGGTGATGTGACAGTTGTCAGAGCGTGTCATCTTTCTGGTGAAGCTTTGCTGCTGTTTCTCTGCAGCTTTGTTCTGCACTGCCTTTACCCAGCACAGAAAGAGGGGGTGTGCATGCTATGTAAATGTGGCCATCCTGACATTTATCCACTCTGCTTTCTTGTGTCTGATGGCCACAGAAACCGAAAGGTGGTGTGGAGTCCTGACTGTCAGGAAGTAGTGACAGAAGGGAGAGGTCTGAGACAGACAGTTGCTTGCAGAGG
Organism: Zapornia atra; assembly: GCA_013400835.1. NCBI lineage: Eukaryota > Metazoa > Chordata > Aves > Gruiformes > Rallidae > Zapornia > Zapornia atra. Next base: position 347,575 of record VZTU01008321.1, on the reverse strand, counting down.
GCTTTCGAGGGAGCCATCTGACAACCTGGGTGGCTACAGAACTCTGATAACCTTTTTCTGTGTGAAAAACAATGAGCTAAAACTGATCATTTCCTGTATGATGGAGGGTTATATATATTTTAATATATATAACACAAATACATTGCTCTACATGGATATGCCAGGTCTTGAAAGTTCAATGGGAAGAGCTGCTACGATCAAAATACTTTAACATTATGAGGGGATTTAGAGTCCTAGATTGGACTGTTGGACAACAGTAGAAGTACTGGACAGGCCTCACAGTTGGTCTTAGCACAAACCACATGTGTTTACATGAGCTGTGCATACAGCAGTTACTGGGTCATAGGAAAGGCCATAGTTGCTGAACAGAATCCTTTGGAATAATTTCCTGCAAATGGTGTTTTGTGGCTTTTTCCAAAGACTTTAACACTTGGGGATTTTTTTTATAAAGGGTTTTTTTGGTGGTTGTTGTTATTTTCTTCTTGGGTCTCAAGCTGCTTCTGTGAGCAGCTCTCCATTGTACCACTCTGGGGTAAGGGGAATTAAAAGTTGAATTTTTGGTACAGTTTTAGCTTTACAGCATTAATTTTGTTGCAGATTGGAAGTAATGTTAGCAAGTCTTTCTGTTGTCTGTTTGTTACAGCAGCATTTTTGTTATCCCAGTGACTTTTACAAACCAACTGAAACCAGTGCAGCTATAACCTGCTTTCCAGGAGGGCTTTGAGGATGCTCCCTGTACAACTGTCTAGCTTAGTATTTCATTTCTAGCATAAAAGCCTATACGTCCCTAATGGGAAAAGACTCATCTTAAAGAACACCACTTGTTACTTGTCTTGGTTTAGTGAAAAGGATGTGTTCAAGTCTCTCAACAGCATTTAATTTATATTTTCTCTCAAAATTGGTTTAGAATTTGGAAAAATAAAGTGACTTTTTTCCCCTAGTCCTGTCTCCTTTACCACCCAGTTATTAAAACTCTGCTTTCTTACCTCTATTGGTGTTCTCTTTAAATTCTGAAGCTTTCTGTGTGGATTTAACCCAGCAATGTCTAGGCTGCACAGGAAAGAACCACTGGAGCCCAGGCACAAAGGCCAACAGTGACTTTATTGGTGAGCGATGTTGGTGATCGCGATTCAAGGCAGCGTGTTTCTATTACTAAGGACAAAGATAGACTTGTGAACACTTTGGGGCTTGCTATGGGGAGGTTTTTTTACCTTCTTTCTCATGCATCTGTGTCTACAGGACCCACAGGTCTTCAGAAGAAGCTGCTGAGTAGCTACCATCCATTTGTCGAGCCTCTGACATTCAGACCCTGCTTGTGATGCACTCCGAGCTGTCCATGCTCTCCTCCTCCTGATTTTACCTAATTTGCACTTGGCAAACATTCATTGTTAGCACATTAATTCCTAAATCTTGAGGCTTTCAAGATTCATACAAGCAGGGTTCTGAATTGGGATGCATATGAGATCTGTGGCCGTTTCTGGGAGCTCATTACATCTTACCATGATTTCCTCATTAACAAGCCTCTTGTGAGTTGAAATACCTGGTCTCAAAGAATGAACACACTGCCCCATACCTGGTAATGGCTTACTCCTGCTTGTACCCTAACTAAAAAGTGTTGGGTGGCTGGAAGATAGGTTTGCAACTGTTTTCTGAAGTAGGCATGATTTTTGGTAAGCAGGAGCACAAGTGTTTAAAGTGCAGTTGGAGGTTTTAACCTTGAGCGTTATTACACGATTGCTGCCTAATGGGTGGAATATAATCCTCTGCCAGTACTTACAGGGTAATTAAAAGCTCCATTAAGAATGACACAGGGATAGGCTGGTTTAGATTGCTTATCAAAACTAAGGCTGTCCCCACTCCTTGTTCCTCAGTTCATTCCGTCTGATTTTCCCAGTGATTGTCTTTGGCAGCTGCTGGACAAATTCAATCTGATTTAAAAGAAAAAAGTCAAATGAGCAGGGTTTTAGTTATTTTTTTCCAGAACAGCACAGGTCTCCATCCTACTTAATTTATGTAAGAGTTCAGTGGCTGGGGAAATAACTCCAATTTGGGTTTTGATTGTTTCATATCACTTTCGAAAATAATCTTCAAAATAATACTTGTCATTTTCCACACACAGTTTGTGTTTGGGCTTTTTTTGTCTGTTAACAAGCATGAACTGAGTCTAACCATTCTATTCCCAGATTCCCCACAGTTTCAACAGGCATTTGGGGTATTTTTTTTTCAGTACACTTGTGTTTACTTGCCTTTCTGGGGTACTTGTATGGAGCGGTGACTTTTTTCACGTGATCTTGCAATTCACTGGCCACTTTCTTTGGATCTTGTGACTTGAAGGAAGGAGACAAGACCACAAAGGCTTTTACTACCTACATAGGGAAAAGAAATGAAAAAATACAGCATTCATTTAATTACAGCTATCTAATGAATGAGGTGATTAATGGAGAGTAAGCGAGTATGGCCTGAGGTACAGGCTTGCTGTATCACACCTGTGCCCTAGAGCAAAGTCTGGTTTTGTGGCAGCAAATTTGAGGTGAGGAGGAATTTCTACCTTAAGGTTTGTGAAGGTCCTAAGTAATAATTGATAAAAGTTTCAAACTCTGCTTCCAGATTTGTAAGATTTCTGTAAAGGGCCGTTCTGCAGCTCTTAGATACTGGGGCCTGTTCTGTAAACAGAAGTTGTTAAAGAATATAACTCTCCACTTGGTGGGTCAGAGTGTACATCAGTCCTTACTGATCACCTTTATACTCAGTGCCATGTTCTGTAGGAACCAGGATCCTATTTTCTTGGAATAGGGGATACACAAACTATGGCTCTCACTTCACCCAAATTGATGGAAAAGATTGAATAGCTCTATTAGGGAGAGTCTTATGAATCACAGAATCATAGAATGGTCTGGGTTGGAAGGGACCCCAAGGATCATAGATCTCCAACCCCCCTGCCACAGGCAGGGCCACCAACCTCCAGGCCTGGATCTACACAAGGTTGCCCAGGGCCCCATCCAACCTGGCCTTGAACACTTCCAGGGACAGGGCATCCACCACTTCTCTGGGCAGCCTGTTCCAGCCCCTCACCACTCTTTCTGTAAAAAACTTCCCCCTAATATCGAATCTAACCCTTCCTTCCTTTAGTTTTAATCCATTCCCCTTTGTCCTGCCATTATCTGCTCTTTTAAAAAGTTCAATCCCCTCCTGTTTCTCTGCTCCCTTCAGGGACTGGCAGGCTGCAATGAGGTCCCCCTGCAGCCTTGTCTTCTCCAGGCTGAACAAGCCCAGCTCGCTCAGCCTCTCTTTGTGGGCAAAGTCAGAGTGTAAGTTCCATCCCACGAAGCACCTGATGACTAGGAACACTACCTCTCCTCTGATGGGGTCAGGGCTGCTGACCACAGCTGACTCCACCACAGCTGGGTGCTGTATCAGGGCGCTCTCTACTTCAAATGGTCCGATACGGTAACTAGGAGAGAGAAATTAAACACTTGGGAAGTGAAATAATGGCATATGGGGATTTTTTTAGACATTTCTTGATATATTCACTGAAATCTACAAACCCAGAGGAGAGGATGACATCATCAGATCTCCCCATAAACCATATGTAGCCTTCCTCATCCATGCTCCCTCTGTCTCCAGTGACATAGAAGCTCCCACGGACTGTCGAGGCAGTTTTCACTGGATCATCCTGTCAGACAAGCACTGATTAAACACTAAATACCCAGAAGCCCTAAGCTGAGAGATGAGTCCTGCCTCTGGACACTGCCTGTAGCATCTTTCACTGCTTGCTTTCTGCTCCAGGGCCGTAAAAGCTTCTGCTTGGTTTCTCCAGAGGGAAAGACGGGTCACAAGGGCAGACACAGAACAGGAGCACACAGAAGGGTCAAGGGGACAATGGAAGTTTCCTAATCGGGATGCTGTTGGCTCAAGAAGAGCCACAGCTCCTGGGTGTCAGCTGTGGCAGTTGGAATAAGGCCATCCCATGCACCAGGCCTGAGCTGGCTCTCTGGAAATCCCCTTTGGGCTTACCAGGTATCGAGTGAAAAAGGTGAATGGCCGCTTGGCATCCATTCTGATGGCAATGTCTCCTTCTTGCCCAGGGGGCAGAACACGGCTGTTTTCATCTATAATCTGCAAGAGGGAGGGTAGGTGGGCAATGAAAACTGTCCATTTTAAGAGACCCACATTCTAAAGATAACCAGCAGCTGACAGCTCATCCACAGAAGTCATCCAGCCCCGATTCCCACCGTGTGGCACCGGGACGTGTGTGGGTACGTGGGACTCCCTCATGTTGTACTTCCTCTGAACTCAAACATGGGAAAGGGCACAACCATACCTGAACATCATAGGGGGGAGCTGCTTTTCCTAGGGAACCTGGCTTAATTTTCATTCCTTTCATGTTTCCACATATCATTCCCTGTTGGAAAAGAAACAACAAACCCAGGTATTTTTTACTGTTGCTCCTCAGGCTATTCCTGTTCCTGTCCTGTGCCCACTACTGAGCTACAAGATCCTAAATCTTCCATCCCTGTGAGGCACAACAGTTGTGAACTTCACTGAGTGTCTTGGGCAAAAAAATTCAAGGTATTTTACACCTTAAGTAATCTTAGAAGCACTATCATAATGAAGCTGTAAGTAAGCACTACAATAAACCCTCTTGTACGCAATCAATGTGTATTCTAACACTGTCTTGTCTTTTTTGTCACATATATACAGCCAAGTTCAATGCTTGCCAAAGGAATGGGATGTCCAAGTCCCTAAGGAACAGTTGGTTGTAACTCTCTACAGAAAGCTGAACGTACGATTTCGGTCTGGCCGTAGCCTTCGTAGATAGTCAGTCCTGTTTGGTTTTTCCACTGCGCCATCACTTCTGGGTTGAGTGGTTCTCCTGCAGTCAAACAGTGCTTCAGTGCCTTGAACTCATACCTTCATGGACAGAGGGCATTGCTGAGCATCAGAGAACAGAACCGGACAGACTGCACTCCCTGACATCCCTGCGTCCATCCCCACCGCCTTGGGACGCACCGGACTCTCTGAGGGCTGGGCTGGAGAGCAAGCCCAGAGCTGAAGCTAGTGTGGGGCTGGAGAGGGGCTGCCTGAGCAGCCAGCTGCAAAGATGCAGAGGACTGATGGTGTGCTTCAGGGACCGAATACCAGCCTCTATTTACCATCTGCAACGCCTCAGGGCAAAACTTGCTGAGGGTTGGGTTTGCCTGGGGAGGGCTGGGTTTTGTTGCCTGTCTCTGCAGTGGTAAGAGAAGGGCTCTGCCTCCCCACAGCCCCTGCTGCCAGCACAGCCTTTTCACCGCTGAGAGCTTGGGTGGCTACAAGAGCCTGTGGAAATCCTTGTTAAGGAGCCAGGCAACAGCTTGGACCGACCCAGCACGGTGACTTACTGCAGATGTGTGGTACCTGGTGAGGTCGTGCTGGACCAGCATGCGGTAGGCAGTCGGGGCGCTGCACAGAGTGGTCACTGGGTATCTGCACAGGGTCTGGCAAGTTATAACCAAAAAATAGAGGGTTAAACAATACTGGTTTGGGAAAGAGACTGCTGCTAACTATTCCTTTCTATTCCATACAGGGGCACAAACTACCAGACCTGATTGTAACCTCACTTCCATGGGAAGCAAAGTAATTCTGTCACCATCAGGGTTTGGGAAAGATGCACCAGTGCCCCAGCTGCCAATTGAAGAGGTGATACACTGATGGTGGTACATCACCAGTGTGCCTTGTTTGCCCTGATGCTCACTTGAAGCACAAGGACCATCCCTTGGTCCAAAACCCTGGCGGTGCAACCTAAGGTTTTCAGGGGAATTTAGGTGTCCCACATCTTGCCCTGGGACAAAGTGGTGCTTTCCAAAGTGGAGAAAGCTTTAGTCATTCTGCAGTTCCCTCGGCTGTCCTGACGTGGTCAGAGCTGTCTCCAGGAGCCCTGGCTGAGCTGGGAGTAGTGCCCTAGGAAAGGGCTGGTTTGGACCGGCAAATTCATAAACCCTCCTTTAGCCAGGACAGAACATGGGATGTGGGTGCCTCACTAGGAAAGCAAAGATCTCAGCTGAGCCTCTGTGTCTTTATTTCTCACCCTTAACCCCAGCAGATGCTTCACTGTGACCTGGGTAGAGCTGAGCCTTTTCTTTGTGTGACCTCACCTCTGACCCTGGTGAAGATTTGCTCAGAGAGGGCGACAGGTAGCAATAAGTAAACGACTCTGGTTTGTGCAGACATGTGAAACCCCATGCACATTGCATGTTTGCTAGGCCAAGAAATTTATACCCAAAAAGGAAGAAAAAAAGAGAAAACAAAGAAAACCGAACTGGCAACTACCATTTCTGAAAGGAAATTAAAAGAGATTGACATCTGCCCACCCCGCCACGTGTGAGCGATGTCTGCTCCTCCACATCAGTGCTTTGGGCCACTGAGGAACAGCACTCTTCCCTCTGTGTTAATTTAAAACTCAGATTGGCTGGAGAAGCTCAAAAATAATTTAAGAGCAAGCCAATGTGCCAGCTTCAGCATTTCCCAGCACTGACTTGCCTTTTTTGAGGGTCACAGCAGCGTAACTAAAATATTAATTTATGTGTAATTAATCTCCTTTATCATGTCAATACTGAAATACAGTAGGGGAGAGATTTAAGTAACACCAGTAACTCCTACTGATTGGGAGTAGCTGGCAACATCCTGTGCCTGAGACACTCATGCTACAAAATCCATCCTGTATTATATTCCTACTCGAAAAACAACCACCTTGTGGTTATGCCATCTTAAAACAGCTAATCCCATAAACCTTAAGAGGCTTATTTTTGTGGCCTGCCTGGAAAACAACATGAAATACGAGTAACTGCTTGCTGCTAGCGTGGTGTTCTTACGTTTAAGGTTGCTCTTGGATCAAACTGTGGCATGGCATGTGCAAAAACACACGTGCCCTGGAACCAGGGACCGAACACGCTCCCGATGGCTGCCTTGACCCAAGCCGTGTCTGACATGTTCCACATGATGTCCGAGGGAGTCAGGTTCATCCAGTATCTGTTAAAGACAGAGGAGGCCAATATAAGGGAGTCTGCAAGTAGAAATAAAACAGTGTGAGGTTTGGGGGGTTGTTTTGCCTAGAGAGGCGTGGCAAATGTGGTCCAAAACTCAAGAGCTCAAATAAATACCTTGGCCTGGCCTTTATAGTGATGGCAGAGAGAAAAAGCCACAAGCATTGTGTCCTGCCACACATGAAAACTCTTTCATTTGCTGCACATTTCAGAGCTGTAAAGGCATGACAATCCGAACCACTTTACCTTCCACAGAGAAAATACCCCAGACCAAAGCTGCCATGGGAATGTTCAACCATTTTGGGGGAGCCTGTGGCACCGCTGGTAAAATAGATGGCCATGGGATCCTGGGTGCTTGTCTTCACGCAGTTATGGATGGCAGGGACAGCCCTTAGTAAGAATGAAAGGTTGTATGAGACAGGGGCTGGGGCTGTGCAGCACGTTTACCCTGGGTCCTGTGTGCTCAGGGCATGGGGGCTTGTGCCCAGTGAGATGCAAGGGCTGAAGAGCTACTGAGATCCTCTTACGCTTGCTCTGCTAATTCCACTGCTGGTCCTGCTCATTATTCTCCATGCCTACCTTCTCCAGGGTAAAAACACCAACTGGCTGCCTTTTATTCACCTCCTCTTAAGGGCCACTGAAAGGCCCAGAATCTCCCAACAGCATCATCCGCCTGGTGTGATGAGCTGAGGGAGGACCCACCTTTTCTTTCCACCAGTGGCCCCACCGTTCGTTGCCCTTGCCACGTTTGGGAAGCGTGGGGAGGCTCACACTCTTGGGCATCTGGCACATGGGAGGAAAGCATTTCTCATCTCATACTATGATGAGAAAGCAAAGCTGCTGCTTTTTCTCTGCCAGAACTGATGTTCATAAAAGGTTTTGCTCAGCACACAAGCATCGCCCACGCTGGCCCACATGGGAAGTCTGTCTCCCCTGTGCTGGCTGGCAGGCAGACAGGCTGCCCAGAGCCCTCACTCCAGACCCCCACAGCATCCCAGCTGGTTCAGCAGTGCAGGATCTGAGGAGCTGGGAAGCCTGGGCAATCAGCCCGCTGGGCAGGCAGCCAGTGACCTGGCGAGACGATGAGCCAGGCAGGATGGCAGCCCAGTGCTCTGGGAGTATGGGGAACCTGACTGCTGAGCAGCGCTGGAGCCAGACAGGCAGCACACTGCAAGGCGTCCATCCAGGGAAACCAGTCAGCCGGCCTGCCCGGCCCCCAGTGACAGGCTCTGCAGGACTGACACTGTGCTGGGCAATATTTAGGTTTTATCTAATCAGTTTTACCCTCTGCCAAGGAACTGAGCCAGACAGTATTACCCCAGCATGCAAGAGGATTCATCATCATTACACTGACTCAGCAATGGTTTATAGCTCTAGGAGGTTTGGGAAGGCAGTGCTACCGCTTCCCCCATCATCTGGTTTGGGGGCACCGACATAGGCAGTTGGATGTGGGCAGCTGTTTGAAGGAGCAGACAGGAACAGAGGAGACTGAGCAGCGAGCTGCACAGGTAAAGCTCATTCAGGTGCCTGTGGTTGGACATGGTGCTCAGACCTCACCTTGACAGAGTGGTTTTAGCTAAACAGATGCTTTTAAACAACAAATCTCAGCTGGCAATATCATACCTGGGGTGCTGAGCAGACTGCAGAAGGTATTTCCTTCTGCCCCTCCACAGTACCCAGCACTGAGAGCTCTCTGCTCTGTGCTGTTTTAGCAGCTGCTCTCAGTAGTAAGGTGGGTGGATTCCTGGACACATTAGATGCATTTTGCAGCGTGAACCGCTATTCACAATAGCCTTATTATCATCAAATTTTCTGAATATGGATTGGTATCATGGATATATGGTACAAATTTTCTGTATATGGATTGGTATCTAAATATAGAATATATTTTATCTGAGCTTTAAAGGGTCAGTAGGCCAATGAAAGAGGCTTTCCTCTCCCTTTTTCTATATTATTTTGTAGTTGCATATAACATACCTAGACATCATAGGACTACGTATTTTTTAACTAACAATTTGGCTATTCCCAAATATTCCCTTTCTTCACAGAACAAAAAACTAAACTGCTTTCCATCCCACCCCCTCAAAGGTATCTAGTTCAGGAATGAGGCACAAGTGTGTTTGAGCACATGAGAGATCTTCCATGGGGGATAACCACGACAGGGCTGAAGCACCTGGCACTTACTTGAGCACATCCCCGAAGTTCAGCCACTCAGCCCTGTGGATTTCAGACACAACCAGCTTTGTTTTCAGAAACTGGCACTTGGATGCAACCGAGTCCACCATGGGAGCCAGCACGTCAGTGGTAACGATGCACTTAGCCTTGGAAGCCAGCAATCTGTAGCAGATGTCCTGTGCTGTCAGTTGTGTTGTCCCTGGGATGATGGTAACACCTGGAAGTGCAATAAAGTGGGAAATTTACAGGGTGCTTTTCACGTTCAGTCCTGATCCCTTAATAGCTTCTCCCAATCTGTTGAATACCAGTGTCGTTCGGTCCAGAAGCGAGGAGAAGGTAAAACAAGTCCCACACCCTTGAACTTGAATAGGGACACACAGATCTGAAGTACAGAGATCCCTTGCTCCAGGCACAGAGTAAAGATATCTTTGGGGAGGCTTGACCTCAAGCCTGGTGAAGGTCAATCCAACTGATGTAACACACCCACATCAATTTAACACAATCAGCACCAGCCACAGGAAGTGAAAGAAAATTGAAGATAATTCCATCAGCTGTAAGAGACTGCCCCTAACAGCACCTTTGACTGTCAAACATTCAAGCTACCATGCCAAGTAAGAAGTTTGATTGATAAATGGGTTGCAGACCTGTAGCAGCCGTCCCACTCACCCGCTCGCATGCAGGCCACAGTCAGCAGCCACCACTCCGGGACTCGGGGTAGAATCACCAGGACTCGGTCTCCTCGTTGCAGGCCGCACGGGCCGCAGAGCAAGTTGGCTGCTTTTTGGGACAGGGAGCCCAGCTCTTCAAAGCTCCATTTCACTTCATCTCCTTTCCCATTTATCCACCAAAGAGCTGGATTTGAAGGTCCCTTCTGTTCCTATACACAACGCAAGGGTAAACAGTGTGCTGGTTACTTCTGAGACTTATGTAGTTCCTTGCAGAGATTTTGGGATGCTCCAGGCAGCTGAATCTGACAGTGTTACATGTTCTAGGGCAGGGATATTAATATGGTTTGTTTAAAAGACACCTTTTCCAAGGCATGTCTAAGTTGGTATGTATGTATATAAGTTGGTATGATTTACCATGATCATAAATTACTTGGAGGCTTTACGAGCCCAGCGCCGCGCACGCTGCTCAATCAGACCCGCAGAGACAAAGCACCATGTCCCTCTGATGCTAAAGCAAACCACCTCTCCTTTCTCTGCATGTAAGATTAGGCTAAACAGAAACAGGGGAGGAGATTCTGGTCACACTGAAGCCAGAAATGGTTTTGGACTTGACTTTGGGGGTGGGAGCACAGTTTCTCTAAAAATACTGCATCTATGGGGGCAGAAATGCTACCTTCTCGATTTGGGACCACTTGTCCAGTACATCACTTGCAAAATTAAAGTACTCTGGTACTTCCAGTTCACAACGACCAATAGCTTCATAGTCTGAGAAAGTTGAAGGCCTAAAGGTCTTGTGGTGCTGGTGGAATAATCTGCAGAGAGCCTGGATGCTCCACGGGGAACGCCACACTTGAAATCCAAGTAGAACCTTCATGGCACAAAAGCAGGTCTATGGGTGCTTTTGGGAGGATAACCATCAGAAATATTTATTCTTTTAATGATTATTTCCCTCCTGCAAGAGACAGAGAAATCAATAATAGCATTAGGGTGTGCACATTCCCAGAGGAGCTGTTGGCTCCTGATGGAACAGATGAATACAGAGCAACAAGCACACCTCTCCAATGCCATTTTATCCCACCCCTCCTTACGGGTAAGCCAGAACTCTGCTGACCCTTTTAGTGTCCTGCTTTCTCATCTGTGCACAGGTTTCTCAGAGAATTCCCCTTGGAGCTGTCAATTCCTATTCTTTCTGCCCAACCAACCCATTTGTACTTGTGCATTACCCCAAAAACCTTTGCACAAGAGTCAGGGACGTGTGTACGGGGACGTGGTGCTCTGGTTACAGTAGGTCTCAGAGACTATAAGATATACAGGGGGTGGCTCTTCCCTTTTTCCTGTAGTCTGCTCATAACATATTGCCTCTCATCGCTGTCCTTAACAGGCCATTAAGGAAAGCCTGACTCCAAAACTCATGGTTAATCAATGAAAGCTTTGTAGAGTTGGCTGATGTTTTATCTTCCCTTAGACCTGAGCCAGCAATCGCAGACTCAGACCTCAAGGATGTCCTTGCAGAAAGGAGCTACTCCTTCAGTCTGCTTGATGCAAGCCAGAAAAGTATAACTGCTTTCTGGTAGCCCCCACTCCCCCCTTCATAAAAGCCAAGAATCACATGAAAGAAGAATAAAACATGGCATTATAGACTCCCTTCCCCCCTCCCTTTTTGTTTTGTACATTAGCAGATAGCATCTTTCATTTTTGAGAAGCACATGAACAATTACTAAAATCAAACCTAGTTCATGCTTACCTGGAGATGTTTGTGATCAGGTGAGATTTTGCTCATGTATTTTGCCTGGGACTTATTGTTGAGTATTGCTTCCTCCTAGTTTACTCCTGTTCTCCGAGTGGTTGTAGTTCTTCATTAGTGTCACATGTCACGTTCCGTGGTGGGGATTATTTCCTCCTGAGAGCAGAGGTTTCACTTCTCTGATTACTTTCCAAAGACAGGCACAATCACTGGAAAAGGTGAGAGAAAATGGGACGAACGCTGAGTACAACTGACTGCATTTCTGGTCCACTGCCTTTGGAGAATGGATAACCCACCCTACCTTAATGTGTAACTCCGTTCTGTGGCACCAGTGGCTTTGGAACCAGCAAGAGTGGGGCTTTATTTTCAGATCCTGGAATTAACTGCAAGATGAGAACTGGTATGCCAAAGATGGGAAGACTTTCATAAGCCTTATGCCAACTAGTATCACCAGTAGGATCTGACAGATGTTTCATGTGCAGTTCAGCCCTCAGCCATCACTCTGAGGAGCACGATGGAAACTCCCACTACAGAGTCTTTGCTATGAAACAGGGTGACAGAGAGATGAGACACAGTCCATGTTCTGGATGGCAGTGATGTGATGCAGGAACTCCACCTATTCAATCGCGAGACATGGGGTTTAGGTGAATCTACTTAATTGCTATGGCAGGCTGCAAGCCCTGCAAAGGGGAAATGCTTTTAAACCAAGACCTAGATAGATATAGGCTGCACATAAGCACACACAGAGACTGTATAGACTGTATGTGTCTATGTACATGAACACGGGTATTTAAAAACCACATAGATGTGGAACAAGGCTGAGTGGCAGACTCAGCAGTGTTGGTCTTATGGCTGGACTTGGTGATCTTCCAGGTCTTTTCCAGCCAGACAGGGCAGATGATGCTGATCCTCTCTGTCACATCTGCTGTGTGCTTCAAGCACAGCGCTTCGGGCAGCCTCAAGACTCTGGCCGTGGGACTGATCTCCAAAGGACTGATCAATAACACAACCCCAACAAACCCAACCCAGCTCCTTTCAGTCAACTCTGGTAGTTTCCTTAAAAACATAATGCTGCCTGCATGCAAATACCCCAGAGAGCAGGGTTTGTGTTGCGTTTGAGGGCTAATGCTGCTCCTAACGATGTGAATTTTCAGCTGCCCCCCCGGTTTCAGTGGTGTGAGCTCCCATCCGCTCCAAGGGATGTGACCTACATGGAGGCAGCATCCAGTGCCTTTGTTTTCTCTTTGGTTTTGACCCCAGGCAGTGACGTGCTCTGTAGCAGGGAAGCACAGCAGCATCTATTTCAGAGCTTAAGGGTATGGATGGAGTGACATCCACCTGCAGAACCCCCCAGCACTGCCTCTCTGGGGACTTGTGTTTGTTTGCCAGTGAATAACTCAATTAGTTGTCCTGAAAGGTCATCAACAGCTTTACCACACAGCACTCTCGCTGATTTCCCAGGCGCTGGGCACAACAGATGTGCTCCTAGCAGGCTTACAGCAGAACCAGGAAATTTGGAGAGAAATAATCCTGGTGTCTGGGTTTATTTTGGTTCACTGGTGATTTTTGTCCTACCAGCCTCTGTCACAGAGCTCACTGCTGCTTCCATCTTCTGAGGGAAGAGTGAAGAGTACACAGGCTGCAGAGGGGTAATGAGAAACATGAGATGGGACCTAACAGGGATGCTCTAAACCTCTGCTGCACCCTTACCCCCCTCACTGGGCTGGACTGCTATGGAAACATCTCACAGTCTGAATGGACTACTTGGCTCAGGAAATCTTTCATTATATTTAATCCCAAAACTGGCTGTGACAGTGGTGGCTAAAGCTGGGACTCTGCTAATCAATTACTAAAAAATATGATTGCAAAGTAATATTACACCCAGTTAAGTACTTCGTGGCTTTCAGGGATAACGATGCACATACAAAACTAAAGCCAAATGCAAGTCTGGTTTCCCCTCTTTTATGGTGATTTTCAAAGCCATTTCTCCCACGTGCATTTAAAACTACAGGAGAGAGAATCCTTTAGAAACTCCCCAAAGCACCAGAAGAAAAACCAGTATCTCTGCTTGTATTCTGAAGGTCATCCAGTAGGACTGACAGAGAACCAGCCAGAAGACAGAAGAGCAGCCGAAGATGAGCACGTTCGGATCAGGAGCTCAGCAGGAAAAGCTGAGCTCTGCCCAATTCTTTGTTCCTTGGTTTCTTGCTTTGGATTTTCCCAGGGATCATCCCTGGTAGCTTTTGAATAAACTCCAGCTCACCTGTAAAGAGAAACAGCAGCAATACTTCACACCTTGGCACAGCGTGTGTTCCTTTTCTGCAGCAAGCCTGTGACTTGACAAGCTGTGGGCTCTTCTAAGGCTGAGTCAAAAGGCAGCACATCACTCCCAGTGCCCAGCAAAAACAACAAGTTTGGGTTCAGAGACACAGAGCTCATCAGCTGGGTGACTCATTCTGCTGATCAGCGGTGCGGGATGAGCCCATAGCACTGAGCTTGAGCACAACTTGGGCTTCAAAGGGAGAAACCAGGGGGTTTGGTTTGCTCACGTCAAACCCTGGATGACGAGGCAGAGCTAGGACTCCTGCCCACACACCAACAGAGATGGCTTGGGGTTTCTTTCCCCTACCCTTGAAGTCCAGATTTTATATCATTACAGAACTCCACTGACTCGTTGGTGTGACTGGCTGGGTCAGTGTATAGATTGAGAAGTCTGTGATGGCAGCAGAGGGGAAACCTCTTGAGTGAGACCTTCTCTGCTGTAATGAGCAACCGGCACCGTTAGAACAGGGCTCAGGGGAAAACCTACCCAGATCTGTTTAAAGCCCAGCATAGATCAGTACCAAAACCCAAGGATCTGTTCCAGGATTATATTTTTAAGGTCGCTATAAAAGTAATTACTGCCCAAGTCATGATTAGATTATGTTAAAATACTTGTTGCTTACATAGAGTAACTGGATTACATCAGCAATCTGATTACTTCACAAAGCGGATTACTTCGCCATCACATCTGAAATCTGAATGAGCTTAGAAAGAATCAGATTTTCAAACTGTGACCAGATTTACATTTTTTCAACTTTTTTTTATGATTGCACTTAAAAATCTAATGCTACTTCTAGTTACTCCACTCCAACAATGGGATTACGTTTGAAATATCCAAGATGCTTTCCCTTCTGTTCTGAGTCAAGGAAAGGAAAATTAATCTCCCAGAATAAAGCTGTTACTGGGGAAAAGGGAAGGAGTTTAAATGGTAAAACAGCCGAAAACAGGGAGTGAGACCTTTCCTGAAGACACGGGAAGGGAGCTGGTGCATCGTCCTTACCCAGGAGGGGTGTATCCCCCTAGTCCTGACAGACTATCCACATTTGACTGTGGATGCCCCAGGGTTCTTTTCCACTGTACCCTTTGAGCCTGATCATCCATGGCCAGTGTGAACCGTGGTACCACTGCTGAGGATCCTGATGGGCTTTTGATTGCTGCCAGCCCACGCTGGACCCTCTGCTATGGGAACGTCCAAGTGTGAGCTTCTTCTGCCTGCTTCATCATTCCAAGTACCTAGAAATACATTTAATATTTTATAGCTGTATTTAATTGGTAAAATCTGAGTCTTTTGTTTAAAATAATTAGGATAAATTTACGCTCACGGACTGCTTAGGTGAAGGAACATTTCATTTCCCTGTACATCATCACGGTGGAATCAATACAGGTTCAGCCGTCATTCCGTGTAACACGACAACATCAGATCCTATC
Source organism: Zapornia atra (assembly GCA_013400835.1). Taxonomy (NCBI): domain Eukaryota; kingdom Metazoa; phylum Chordata; class Aves; order Gruiformes; family Rallidae; genus Zapornia; species Zapornia atra. Next base: position 332,216 of record VZTU01008321.1, on the reverse strand, counting down.
AGGAGAGGCCTGTGATGTTCAGCCAAGTGCTGTTTGCTTATGTAACTACCATGGGGTCAGGTCTTCAATGTTATGGTTCAAAACCAAATTAAAAGAGGCTCTGTGAGGACTCTACTATTCTAAAACATAACCTGATTGAATTTCTAATCTGATTATTAGGCTTGATTAGAGGAGTTTGAATTTCAGCATGCACTGCCAGGAGCTACCAGTATACCCAGAGCTCAGTGATGCTGGCCTTGCTCAGGTATGTGGAAGGTGCGGTGACTTTTTGTCACCTGCTCTTGCAACTGAAGAATTAATTTCTCAGGATCGTGAGATGCAAATCCAGGAGGCAGAACAATAAAAGCTTTTACCACCTGAAGGGGAGAGCTGGAGTAAGGCAACACTCAGCAATCACTAACTTGATGAGTAACGTTCAATACAGGAACTCAGATGAATAACGCAATTTTCTACAATCAAATTTCTTTCAAGACTGTGGAAATTCAAGTTTCTGAGCCAGATGCTGGACAACTTTATTTTTTTATCACTTATGAGCTCCACAAACAGGCCTTAAAACTACTTACAGCGAGCACAGTGGCATTCCCAGCAGACAGGAATTCTTCACTGGTGTCTGGGCAGCCACGTCATGTCCTCACAGTGTTCAAGAGTGATGTCAGCCAGCAGTGTTTGCTTAATGGCCTTTCCAAAGATGAATGGCCAGGGGATGTTTCTTCACAGGGGGATTCAGAGAAGCCATTGCCAGTTTCACACTGGCCTGGGTACCCCTTGTTTTCCTGAAAACAAAGGGGAGTTAGGCACTGCTTTGTCTCCTCAAGTGTATTTCATTTGGCACCTCCTACTATCAATGTCCTTACCTCTCCTCTGATGGGGTCTGCTGGATGCTCTACTGGGGCATTCCCTCTCAGCTTCAAGCAGCCCGACGTCACCTAAAGAAGAAATATGCATTCAGTATTAAGAAGCAGACCTGGGCAAATAATTTTGAAATCTGTGGTTCAGTGGTGAACCAAACCAGGTGCTTCTGAGATCAGTTCTGATGCCTTCAGAGCTGTGTGAAACCCCACGGTGTTTGTAAGCTAAGCATCAGTGGTTGGAAGGAGGCAGTTCAAGAGTCATCAGTGAATGGAAAACATTCCTTAAAATGTGTTTGATTCCTCATCACCTAGCTAACAAAAAGACAGAGAGGCCTTGCTGGTTTGATCTGGATGGCAAGGCTGCCTTCTCCTGGGAGGCAGAATGTGCCCACTTTCATTTCTTACCTAAAATGAAAGCAAGCTTGCTCCTGAGGCGTTCGCTGCCGAACAGAGAACACATCTGCCATGACCTTATCTCCTTTCAGACCAAAGTAACCAGGATGTTTCACACTCAAAGTACCTGAGCATCATAGGGTGGAACTGCCCTTCCCAACACACCAGGCCTAGTTTACATCTCCTGGTGAGCTGCACGTACAATACCCAGTGAGAGGAAACTGAATTCCTCTGGCTTGTTAGTCCATTCAAATGGGTAATTTTGCAGCTGAGTCACCAAATGGTCTACAGCTCTGGTGGAAATAAAAGATGTTCATTAAAAGACATATTTTCTCACTGTGATTTTGAAGTTCATCACTTGTTTACCTCAGCATAGCTGGGAGAAATCCACAGGACAGCACTGATCTACATCAGTGAGAGATCCTGCTCAGTGGGGAAATAATCCCGTTTTCATTCAAAGTAGTGTCCCAGAGCAAATCAACCAGGCTTGAAATGCTTCTGATTTAGATTTGCTTTACAGTAATTACATCTCAGAAACACCCTCTGATTCACAGTGGTGGGATGGAGCAGTGTTCTCTGCTGAGCTGTCGCCAGTGTCATTATTCTGCTGATAATGCTTGTAGGGGGATGAGCAAATCCACAGCCTTGGACTTATGGGACTCAGAGTTTCTCCTCATCTGAACCACCAAAGTGGCACCTTGGAATGGTCTGGGCCGAGTTAAAGGTTTTCTTCAGGTTATTTCTACCTTTAACTTTTGTAATGGTATTTCCAGATGATGAGGAAATATTTTCCTCACGAGGCCCCAGCTGGAGTCGTGTGTCCAGAGCTGGGCTCCCCAGGACAAAGTTACAGCTTTATTCCACCTTCCTCTACTGTGGGGAAGGAGATGAAGTCGTAGATCACTTACTTATAAAATGCTCCTGCTCAATGGACTGACTAAAACAACACATCAAAGCAAAAATCAAAGACAAAAATCACCACCCAGCAACTCTACCAGACCAAATTCCAAACATGTTCTGGAAGCATACTAAGGATTTCTAGACATATTAACTCTCTTAGTGAGGGCAGCAGAGTGATTTTATGTGTCAAAATACACCACACCCCCCCCCCCAGAGTACACATGTAGCATTAAACACATACTATGACTTTCTACCACTTCCTAGTTTCTCATGATGTAGGATAGCATCACATGGGAAAGGACGCTCACATACTGAATAAAACCTCAATTCTCACTTCATTTACCAAAGCAAAAGGTGGCATCTTATGTTCACATCGATTTCCAGGCAGTCTTTACTATTTCAAAACAGCCTTTAGTAGGACTATATGTTGCTTGTGAGATTTAGTAGTCTTACAGCACCTATAACACCACACCTCACTGTTTAAAACCATGCCAAATACTGCCAACCTTGCACTGAGACTTCCACTCCTGGCCAGTGGCTGGAAGACTAGAGACATGCCATGGAGAGAAGGGGACACCTGCACACAGTGCTCATGCCACCACCAAAAATGTGGGATTTGAATCTTGCTGCAATAGAGCTGCTAGTACCTCATCTGCAGCAACACAGCTTCAGTTTCTGTCCTAAACCAGAAAAAACCCAGTATGAGCACTGAGGAGAAATCATTGAAGATCACCATCCCCAGGGATCTGAAGATTTCTCTCCACATTATCAAACTTCTAAAGAAGGAAACAAGTCCTCCAAAAGAAACATAATCAGTTATGTTCACTTGTTTGCTGCCCTTACAGCAGTTGTGATGCCCATTCTCAACACAAATAAACCACCCAAAAAAAAATCTTCTGAAGCACAAGGCTGAGGACCAGAAGACAACATCTTCCTCCTTATAATCTTTGTGGGTGTTTGGCAGCATATCCAGAGGCACCAGCACCATTAACACCTGGGTGAGGAGAGTTTCCTTCATGCAGACAAAGTGACAGCTCTAGTGCTGAAGCCTGGAGCAGATTAATGAACCACACTAGAATTTAGAGAATCAAGTCATGACCCCACTGGAATGGGTGGTAAAGCTCTTGTCAGTGTGGGAGTTCCATCCAGATCATTTTTTTTAAGTCTCTGAACTTTCCCAATTCTGAAATTAGTTACTTGATTTTAGGTCCTTAAATTTGGTGAAGGAAAACAAAACAATAAAGCAGGAGCTGCCCAATCCTCAGACGTTACTGGAGTTCACCTGCCCAAACAGCTAACCAGGGAGACAAGGAGAGTCCAGGGCTCTGAATTCCAGCTTGCACACTTGTTGATTCCACTTTTTGGCTGGCTTTTAAACACTTGTTTGTTTGAAACCAAGCAGGAAGATCCAGAAGGTGTAGAGTCCCTGGAAGGCCCAGGAGTACACGGCTTTTAAAGGAAACTGAACCCAGTGCACAGAAGAGCTTGAGGCAGTGACAAGTGACATTCCCAAACCTCAGATTAGTTTTGTAAGCCTGTAATCTAACCCTCTTAGGAACCTCAGCAATGAAAGAGTGAAACGTGCTCTGAAATCTCCCTGAGATACTGAGGAGCATTACAAAAAAGGGAGCTGCCATCAGAAAAGGATGAGGTCAATATTGTATTTATTGACAGTTGCTTTCATTTCAGCAGTTGCTAGTACAGAAATTGTTTCCCTGGCATAGGCCAAGTGTTTACTCTCAAGAAATAAAACATTCAACTTTCTGAAAAGCAGAATTCTCCAAATCTCACTTTACAGCTGCAGTAGGCACAGAACTCCAGGCAGTGAGACACAGCTGTATGAGACCTTTTTTCCACCTAAAGATGAGACTTTTCTCCAGAAATTTCTTCTTATTTAATGAAGAGAAAAAATTCCAGGGCTGGTTTTGTCAAATAATTAAAATTCATGCCAGAAAATGAAACCTTCTTTGAATGCACAACATGAAAAAAAGACAATTAAAAGTGAGGATGAACAGCTAAAAGCCTGAAAGTTCACTTGTGTATGTGCAGCTCTGAGGAGTAAGGGTGTGGGTGTGGACACTGCTTGTTCATAAGGCTGAGAGCTAACTCACACAGAGATGTGATCATTCAAACCAGATCAAGGGAGTTTCTTCACTGGTTTCACCTCTAAATGGCTGCAGAAATAGGCAGTACCTACTATGGCAACGAACTGTGGTACAAATGGGGTCACCTGCCCAGCAGCAAGCTTCACTTCAAAGACCATGAGTGGTACAGGAGTTTTGTCTTTTGTGTGTGAAGATCAGAGGGTGAGCAATGAAGGAACTAAAACCATGGCAATGACATCAGAAGCTTTGCAAGCAAATTCCACATATCTTGGTTTTATCTACAGCTTTTTGATGCCCAGGCATGTAACAGCAATAGATCAGAAGGAGGGCATTTATATCAGAGAAATTTATGTAGTGTTAATAGACCAAAAGGAGTTCTGGTAAGTCCTGAGCAATGCTACATCCGTCCCCACTCCTTCTTTCTTAATTCATTCCTCTTGATCTTCCCAGTGACTGTCTTTGGCAGCTCTTGGACAAATTCCACCTAAATACAAAAGACAGAAAACAATGTAGCATGTTCTGCAGAGTTGCTGTCCCAAGACTGGCTCTTGGCATGTGTGGAAAACTTGAGAGGGCTCCAGTCAGTAAGAAGGACTTGCCTAAAGGATCATGTCCAAGCCACACCAAGGCAGCACATCCTGCCACTTGTGAAACAATTTCTTGGGCTGCCTCAATGGCCAAGCATCTGGAGGGTTGCCCCCCAGCTAACCAAACCGAGTACTGTAACACAGGCACTGGAAACAGAAGGATGGGGTACTGCTCTGACATCACCAGGGAGTGCTTTGTTGAAGATTACCTATGAAATGGGCAATCATGACTGTGAGCCTGTCTTAGAACATGCAGATCTAATGAGGACATCATATGAAGCCTAGAAACTTTTGAGAGGTTTAAACAAACACTTTTCTTGAATGAAAAACAAGGTAAAGTAATGTTATGTAGGAAGAATTCTCTGGAGGCAGTGCTCTGGCTGAATCTTTACCACTGTTCCTTTCAGGTGAGTCATGAAAACCCACATCATAATTCTGAGATTTAGGGACTGTCCTGGTTTACAATTTCTCCTCAGAAGCATTTACCTTTCGAGGGTATTTGTATGGAGCAGTAGTTTTCTTGACATGCTCCTGCAGGTCACAGGTTAGGCTCTCCAGGTCACTGGATGAAAAAGTCGGGGACAGGACGACAAACGCTTTCACAACCTGTAAGGTGAGGCCAAGAACAGTGATCTGATACCATCAGAGGAGTAATGAGACAGGTATCTCTGCAGAGTTCTCCTCCAGGCTGAGGGATGTTTCATTTCTCTCTGAAGTTCACAGAGGACAGTGTATCATCCCAGCACTGTGCCTTCTCCACACACATAGCTCAGGACTCCTACTAGGGCAGTGACACCATAACTTTGGCTACACCAAGACAGCCAGGAAAGACAGTTTCAGGGTCCAGACAAGTGCTTAACAAGGGGAAGGTAAACACTCCTGTAATGACCTCCACAGAGAAGACCTTATTGGGATGAAAAGAGCAGCAAAGCCATGTGAACGGGAAGGGGTTCTTCCTGTCACCCCAGGTAGGACTACTGATGATGACACGACTGCCTCCATTATCCAGCAAAGCAGGAACTGCTTTATATAGTTACACATTTAAGCAATCAAATTGCTTCCCCCACCATCATTCAGCATCATTACCTCTCCTCTTAGGGAGTCTGGGCTGCTGACCACAGCAGTTTCTGCTACTGCTGGGTGCTCTATCAGGGCGCTCTCCACTTCAAAGGGCCCGATGCGGTAGCTGTGTACGGAGAGAAAAGTGCAGCATTTGGGTTTATGAGCTGAAAAAATAATGCCAAATGGGTTTGTATTGTCCTATCAGAGAAAAAACACAAACCAACCCCAAACAAATGAAAAAAACACTTCAGACAGAGTGGGAAAGTTGGTGGTGGTGGAAGACAGGAGTATTTCATGGTGGTCATGCAGTAGAGTACTCCTGGAGCAGTGGATACCTCCCCATCTCTCCCCTTTCCTTGTGGCTCCTTAGCTAGAGCTCCATCCCACCCCAGAGCTGGGGTCTGCAAGTACCAGCTGATGCCATGTGATGGTATCACATCATATAGTAGTAAATTGTTTCATTTCAATGTGTTGAAAATAAAATGTTTCAGTGCTCCTTGAGTCTGAGAGAGATGTCCTTCAATTTTAGTCAACACCCAAACTAGACTAAAATCCCTCCCCTGCCAATGGAAGCCTTCCCTGCCAATGGAAGCCTTCCCTCTTTGTTGAAACTGAGATGATGTTGCAGGGGAAACTGATACAGAGATGCCACTGACATCACCCAGATGATACCATGGGTCTGTGAAAAGCTAATAATAAAAGCAAGTATTCCTAAATCAATATATTTATCACAGGAGTATCATGTCAATAGCTCACCAGGAACACAACGTGCAAGATCACACAACAGAAGATTTAGGAAGGAAGCATGCAAACTGACCCTGAAGAAATGATGATGTCATCTTCTCTTCCAATAAACTGAAAATATCCCTCTTCATCCATAATCCCTCTGTCCCCAGTGACATAGAATCCCCCACGTTCACTTTCTGCTGTTTTCTTCGGGTTGTCCTCAAAGTGGTTCACAAACAGTAGTTCAGACTTTGAGCATACATCAGCTGTACACTATTCTAACACACACACCCGTTAAAAGTGCTGGAACTTAATTTTGCAGCCAAGGAAGTTCAAGAGTTGTACTGACATTGCAATGAAACACAATAAAACAAAAAGCATTGATTCTCTAAAAAAAATTAAACTAATTTTCAGGGAAATTCTTCTCTTCCCTTTTCTAACACCCACCAATCCAAACAAATCAATTACTCTGGCAATTGATAATGAACTGGAGATAAATATTCAGCCTTTTGAATCACTGTGCAATTGAAGAGATTTTTGGGGAGACTGGTGGTAGTGAGGAATAAAATATAGAGTCCTTACTATATATTCAGAGAATAAACCAAGTGGTCTTATAGGTTTGCTTCTGACAGCAATCTCCCCCTGTTGCCCGGGAGGCAGAATATTACCATCTTTGTCTATGACCTAGAATGAAAAATGTCCTGTATTTCAGTCCAATAGGGAAAAAGACAACTCACAAAACCAAAACTCAAACCAAGCAACCAACAAAACCCTCTGAAAGAATCTGAAGAGCAGCCAACAAACCTGAACATCGTAAAGGGGAGCTGCCTTCCCCATCCATCCAGGCTTAATCTTCATTCCTTTAAAAACAGAGCAGATTATTCCCTGTAAAAATCAAAATCAAAACAATGTTTTGCAATAGAAGACTGCTTCATTTGCCCTCAATTCATTAAATGTATATCCTAGAATAATTCCAAAGTAAGGATTAAGATTCACAGGATCCCATATGTCAGTGTTGTATGGTACAGACAAGAAAAAAATAATAAACTCCCTGTAATAATCCTGTTCCATTATCTGTGAAGAATTCCTGCCCTCTGGTAAACAGTTGTCTTCCTTAGATTCCAGTTCTTCCCTCCTGCCTGTCACTTGGAATTTGCTTAATGACATGTATGGAGATATTAAAGCACATCTCCTCCCAGCAATCCATGTTTCTGGCAGGTTCTGAGAGGAGAACCCCAGAAGGATGTTCTTCCAGAGGCTATCAGGGAAGGCAATTACTGAAACATTCATGGAAACGTTTGTGTTCTTTGAAAACAAACCTTAAAATGGTGTAAAGCAGAAAGGAACAACCAAGTGTTAATAGCATATTGACCCCCAGATGTACCGTTTCAGTCTGGCCATACACTTCATGGATGTCCAGCCCAGTCTTGCTTTTCCACTGCTCCATGACCTCTGGGTTGAGCGGCTCCCCTCCACTCATGCAGTGCTTCAGGTTCATGAATTTGTAGCTTCACAGGGATTCAGAAAACAAGAGAGGCAGTACTTAAATCTTCTGAGCAAGACAAGGAGCATGCAACTACAGACAGTACTGGGGAGCTGATACTGGGACAGTTAGTCCCATGAAGTAGGAAAATGAGGGGATTCCTGATCCTTTGGCTCCTGGTACAGCAAGGATATCAGTCCACATTCAACTCTATGTATGAGTAATAGTAGCCAAACAGACATGAAAAATGAAATTCTTGCTGAAGTCAGCTGGGATTTAAGGACATGCCTGCAGCCAACTGCAAAAGGGGGCCGCCAGTGAGATCTGGATGTACAACTGCCACAAGTAATCCCTCACAGTTATATCAACACTGACTTTCTAAGACAACAGCCCTTTCCAAAGCACAGACAATTAGTGCTGTAATCAAAAATTATGATAAAGAGGAGCTCAGTTTCATACCCTCAGGGATTTGCTCACCAGTTCAGCAGTGAAAGCCTCCAATTTCTGAGGGAAAACATCAAACTTCTCTACATTAGATCATAAAACTCAGTAAAACCCACAAATTTTGTATGATGATCCTTTCCTGAAGGGTATTTTAAACCAAATTACCACCTTATGTTAGGTCAAGCACCTAGATCTGGAAGATCCCTAGAGTTTAGTGAGGGTAAATCAAACATGAGTAAATAATTCCTTGACGTACTTGGAGAGGTCCTTTTGCACCAGCATGCGGAACAGTGTCGGAGCACCGACCAGCGCGTCAACAGGGAATCTGCAGAGAGTCTAGTGAGTTGAACAACAAGATGGACACATGAAGCTCTGACAACAACTGCTGTGTGGATGTACAGGTGATGGAAGGGGCAGATGTAGGTCTCCTGTCTATGTAAAAGCCCTGTAATGCTCTCTGTTATGTAAGGAACCCTCCACCGTGTGATAGGCAGAGATTTGTGGTATATTTGATGTACAAAACCCTACGCAGTCATGTTGACATAACACTCGGATGCTGGAGTGTGGCCAGGATAAGCCTGTCTGTCTGTCTGCTGTGCAGGGAGGGTTTCACTTTGCTTGGCCAGTGGGCAGAGAAATGTTTCGGTTTCAGTCTGCATCGATACCAGCTGATGTTGCTTCCAGAATCACTGGAACACAGGGCAAGGGGTTAGTGATGCTTCTGGATGATTTTTCATTCCCATGCTCACTGGCTATGAGGAAAACAAACTGCAGGTTGGGCCCCTTCTGTCTGCATTATAAACGCCAACAGGGGTTTTACACAACCCATGCAGCATTCACAGAATCACCAGGTTGGAAAAGCCCAGGTTGGATCATTGAGTCCAACCATTCCTGTCCTATGCTAAACCATATCCCTGAGCATCTCATCTACCCTTTTTTTAAACACATCCAGGGAAGGTGACTCAGCCCCTTCCCTGGGCAGCCTGTTCCAGTCCCTGACAACTCTTTCAGGGAAGAACTTTTCCCTCACATCCGCTCTGACCCTGCCCTGGCACAGCTTGAGGCCATTTCCCCTTGTCCCATCTCCTGTCCCCTGGCTGAAGAGACCATCGCCCACCTCTCTGCACTCTCCTGTCAGGTAGTTGTAGGTCTCCCCTCAGCCTCCTCTTCTCCAGGCTAATTAACTCTGTTAAGAATTAACTTTTTGTGCCCTTTCTGCAGACTAACACATCTCTCAGTTTTTCCTTACATTGAGGATTGCTGCTGATGAAACCTGTGGGAGTTTATGTATAAAGATGCATGATCCAAACACCCAGGGATCAAAAACAGATGCCAGTGAAGCCAGTATCCACCCTGTGTCTGCTGTGCTCCATATCACGTCCGACGGAGCCAAATCCAACCAGTACCTGACAGACCAGGGAAAATTAATTAATTAATGGAAAGATAATGAACAGTTTTTCCTTCAAAAACTAAACCCCCCTAAACCACAAAGAAAAAAAACAAACCCCACCCCACCCAACTCAAGATTTCTAACAAGCTACATGGTCTCTGGGATCTCTGAATAAGTTTATTTTATAAGCCAGCTCTAGGATAAAAGAACACCTCACTCTATGTTTTTATAAATATATAAACACAGAGATGTATATTATATAATGTCAGCCTTAATAAAGGCTAGAGTAAGGGAAAGAGAGGAGTCTGAATTTCAGTAAGGTGACTTTCCCCTAGGTAGGAAGACAGCGTGAAGCAGCAGCATTCACGGATGCTATGTTGGACCACAGGTATTTCAGTTGTAAGGCTGCAGAGGGACCAGGGAGAGTTGTGCAACCAACACAGCTCCTGCCTCTGCTCATCTATACATGCCACAAAGCATTCTGCAGCCCAAAAAACACAGCATCTCTTGGTTCTTTGCACTAAACTATTCCCAGCTGATGGCTGTCCTTTGAATCACACTAAAGAAAGAGTAAGAGATGCTCACTGAAACATGGAAACACTGGGGGTGACCCTACTCCCCTTAGAAATCTGCTGGAGTTTCTAGTCTGACTTCAGAGGGAGCAGGGCTGGGACTGTCCATTGGTATTTCTTATTCAGTAACTTTTCATCATTTCTACTACACAACATCTATTATCCCACATTCAACCAGGCTCAAACCTGTCATACCTTTCACTTAAAAGGGGTCTGAAACCAAGACTCCCCTGGGAATGTTCAGTCATCTTCGGAGAACCTGTGGTTCCACTGGTAAAGAAGATGCTCATTGAGTCCTGAATCCTTGTTTTGACACAGGAATGGTCAGCAGATTGGTTTCTTTAAAACAAAATATGCAATTGTCACCTCAATGGTTACTTTAAACAGCTTTCAATATGTGCTGAAGTATTGCATATTGCAGAGCTCCTACCCTGAAGAAGCCTCACAGAAGCTTTCCACCAAGTTAGACTAAAACAATGTGGAGTTCCCCTTTCCTCAAGGAACGGGATAGAAACTTCCCAGAACAAGACTACTGTTAGTAAACAGGTCTGATGTGGTTCAACAATCAGGCAGTCTGGATGAACACTTTAATGTTGGCATTTTATGAGCACTACTAGTCAATAATGCTTGAAAATGAGCTCATGTGGAGAACAGGTCTGCTCTGCATCATGGCTGCAGCCTCACGGACACATACTCACTTGCAGAGCTCAGTGAAGTTGAGCCATCCCTCCCGACTGCCTTTGGACACGATTAGCTTGGTTTTCAGGGACTGACACTCAGATGCCACCGAGTCCACAGCAGGAGCCAGTGTGTCATCAGTAACGATGCACGTGGCCTTGGAAGCCTGGAGTCGATACAATATGTCTTTGGCTGATAACTGGGATATTCCTGGAATTAAGACAATTCCTAGAAAAGTAATAAAGTTAGTTGGGGAGGGCTGCTTTTAGCTCCAATTCTTTTCTAAGAACCTAAACTATTAACTATTCCCAAACTGAGATCAATTGGCCCTGGAATTCCCAAGCCAAGCAGTTACAGTGGAATAATGCAGCTGCTTGTGCTCTCCTGTAAGGAATGAAATGGAGACCCAGCTGATGCCTTCCATGGCTCTTCCCTGCCTTCCGTTATCTCCACACTTGCTGCACAGGCTGCCTGTCCTATGGCACCTAGCGCAAATCCTTCAGGACTGCCTGAAGAACTGGTTGTGCAGCCCCTCACATAACTTTTCCTTTAGAAGCTCTGCAAACTCTTGATGCTCTCCATGGATTTGCACTAGCCTGTTACACCGAGCTCAGACACGCTCACTGACCTGCTCGCATGCAGGCCACGTGCACCAGCCACCACTCTGGGACTCGTGGAAGGATCACAACGATTCTGTCCCCCTTCTGCAGCCCACAGACTTTAGTCAGCACATTGGCTGCTTTCCGTGAGAGGAACCCCAGCTCCTCAAAGCTCCACTTCACTTCTTCTCCTTTTCCATCTACCCACCAGAAAGCAGGGTTTGGCGGTCGCTTTCCAGCCTACAAGACACAGGGATTCAACCCAAAAACATTTTCTTCTGAATGACTGTGAGATTGTAATGCACAAATACCTGCAAGTTATGGAAGACATGTTCATATAAGCTGTTAACTTTCCCTTGTCCTTAATGAAATGAGATTTCCTACAGATCAAACTCATATTGCCAAGAAATTTTCCTTTTCTGAACCTGAAACGTTTGCCAGCCCAGTTGTCTCCAGACTCAAATTAAATAACACCCAGACTAGGATTTAAGACTGATGTTGAGCATTAATGTTCCTACAAAGTAGCAGCGGACAAGACATACTCCACAGAGTATTCTGGTATTCTGGATGGAGCTGGGGAATACTGTCAGACAGAAGCAGCACAGGCAGAGAACAAAACAAAATGACAGGGCAGCAGGTTATCCGGGAACTCTTTCTACTCTGATTGCTCAGGAAGAGGGGAATTACGAGGTCTCTAACTATAGAGGATTTATCCAGATGCAGAATGCCTTTGGAGCAAGGCAATTCAACGTTTGTGGGAGAGTTTTCCCTTGCCCACAATGTTATTGCTAAGTTACCTGTGGTTTTATGATGCTAATCTCTAATGTAGTATGGAGAAAGAGTAAGCACAGTCATTCCAAGGTTAAATTGAAGTCAAAAGGGACTTACCAGTCATTCTTCTTCTTACACAAAAGGGTCAGAGCCACTTTTAGGATATAACAAGAAAGAACAAGAATTTGTATAATTTCCTATTGCAAATTGGTTTGGGCAACTGATTTTCTTTTATTTTAATGAAGAAAAAGCCCTGACTTATTTCAAATGAATTAAAATATCTCACCCAAACAGCAAGACATCATCTACCTTTTCAATCTCAGACCATCTGTCCAGTACATCATTCGCAAAGTTGAAGTACTTTGGTATTCCCTGTTGGCCCCTCCTGACGGACTCGTACTGCGAATACACATCAGAGGCAAGCAGCCTGGGGTGTCCATGGAACGGCCTGTTTGGAGGCTTCAGGGTCCACAGGGATTTTAGAGTCCTCAATTTAAAGAGCAGCTTCATCTCAGAAGATGATGTATGCAGATGCAGAAGACTATGCAAGAAAACTAACAGAATTGTTGCTATGAATCCTGCAAAAAACCCAAAAAACCCTTGAGATTATCCAAAGACAATTCAGTTATGAGTTGATGAGTTGTTAATTGAAGTCACTTAATCTAGACACAGCCAAACTGATGTTCAATTACATGAATCCAAAAATTCCCCATCCTGCTGGCTTATTTTTGTTACTTCTGGCTTTTTAAGGAGCGACATACTGTACTGATTGGGCACCTTGTCTGTAGATTCTTGATGTGTTCATTGGGGCTGCTAATTGCCCACAACTCTCCTTGGTCAAACACTCCAGCAGATGTTAGTTTGCATTATAAGAAGGTTACTGGCAGCTGATTCTCTGTTCCTTCTCCTTCACATGGAGCTGAGGGATGCTCCCAGACCGCTTCCATCAGGATTCTCACAGCTATAGCTGGAGCAGTTGCTGACCCATCACAGGTATCCAAGAACCTTCACTTCAGTAATCCCTTACATAGGTTCCCAAATTGGATTCAGACACTTCTACTTCTGCTTGCTGCAGATGCTCCCTTCCACCTGTACTCACCATAATGATATAAGCTCTCAAGTCCAATAACTTTCTTCCTTCCCATGGCTAGTCTTTTTTTTCCTTACTCTATTATTATTAATTACTATTATTATGAATAATATTATTTTCAGCAGTCTAGAAGATTGCTTCAAAACCCTGCTCAACATTAGAAGTGCTAATGCAATTTAGAGGCTTCTTGTAAGTGCATGAGATTATCAAACATGGAAAACCCCTGGCTAGTGTTGGGGCAGGCTGGCAGCAGAACAGGACCTTGTGGTGCCCTGGAGACCTGGGATGACTCTCAAACTTGGGTCCATCTGCTGATTTTCCATTTTCAGCCACTAATCACAAATTAACAGACTCTATATGGAGTTAGGTGAGTCCCATTAAATACAGATCAATTTCCTTTTCTGTTTTTACTCAGGACAAAGCTATCCACAAGGTAGGAACAAGATCTTAGGGCAGCTCGTGATTAAACTCTTTTCCACGGGGAATTTGGGTGGCCTGAGAAAAGCTCCAAAATTTTGCCTTTTGTCCCAGGTTTTAAAGTTTATTTTTAATACATTTACCTCTTGCCATGTGACTTCAACTGTAACTACTTATCCTTACATCTGAGGCACAGATCTGTCTTGGTCAAATCTTATTCCATAAGAAAAAGTAACTTATTTAACAGTGGAATTATTTCCTTACCCCTTACATGTAATATTTAATCTGCCCATCAGGCAAATGAACTCAAATACCTAGAACTTGTGCAATTTTATCTTTTCTGCGGTATTTGACAGCATAAAAAAGTCTGGATGTGCTTTTTCCCCCTCAGAACAGTAATTCACAGTGTTCTCCTCACCCCATGGAGACTGTGGTAGAGAAATACTGACCAGCTGTAAATGTTCCTGTAGGATATCGTTTGCTCCTGAGAAAGAATTAGAGGATAAGGATATAAAATTAAGGACATAATAGAACTTAAGTACCATCCACTTCAGAATCAGGATTATGGAGCAGAGACTTATTTAGATGGTATTTCAATTTTAAATTAAAACTCTATGAGCAGGACCTGGTGGAAAAAAATTAAAGAGTTTTACTGGTGAGAAATGGTCTTTTAACTATTCCCTAAATATATATGTCCATAGAAAATGGGTGTTAAGAGGGTTTATGTCATATTCTGGGATATACATTCATTTTTATTGGTTTGTAGGGGCTATTTTTTTACTTAAGGAAATACCTGTCAGTAAAACTATCAAGCTTTCATTAATGTAACCTCTCTTTGAGCACTGCTGATGCTAAAAAACCCCCCATCAGATCCACTTTCATTCCTTGAACAGAAAATCCTAATCACTCATCTTTCCTTTCAATAACATAGTGGGATATTTCTCATTTCTTCATCTTCTCTGACTCTGATTTAGCTGTAATGTACAGAGGTAGGAGCACTGTGATGACAAAATCTGTACAACAGCCTGCTTAAAAAAGAAGGGGAAAGAAAGAACATACAGGAACAGCTTTTGAGACTGGAAATGGGGTTCAAGATGGAAAACATTTTAAACCTGGGATTCCCTACCAGTCTCCAGAACGCCAGCAGTTCTGCCTGGGTTTGGCAGTTTTAGCACTTTTTAACCAGCAAAGTTAGAGCTGAAAATGAAGTCAGAAAATTGAGGAAAAGACCCGGCAATGGCAAACTCCTCTGCACTGCTGCAAGAATCAGAAACAATTCTTCCTGCTTTAATCCCACCTTCTGCTTCTAAGTGCTAGGAATTCAGAGAAACCTTCTCCTGACCTGTTTGCTGGGGAGGGTACAGAGCGAGAGCTGCCTGAGGTGGATCCTCTTCCTTCGGCTCATTCGCTTCCCCAACGAGATGCTGCAGGATTAGCCTTCACCTGGAGACCCAAACCTGGGGGATCTCTGAAAAAGGACAGCCCTTTCTACTTTCTCCTTTGGAAGCAGTGAGAACATAGCACAGAGCAGACCAGGCAGCACAATTCTTTCTGCAGAACAATCTTTTCCTTGTAATCATTTACACCGCTGTTAATTGAGTGTAATTTGCACCTTAACCTCAAGCACTTTGTATCTTCTCTTTTCCCCCACTTTAACCATTTCCACAGATCACAAAGTCATTGAGATGAAGAGAAGCAGTTAAAGAATGTCTGTCTTTCTCCTTCCTCTCAGAAGGAATTTGGGAATGTTAGGGGTTTTGAAGAGAAACAATATCATTTCACTGCTGACACCCGCTCCGGGACAATGATTATTTGCATTAACTTCTCATTTATTTGTAATTATCAAAATGTAGTTACACTTTAAAAATATTTGTAAAGGAATCTGTTTATACTAATTCCAATAAAGAAATTAAACCTTTCTGAGGTCCCAGATCTGTCCCTTCTCTCTCCCATTCTTCATTCTGAATCACTTGCACCTTCTCCTTTCTGAAGATGTGTAGGTTGATGGCAGAAGTGGTTCCAGTGCTCAGCATCTTCAAGCCATGTGGGCGTTACCTCTTTTTCATCCTCTTGTAGCTCGTTTCTCCAGGTCACGACCACACACCAAGTGTGATGTGCTATGGCTGGTACTGATGATGGAAGCTTTCTCTCCTCAGTTTTCAGATCATGTTACACTCTTCCCCACTCTCTGTTCCTCAGAACCTTTCTCTGTATCTTCCCAGTAGCTGTTTTTGGCAGATCCTGAACAAATTCCACCTGAAAGGCAAAATACTTTAGTGAAATACATTCTGATCCATCTCCCTGGTGCAAGGAAAGATACCTTTTATTATGGCTGGGGCAAAGAGATGGGAAGCCACACAGGCTGGGCTAGGATGTGAAATACCTTACTACCCATTGTAGCTGACCACACAGGCAGTACTTGCAGGGACAAGCACCACAATCCTGAAGCGATGAGCACTTCAGCTGTCAGGATCAGGAGGTGACTGTGTCTTTTCTGGTTGGAAGGGATGGACTCCAAGCCCTCTGATGGCAGGAGGAGCTTCCCCTTTGCTCAGAGTCCACACAGAGCTCAGGGCAGGGGTTGGTAAGAGCTGAATGACTTGGCCATTTGAGCTGCCATGAAAACCCAAGTGTTTCATGAAAGGAAAACTGGACCCTGGTAAAGATGTTACAGTGACAGTTCCTCCCTTGGGGTCCTTTCTAGCACATACAGCAAACTCAAGGCTACAGCTGCTTATAGACCCTGCAATTTACTTTTATTTTATTAAATAATAAAATTACTAGTTGTGGAGCGAGTGTCAGAACACAGTTGAAAATAAGCCAATGCAGGACAGAAACACTTCAATTTTTGATCTTTTTCTGGTGTATTTACCTTCCTTGGGTACTTGTAAGGTGCAGTCACCTTCTTGACGTGTTGCTGAAGCTCCTGAGTTAACTTTTCTGGGTCGTGCGATCCAAAAGCAGGAGCTAAGACAACGAAGGCTTTGACTACCTGTGCCACAACAGGCAAGGGACTCCATCAACTTCCAGGCATGGGAATTAAGGGATACATTTGTTGCCAAAACTGCCTATCAAAATGCAGAATTTTGATGTTTTCCCTTAATTTCTCTTTTCATTGGTTACATGTTACAGAATGCAATGTTAGGAAGGATGAATCCTGCAGCATAGGATTCTTGGCTATTTTTCCACTCTTTTTCCTTCTTAACTTTATACATTAGCAAACTTTCAAAGAGTTGCAGAACAGACAAAAACAACAACTGGAAATCTCACCCCAGGGCTCAAAGAAATGTCACAAAGTTGAAAAATATATACAAAAAAATATTAAACACTCTGAATATTACTGTCACGGTGTGCTTAGTGACAGAGAAATAAAGGGAATCCTATTGCTTAGGCAAAAGGAAGCCACAATAATTCTTAAGAGCCAAAGTGTTTTTTCCCATATCAAAACCTGAAAACAGGGAAATAAATCTGAAGCTCTAACACACGTCAAGGCCTGGTTTAAAAAACTTTTAAACCCATTTTAATTTCAAAATCTGAAACATAAGTAGTTCCAAAGAAGCCTAGTACATTTTTAAAAATTTTATTTTCTTTTTTTATTTTCCTTTTTACCTCCCCTCGAACTGGATCAGGGCTGCTGACAACAGCTGACTCTGAGACTGCAGGGTGCTGTATTAATGCACTTTCCACTTCAAACGGGCCGATACGGTACCTAGGAGAAGCACAGACACAAGAACCATAGCAAGCCAGCCTTTCAACCAGCCTTTCCAGGCCAAGCTTCATAAGGAAGTGAGCAAATCTAAAAGCAACTGACTTACCCAGAAGAATTAATTATATCATCAGCTCTTCCAACAAACCAGACATATCCTTCTTCATCCATGACCCCTCTGTCACCAGTGACATAAAAATTCCCGCACACGGAGGCAGCGGTTTTCTCTGGATTATCCTGACAACAATCAAGTATTATAAAAAGTCATGTTTTAGGGAAAGAAAGGCCATGCTCTGTCAAAACATATATCCAACATGGAAAATTATTAAAATGCATAGCCCATTCTCTTCAGAGATGGGAACTGTCATTGTGTGGGGCTGCCACAACAACCTCCTGTCAATGGAAGCTTCACTCCTAACCTTCAAGGCCAAAATGCCAATGAGGTGACCTACAGGAAAAACTTCATTGCCTACACTGATCTAGATTGCACAGGGAAAACACCTCCACAGCAGAAGACACAGTGAGAAATTGTAGTGATATCACTGAACCAAAAGAAGTTTGTCATCACATCATAGGAATTACTTTGTGCAAGTTGGTGTTTGAGGATGCGACAAGTATCACAGGGGTTCAGGAGAGGGGTAAACACATATGTGGGTTCCCCAAAGCTTATTCAACATGATAGACCAAAGGCAGTAGGAACGTATTTGCCTGGTTCTAGTGTTTTCTTAGGCGTGTACTCCACCTCAGCCCCTTGCATCCCAGATGGGATGCTAGCTTGGTATGAAGAGTAGCCTTTATGGGCTCCCTTCCTTAATCCTTAGCCAAGGAGCAGGATGGAAGGGTAAGGAGCGATGCACTGAACATGAAGCCAACTGCCAGGTACAAGTCTGGAACAAGGTATCCCCTAGTTCACATTGCACCTTGAAGTTGTACTCTGCCAGTCAGTCTGTTCCTGGAATAGCAGAACAATGAACTGATCAGGCTCAAGGTCCCTCAAGCAACCGAGTGAGACCTTGTGAAGATCTTAGATGAAATCCCACTCCTTGGGTAAGACAACAGAACTTGGCCCTGGGTCTCCCTTGAGCTCCTCAGCAGGCACAGAGAGACCAGCTCAGACTCACCAAGTACTCAGAGAACAGACAGAACGGCCGTCTGGGTTGAACTCGGACACCAATGTTGCCTTCTTCTCCTGCAGGCAGGACAGCCCCATGGTCATCAATGATCTGTGGAAAGGACATATTGTTATTGCCTCAATTAGTTCAGTGAAGTGCCTGTGATAGCACAGTGCAGGACAGAAGGGACACAGACAGCATTCCCTTACTCCTGTACCCACATTGGCAGCTGGGCGCAGATGTGACATCAACATACCTGCACATCATAAGGGGGAACAGCTCTGCCCAGGGACCCAGGTTTAATTTTCATCCCTTTCATATTGGCACATATTGTCACCTGCAGAATAGATTTTACTTTATTTTAATTTGTGCAGTATCTTCCATACTTTCTGATGTCTAGACACCTCTTTAGGACTTTGTTGTGACAAGGACTGAATCAGGACTAAAGTACATGGGGGTTCCTCCAGCATATCAGAGGGGGTGAGAGGCATTTCAGGTCAGCCTGTGGAATGGGGTGGTTTGGGCTCAGTCTGAGCCAGTGGATTCTTCTGCAAACACTTAAATTTGCAAGACAGCAGATGGGTAATTATTACAGAACTTATTTCAATAACAGGACAATTAATTTGGGATCATATCAAGGGTAAGAGGAGAAAATGTCTGAAATCTGACTCTTAATAGCTTCATTAATGTTCGCTTACAGAGGAGTCTGGGATGTGAACTGATTTAATATTTTTCATTAAGACCTCCAACAGGCCAGATTAAGAACCAGAGCAAGTTATAGGTTTTTTTAGTTTTGCCTTTTAAATAAAGATGATGAAGGGACCCACTAGAAGTTATTTGATCTGAGGTAATCTCTGGCATGGTTTTTGCAGGGGGCTGAACTCTGTAGTCATAATATTTCCTATAAGCATTAAAATACACAGCTAGTTGATTTTGGAACTATATCATCATAATTACATATAGCCTCCTTTTAAGAAAGTTCATTTAAATCATTCTCACCTTTTCCATTGATTTATCAAGCACATTGTGCCTCTGGGATTGCTACCTTTGAAAGGGCATGCTGCAAGAATTGGTGCACACGTACTGTTTCGGTCTGGCCATAACCTTCATGGATATCCAGCCCTGTCTGGGTTTTCCACTTTGCCATCACTTCAGGGTTGAGCGGTTCCCCTCCAGACACACAGTGTTTCAGACTCTTGAACTTGTATCTTGAGAGGAAGAGCAAACAAAATCAGGTCCTTAACTTCTGAACTGAGCAGTGAGTGGTCTGAACCAAGCAGCCTCCCTCAACTTTTCCAGTAAGTACACCTAAAACTTCACAAGCCACTTTGGAAATGACCATAATCATCCTGATACACAGCCCTGGGCTGGACTCCTACACTGCTCGTGTCACCACTGAGGATAATGTCATTCATCTCTCTCTTTTCCAGCCAAAAACCTGCTTCCAGTGACAATGTGGGTGAAAGAGTTTTCTTGGAAGAGCTGACAAGAAAGGAGACGTCTGAACAGGCACATGAGATGTTCGTGGAAAAGCTGAGTTACGTGCTGACACCCAGAGTCAAATAAGACCCTGAGAATTTTCTAGAGCAAAAAGAAGGCTGAGCAGGAACTGAGAGCTTGAGCTCTCTGCTAAACCAGCGCTGGCTTTCATTGGGATGGAAGACCTATGTAGGAAGAATGTGTGCCTTAGTGAAAGTGTCACAGCCCCCTACAAATCTCACTCCTGCTCCATACGCTGAGTATTTTACGCTGCAACAAACTGGTGGGAATGGCTGCCAGAGAACCATCACACACAGTTATTTAACCGCTCACTTCAGCCCCACACTCATGGGAACCACCCCGCTGGGCTCCAGTGCTGCCTGAAGCCTTCACTTACACAGAACTGTCAACCAGACATTTAGAGGATGTGATGACTTCAACAAACTCACTTGTTTCCTCTGTGCTGCCTTTCCAAAGGCCCTTTCCTGAAGCCTGGCTGCCATAAGGTGTGATTAGTTTGGAATAGCTTTCTTTTCTGAGAGCAAGTTTCACTAATTAGATTTCCCTTAATTTAAGTAAATAAATAAATCAACATAAGGAAGTAAAGAGCCCAAGCTGTCAGAGTATTACACTTCAGCCTGTCTCTCCTAGCCCTGTGGACAGATGCACAGTACCTGCTCAGATCATGTTGGACCAGCATGCGGTAGGCAGTGGGAGCAGTGCAAAAGGCTGTGATGGGGTATCTTGAGAGGGTCTAGAAAAACAGAAATAGGAAGGGGGGTTGGGTATTTTTGTTGTTGAAAAACAAATTAAATGGTGAGTCTGACCTTGTAGATGTGTTTAATGTAACTTATGTGCTCAAACATCTGCAAAATGAAACCCATGAACACAGCATGCATTGTGCATGGAGAAGGTTAGTGACCATGAATTCTGACTGAAGAGTGGCTGTACCAGCTAGTTCTGCTGCTGTAGAAACACTGTACTTAGACAGAAACCACTCATGCAAATGAACAACCGTGCAGGGTGTCCAAATAAGACTGTTTCCAGCTTCCCAAGACAGATGTGTCTCTGGGCCAAGACTAAGTGACCACAGTTACCTAGACTAAAGGTTTTCCAATTCTATTCTTGGGAAAGTCTGGGTCTCCACACAAGAGCCCAGCATTGAGGAGAAGAGGCCAGTTTTTTGAAACAGTGGAGTGGAGGAACAGGCATTCTGGTGACTCATTGAAAATTCAGGATAACAGGGCCATGATTATTGGCCTGTGCTCACTCTGAGCCCAAAGTTGCTGGAAATCCATACCTGAAGTGAGCTTTAGGCTAAATGTGGGACAAGACAGCAGCAATCCTGAGGTTTTTATTCTGCATCTTTCACCATGTCTCTAACACTGTTGCAGTGTCACACGGCCTAAGCAGGAGGGAAAACACCGTTCCCCTAGCTCACTGGGCACTGAACGGAGGGATGATGGCTCAGGATGTGGGAGGTACTACGCCCGCTGCCACAGAGCAGTGGGTACCCACACTTTGAAGCCCAGTTTGTTTGCTTCATTTATGCAAAGTGGAAATAAACCTTGGAGTGTACAATGTTACACTCACCTCTGCAATAACTGCTGGTTTAAACTGTGGCATGTTGTGTACAAAGACACACGAGCCGCAGATCCACGGGGCGAAAACACTGCTCCAAGCTGACTTCACCCAGCCAGTATCAGAGGTATTCCACAGTATATCAGAAGGAGTCAAGTTCAGCCAGTACCTGATGACAAAGCAGAGATGGAAAAAATGCTTCATAGCGTGTGAGAGACTCTGGCACAGGTCACAGCATAAAGAAGGGGCAGGAGCCTTCCATCAAAAGATGCAGTGTCAGGAAGTGGGGCTCTGGGAAAGTTTGTAAGAGTTGAAAAGAATCTCAAGCTTTCTCTCATTTCCCTTCATTCCCTCCTCTGACATTTCCAGCATTTGCTTTTCTCCCAAATGGTGCAAAACATCCTTGGCTTGAGACACAGAATCCCAATCTAGATGAAACCCCAAACAGATAATTTTGAGTAGGCTTTCCTCACGTTATGGATTAGAGACATCAGCTAAATCACTGCTTATTTCTCTAGGAAACCAACCAAATTACTGCTACAGACTCTAGACTGTCTACTTCCAATTCTGAATACCTTGGGAAATGCATCCTTTCAGTCTCATGAAATTTCTCACTACTTGGGAAGCACAAATAGAAGAAGATGTTCAATGAAAGCAAATCAGTACTGAGCTGCAGATTCAAACTGAACCGTAACTTTGAAGGTACAATGCTACGGTCGAGGGTTGCTTTGGATCTCAAGGAATGTTTACATGACATGAAATCACCGAACTGTATTTGGTTTTGCTGTAAGGAGCCTATCCCTATTGCTACTCTGCAGTCAGCTCTCCGAGCACCAGCGCACTGATGGTCTCAATGGAGTCTTCCAGAAGCTTTTAAAAACAAGGATTTCACCATGAGAGGGAAAAGGTGAGAAAGAAGCAAGATCCTACAGTCACTAAATGTCCACATTTACCAAAGTTTTAATAGCCACTTATTCAATTTAACTGCAATCATGTCACTTAATGAGGATCCTGGGAGCAACTGCAAGGTGTACCTGCCACTGACTGCAAATCCGATGCCGTAACTGCTGTGGGACTGCATCACCATTTTTGGAGAGCCTGTACTTCCACTGGTAAAATAGATCAGCATTGGGTCTTGGCTCCTTGTCTTGACACATTTGTGGTCAGCAGATGTCACCCTTCAGAAGAAATAGTGTAGGATGGTTACTACGGGTAGTTTCCCACAAGGGAAGCAATGCTTTTTAAGGTTCAGGCTATAACCAGGACAGTGGCCCCAAAATCTATCATCTCATTAAACAAGGAGTTGCATCCCATACTGCAGGTAGGAGTTAGATATCCGAGAGCACATTTTGCTGGTGACAACCATGCTCTGTATGCCCCAAGTTTCAAGAGGTGAGCACCTAAAGCGTAGGACACTCTTGACTACAACTATTTTGCAAGGGCACTCAAAGTGCTCCCAGTCGGAAGCCAGTGGGGGCCATACTGAGGCTATTACTCCAGGTAAGGTGGTCTCAGACACATGTTATACCATTCATGTTCAAGAGACTGATAAACAATTCAGATAGCAACGGGGAGAATAACGATGAGGTGTTGGCTGAGAGCTGGCACCTTTCTCACTGAGTTCAGGAGGTGTAAGGCTGGGCTCTAGGAGACAAGCATGAAACAACTGCAAGATGAATACTCTGCATCCTTGTCTGGTGACCATAGCAGAGAGCTTTTAAAAGCTGTCAGGATGCTGAGTAAAGCAGAAAGCCACAGCTCCCAAAAAGCCTGTTGGAGGGATCTGCACTTAGCACAGTGGCTACAGTGAGCTGGCAGAGGGATGCAAAAAAGCAACTCCTTTGTTTTGTGGTAATGAATCCCAACACTCAGCAGTGTCACAGGAGTGACAGAGCTCCCTTCGCCTCACAGCAATGACAGTAAGACAGCTGGATACTCACGCAAAGAGTTCTTTGAGGTTAAGCCACCCATCCCTGCTCCCCTTGGCTACAATTAGTTTGCTTTTCAGAAACGGGCAGTCAGGCATGACAGACTCCACGGCAGGTGCCAGGGTAGCAGTGGTAATGATGCATTTGGCCTTGGAAGCCTGCAGTCGGTATAAGATGTCTTTGGCTGTTAGTTGGGATGTTCCTGGAATAAAGACAATTCCTGGAAAAAAAGCAACAGGCAATTTTGAAAATTGACCGGTTTTTATGCTCACAGGACGTGACCCCAGCCATAGAAAAGCTGAGCTACTTGCCAAAAATTATTCTCTGAGAAACAGGAGTCAAGTATAACTCATGTTTGAAGGCAGAGATGGGGTGAATCTGTGGCCTAGGAATGATCTGGCATCATCCAGCTCTGAAAGACCCCCAAACCCTGCAGCACTGAGGTTGAGTTTTCTGTTATCCATATTAAAGGTATCTAGATCAGGAGTAAGGTCTAAATGTAGAGTGGGTTTGAGTATTTCCTTCATGGAAGAAAGCATTCAGATTATCATCCCCTTAAGTATAAGAATAAGGCCAGCATCTGGATTATGTTTACATTTTGAATAAAGCCATTATTCATTCCAAAAAGGAATAAATACCTCTGATATGGAATAAATAGATGGAGGTCAGGAAGCTTACATACACTGCTCAGTCAATAAATCCCTCAAGCTTGGACACATTTTGTAATGGGAACAAATTTAAGTTTGGGTTCATAGTTCAATGTGAGTGAAATCACGGGGTGGGGGGGGAAAAACCCCAACTATCAATTTAATGCTTTTCTGTGTTAATAGACTCAACCTACAGGTTGACTGCAGACTTCTTGCAGTTTCAGAGATATCTACTGAATTTTGCAATTGGGAAACTGAGGCACTGAATGATACTCCCATATCGTAGTCCAGAAAATCTTGGGTACAATAGAATTGGATTCTCTGAGTCTTAACATCATTTACAACCTACAGAGCTTAAAAGCAGGACAAAAATAGCGGGTCCTGGCCCTGGTGATGCAAAGTCAAATGGGTCAAATTTTTAGGAAGAATTCACAAAACTAACAGCAGAGCAAAAACCATGTTGTATTGAATTATTAACCAGTCTAGTAATATAATTCATTGCATTAAAACTGCCCACACTGATAAAGCATCTGGCCAAATCTGGCCTTAGATTGCAACCATTCAACCACCCCTGTCTTCAACTGAGGGTGCTGTCCTACCCAGACCGCATCTGTTCAGTGCTGTGGCTCCCAGCTGGGTGCTGCCATTTCTCCTTCTATGCAAAAACTGAGCTGGACAGGACACAGCAGCACATTCCCCCTTACATGTTCTTCAAATTAATTCAGCACACTTTTTGTATTTTCTATTCTTTTTTTTCCTGCATGCAAGAGCTGGGTGAGGTCACTCACCTGTCCGCATGCAAGCTATGGTCAGCAGCCACCATTCAGGAACGCGAGGCAGGACCACTATGACTCTGTCTCCTCTCTGCAAACCACACACCTCAGAAAGTATGTTAGCTGCCTTCCTAGAGAGAAAGCCCAGCTCTTCAAAGCTCCACTTCACCTCCTCTCCCTCCTCATTTA
This sequence comes from Zapornia atra, assembly GCA_013400835.1. Classification (NCBI taxonomy): domain Eukaryota; kingdom Metazoa; phylum Chordata; class Aves; order Gruiformes; family Rallidae; genus Zapornia; species Zapornia atra. The sequence continues at coordinate 306,733 of VZTU01008321.1, read as the reverse complement.
CCCACCAGAAAGCTGGATTTGCTTGTTGTCTTCCATCCTAGAATGCAACAGATGGTATTAAAATCAGAAGGCAAGCCTTAAAAAGTTTAACTTCAATCCAAAGTAAGTCCAAGCCAAGCAACTCATTCCAGTCTTTTAAATTGATACTTATCTTTCTAGCAAAGAAAACAGAATAGCTCATTCTGCTCTGCAGCTAATGCTCTCCAGTATCTGTCAGGAAAAGTGATTTGTACCAACTGAGATTTGTTCCAAACTCGATGAAGGAAAAGAAAAACACTACCTTCTCCAGTCGGGACCACTCATCTAAGACATCACTTGCAAAGTTGAAATATTCCGGCAGTTCCTTCTTACACTGGTTTATAGAGTCATAATGTGAAATGATCTGAGATGTAAGAAGCCTGTTGTATCCATGGAATAATCTGAAAGGCGACCTGAGAGTCTGCAGACACCAAGGAATCCGTGATTTAATAAGTGTTCTCATGGTGAAGGATGTTTTAGCAGGCAGAGGGGAAAGAATCAGGTGCACCCCTATGGGAATCAGTCATCTGAAAGGGAAGAAAATGCCTTTAAAACCAGCCAGGCAATGGACATTGTCTAGTTTGGGATTGTGGATAAATTAATGTTTGCAGGCCTCCCCCTTTCCCCTCATTATTCCATGTGATTCTTACTGTGTTCCTCCTTTGCTGGCAGCGAGACCGTGTGCTGCTTTTCATGATGATCTTTGTCCTCCACTCTGTCAGCTGACGAACACATGTCATACCTCAACTCTAAACTTGCCTTTGCCAGTCCTTCGAGATCCCTCTCTTTACTCCTCTAAGCTTTATATTTTATTTTGCCTGCTTACAGAGAGAAAACATGACTAATTCGAGCGTTTGGTAAATCACCTTGATTTAAAAGGATCTCTGTAGCTATGCTATGTCTTCAATACACACTAGATGGCGGTTCACACTGATTTTAGGCACCAGTAAAGCTGCTGAACCCCTGATTTACCTTCTTGTGAGGTCTATTTGCATTGGTGGCACGGAATAAACACAAAATAAACACCAGGCAAGCAAAGGTGAAGTGCCAGAGGCTTCTGTTGGCTTCGTGCTGCAGCCTGAAGTGGGCAACTATGGGGAAAACCCAAACACAGGCTGTAAAATAAACCTGCAGAGAAGGTTCCAGCACTTCCAGTTCCTTTCCTACATCCAGGTACGTGTGGGGGAGATGGAATGGATGATACTGTGGTTATTTAAGGCCCAGTCTTGGAAGCAAAGAAAACTGGATCTTTACTCAGTAATGCAGAATCTTCTGATAACTTGTTTTGAGTGTAAGCGAGTCCTTAAGATCTACCCACCACATTAAGCCTGAGGGAGTCTCTCCCTCGATTCAATGGAGCCAACTTAGCTTTTAAACCTTCCTGTGCCACCACCTTCTCCTTACTTAATAGCCAGCAGTACATAGCTATCTCACAGGGATACTACACAGTTACTCTTACCTTTGTGTTACATGCTGCGAGTGTAGATGCAGTGTAACAGAAAAACCACTCTTAAATCACTGTGCTTGAGATGCAAATTGGCCAAACACAAATAGAAGGTGCTCACAGGAGGCGTGTGCAATGGCTCTCCACCACACACCGCTTTCCAGGGTGTGAGCAGTTACAAAGCAGAAGGCCCAAGAGTTGTACTTATCCTGCATCTAGCATCTCCTGCTGCCTGTCCTGGGACTTCTGCAGGAGGCACATCCTCCATCACTCTCAAACTGTAAAGCACACCATGAAGGAGCCAGGACTAGTTAGTGCTGATGGAGAAACGTGCAGGAACATGACCTGCTCTACCATATGCCTAAAGAGCATGTTGTACTCCACCAGTTTCAATAGTCTGTGCAGTTCCACTAAATCCCACTGCTTTCCTTGCTGCAAATCTGTCCAGGGGGCTGACTGCTGTAGAAGCCTCCTCTTGCTGTGCCTTCCAGGACAGAGAGGTCCAAAGCCCTTTGTAAAGTGATGCCTCTTTCCTGGTAGGAGCCTTCCCAGGGGATTCAAGTTGACTGCTATTTGTTTCAGTGGGGGACAGGGGAAAACCAGCTCTCTGAGGAAACTGTTTGGTCAGCCTACCTGTGCTCTGGGAGCTCTAGGCTCTGTCCTGAGCTTATGACATGTCCTATTCAGATCAAACAGGCCTCATTAGTTTTACCCTGTTCTTCTGAAAGATGCTTTTTAAACCTCTTAGGATGTAACTTGAAAGATACCTTTGGAAAAGGGCCTGTTACAAAGCAAAAAAGGCCACAAAGTCAAACAGGAGACTCTTATCTTCCTGGCTTCCCCCCCACCTTCATTACCTGATTGCTGCATCTGTATTTACATGTGATCTTATCCTGCAAGCAGTCTGAATACACAGCTCCCCCCCTCCCCCGATGTCATTGGGCACCTGTATGGTGCCAGCAGAACACATCAAGGTGCATGGCAACCCAAAGCCTTTGAGACTGATAGGAAAGGGTTCACTTGGCACCCACCTTGCTCATACCAGGCATGGAAACAACCAGCAGTGAAGCAATATGGCACCCGAGATCCTTCACCCCCCAAGAAGATGGAGGCTACCACATCAACTGCCATTACAAACACTCCTCCCAGCACCAGATTTTTCACCCCTTAGTGCTAGGACATGAAGCGGAGCAGCAGTTACCACTCCTCAAGAGGAGGGAAGAGTCATTACTGGGGACAATTCCTTCAACTGTCAGCATGGTTCCACAGAGCCAGACCCAGCTGTCCTGAAGGCAGCTCTGTCCTCAGCCTGCAAAAACCACCAGAACACCTCTAGAGAGGCTACAGCTTTGCACATGCTGTTCACATGTTTCAGAGCAGTTCACAGGTCAAAGACGTTTCTGCTTCAGATACAGAGTGGCAGGTATTTATGAAAATTACCATTCATTAGTGAATGGTGCTGCCTTAATCTTTTTGTAAGATATTTCTTAAATTGCCCTGAAAAGACCAGCTCAGGAGGCCTCATGGCGCACAGACACAGTTCATATCTGCCCTGAGGATGACACAGTGAGCTTGGTCCCTTCCATTCACTGCATGGACACTGACTGCACAAAATCATGCTACCACTGAAAACTGATGGCAAAGTGCCTGCCTTTAACCCCAAAGGAGTACCTTCCTTGAGCTACAAGTTGTCAGTGAAGCAGAGATGAGCCTCACAGACAAGGTGCTGAAGAAACACAGGATTTGAAGTTACACACACATGGCAATGAGGGCCTTTCCCTAACTTGAGAATGCTCTGAATCAGATTCATGATAAGTAGCTCCATCAGCACAACAGGCAACCAAATACTAAGCAGAGGAGCAGCCCTCAGACCCTGCACCAGGTCCCTTGCAGCTGTGCTGGGTAAGGGTGACAAAGTGCACTATGAATCGACTGGTGCTGCTGCTGCAGGGAAGTGTCTCCTTCCCGTGCCCTCTCCCCAGGGCTCCACTGATTTAGACAAACAGTAACCCCCCCTTCCCCACAGATACCTTTCTTCCCAAACACTGTTAAAGGTGGGGAAGTAATTAACTACATTAATCTTCCTAGGGAAACGTGCAGTCGACTCTGCTGGTGGTAGGCTCTGTTGTTATCAACCTTATCAGCCTCTTAGATTGCCATTTGAATGGCAAACCCTGCTGCCTGGTGCTCCTTCACTCCCTGCCTTCCCAGGAACTGGATAAAGCCAGGAGAAGATGCAGACATGTCAGTTCTTCCTTCCACTGCTATTATTCCTCACAGGCTTCCTGACAGCAGACAGCATAAGCCCAAAGGAAACGAAGCCAAAGAAAGCCCAAGTCCCCAAAATCAAGAAGGAGAACAATGTGCTTTTGCTGAAAAAGAGCAACTTTGACAGAGCCCTGAAGGAAACTAAGTACCTGCTGGTGGAGTTCTGTGAGTATCCTTTTCCACTGTCTTTTACCCTGATGGCTCTGGCTGATGCTGGACCACTCAGGTATGCTTGTTCTACTGTTGCTTTGTCCTTCAGGACTCCTTGTTTCTTGAGTTGGTTTTTTTCCTATGTATCTATTTCTGCCCATAACTATAGAGTAATTTCTTCCCTTTTGGGGTGGTTAAATGCCACTCTGCTGCATGATAAATACTGTGAGTAAGATGGGTCCTCACACACAGTGCTGGGTTGGCATGCTCTGCTTCCACTGCTGAGCTTGCAAGCTGTGTTTCACAGCAGCGAATGGTGAAGCTCCAGGCACTAAAAAACCCACAACAAAACCAGACAGAGGCATTTTCACTGGCACTTTGTATAAGGTTCTTGCTGGATGGCATCTCTCCTGTGTGAGCATTTGGGGTTCAAGGAATGTCTTTTCACAGTATTTTGGTGTCCATAGTTGCATTATATTGGACTCTTTCCCTGATATTAGCACTTGGTTAGGTGGAGGCTGGTTTGTGGTTTTTCTATCAGGTTCATGTTCACTCCTCATGAGGAGGAAACCAGTGGGGCCTTCTGAGTATCTAAGAGTAACTTCTGGGTCTGGCCATCCGAGCCTTACAGAAAGTAAATCCCAAAAGAAGGTATATTTGAGATGTTACCCATCTGCAAGTTCAGATGCTGCATACCTCCTCACTCCTCAAACATGGAGCTGTATTTCCTAGCAGCAGAAACTCAGGTCAGAGCAGAGCTTGCAGCCAAACCTCCTTAGGACTGGCTGAGCTAGTCAGCAATGAGATCTGCAACATGCTTCAGGTTCTCAACCCAATACTGAATGGAAAGACATGTGAGAGGTTTCATAGAGACAAAGGATGAAGAAAGAATTGTTTGGAATACAGTCACCCAGGGACTTGGGCACCCAAAGGATATGGGGACATAAGTCAGGATTTCTTCCCTCTACTTCAGGGCAGAGTCTTGGACCCCTGATATCTCATCACCCTCACAACTGGCTTTCTTCAGAAGGGAAGGACAAACACACCCTTCCGTTCTATGTCACATCTTCAAAAAAAAAAAGTGAGATGAAACACTGCTCCCCAGCCACACTGTGTTTCATTGATCCCCACTGCCTTCTGGCTTGGATTCAAGGCCACCATGTATATCTGAAAGGCTTACTCATGGATTCTCTTTCCCCACAAGCCATACAGGCATCTATGGTCTCTGCAGGGAATTAGGGAATCACTCCTGAGAGCGATGAGCTCCACACCTGGATACATTACCTAGAAATCCCTGGCCTCCACCTCAGTAGCTCCAGTTGGAGACATGCCACTGAACAGCATCCGGGGCAGTGAACAGCTATTCTGCAGCAAGGCATTGCCCCGGGACCTGGGAAACCCCACTCCACAATGCTGAACCAGACAGTTCATTTGCTGTCATCATTTGCAGTGCCACAGCAGAAAACCACTAAAGACAGGACATGCACAGAGAAGCCATAAAGCCTTAGTATTGTGTGTCCTCCTCCTTAAAACAGGTTATCTACATAAGCAATCTACATGACCATGGACCTATTCAGGGATCTTAGTTAATGAGACATGGAGCAACATTCCCCAGGTTGCCCAGGAAATCTGTGGAGCTGCCAGGAATTAGCTTCAGCAATCCGGAACGAATGCAGGACATGAGACCCTTCTCTTCCTGACCTGTTCTTAATCACAGAGACACAGTCAGAACAGGAAGGAATCCCAGGCTCCCTGGAAAGCAGGATTTGTTCTGGTGCTATACCAATACGGGAACAGTTTGAGCTCCAAACTTGGATTCAGCTCTCTAGGGTCTGCCTTAGGCCTGTGTAGTACGAGCAAACCCCAACACCTTCCCTGTTGCAGACCATCCCCTACTCACCAGTCCCGTGGTATTTATCAGGAGAGGCCTGCTTTGGCGCCTTCTGGCCTGCGACTACCACGGCCTCCCGAGGCCCTTCTGTCCCACCCTCGCAGTGTCCCAGGTCTGCCTTCTTTCAGGCAAGCTTTACTACAGAAACATTCGCTGACTTTCTGCCAAGTAGCATCAGGCTGCCCTGGGAGCTGAGCAAAGTGCACAGGGCAAGCGTCCGGGGAAGCAAAGTAGCGACCCAGAAATCCGGCGCTCCTCTGCCCTCACCCCAACCATGCTGTGCAATGGGAAAGTAGCTGAGAGGGCAGCATAAAGAGCGTAAGGAAGGACAGTGGATCAGAGTTTCCAGTTTCTCTTTGGCTTTTGGGAAGGCATAGAGAATGATGTTTGAAAACAATGCGAGCAGCACACAGCAATGTGCCTGCTGTCCTGCAGATGCGAGCCCTGCAGCCTGTCATGTTGAGTTACGTGTCTTATGTGTGCCAGGAGCACTCGTCTCGATGCTCAAACATACTCTTCTGCTGCAGTCTAGGTCATCTCCATATCCACATTGAACTGACCTCAATCCCCGCAAAACCCTGTTAGTGCAGGGAACACCAAGCACTTGCCCCAGGCAGAAGTTAGATCTTCTACTGTTAGACGATATGTCAGTTGAATGTAAGTCTCTGTGTTGACTTCCATTGCAGAATACTGTTGCTTTTAAAAAAATCCCCACCCAACCCCAAAAAAACCCAAGCACTCTAACCAAAATCCTCATCACAGGGAGAGTAAACTTCATACACTTAGAAACACAAACACTAAAAGCACTGCTGCACACCATGCAAACTGTAAGCACCTGAAGCCAGGCGTTAGCTGACCTTCCTCTTCCCAAGGACAGCAGCTCCTTGAACACAGTAGAGCATGTGTCCTGTTTCATTTCTCTTCAAAAGCCTTTCATGAACCTCCCCAACTATCTGCCGTCAGAACAGTTTTCACAGGACTTTGCAACTGTCCCATGTTTCTCCATGCAAGAATAGTCCTCAGGTCCCTCAAACACCATGGGGAACATCATCCACATTTATGGATTCCCAGCCCAGAGAGGCAGAAAACACTCACAGTACATTCCAGCCCAGGGGTAAAACATTGGCTATCAGCCCACATCAGCAACTGACCGTGCTGCGACCGAGACACATTAAGCATCCAAAACCACACTGTTTTGGCAAAGAAGCGTGTATTGAGCTATTCCTCATTGTCACTGACAACATAATGGGTTTAACCACAGCAGACATCACAGCAGGGATAAAGATGACTGTTTTTCCAGGAGGCTGATGAGGCACTAGAGGATCATGCCTCGGGTGGCTCTGGTATCTCCATTCATGGCAATATTTAAACCCAGATTAGTCAAACAGCGGTCACGACTGGTTTAGATACAGCCAGACCAACGACCTCACCAAGTCCTTCACAGCTCTGATTCTGTAAGCCTTTAACTTGGCTAACAGTGTGTTTTGGGAATGGGAGCCCAGTGAATGTCTGACTCCCCACATTGCTGAGAACACTCCCGGCCTTTCCAGTGAAGTGCTTTCAGTTCCTAGATCAACACAGGGATAATCTAAGGACAAGCACACGAGCAGTGCAGACACTGCGCTGCTGCTCCGCGTGCCAAGTGTGCTCTCACGTAGGAAAAGGTGATGTTTACCTTTTCCAGCAGAACATTTGTACAGCCAGTGAGGCATCAGGTCAGCTGGAGGATTCCTGCAGTCTGTGACTGGCAATCAATGCTGAGATAATGACATTTAATCAGCCAGGTGGGGAGTAGTCTTAAAGACAGACATCTCCTCAAGGCACAAAGCTGAAGGTGATGTTATTGGAAAAAAAACCCCAACAAGAAACTGCTGCCTATGTATAAATATATGGTTGATAAAGAGGGGGATTTCTAGAGAGCAGGGGGGTATGACTGATCTCAAATCAATTCTATCGATCGGATGGCCAGCTCCCTTAGAAAGCCTGCATCTAAAGTGTACTCACTCCTGGGATAAGAACTGATTTCAGCATACAGCTGGCTCCTCACTGCAGGAGGTGAATGCAAACAGTTCAAAACCACCCAAAAAAGCATTTCTTACAACTAAGTGCAGTATGAAAGGCAGTGTAACATGGGTGCCTCACTCCCTTAGGCTTCATCAGAAACTGTGGCAGTCTTTTAGGGGTAAACCTTCTGTAAAGGGTCACTTAAATTGTTTGCAAACTATGCATATAAAAATGAGCAGGAAAGTGTAAACACATGTCCAAGCAGGTACAAGTCACGAGATGTTTTAGTCACCTGCCACACAGACTTACTGATTAGCAAAGGCCCTTTTGTGCCTGTATCTTACCCTTATTTTACTGAACATTTTGGATAAGGCTCCACACTGTGCAGTAATCCCCAAGGCTCCAAACCATAGAATAATCCTTGATGTTTGCGTAGCAGAAGGTCTCAAGTGAAGTTCAAATGGCAAACATTAGTTTTAAAGTACAGAGGTCAGCACAGGAGATTATGGTCTGTATCTCACTGCAGAAGAGAACGGGAGAATTCAAGGTCACAGGAGAAAGTTTGCAACTGCAGCAAGATTAACATCCTTCCACTCCAAGATGTTAAACATGAATCCACCCTTCATCCTAAGAGATGAAAATTATAGATCTGGAGTGGAACTGTAAAAGCAGCCTACGCAGAGGATGGAAAGTGGGGCTGCTAAAATGACTCTCTGACCATGCCAGAAGCTGGCAGCGAGGAAATCGGTGTTTAGTATGACAACAGGCACATCCACAAGGATTGCAGCAATCACTACACCATCCATACAGACTGCAGAATGAAGCTGAATGCCACCAGCAATTAGCCAAAGGAGGAGGGACTCATCATGCTTTCATGCATACTTGCTTCAAGAACACTTTAGGGCCATTTAACACATTTATGTATCAGCAAAAATTTTCGCTGTCCACATTTCACTACATTTTAGCTCAGCAAGCTGCACTAAGGGGGGGGGAAAAAAAAGGCAGTGGCTTGCCCAGGTTATTGATGTGCTCAAGAAAAAGTCTCTCAAAGTACAAGATTTCTGGTTCTCCTCCCACTTTTGCCCTATCCATTTGGTGTGGCTTCAGGCAAAACATACTCTGACTCTATGATGAAGATGGTGTGTAATGATACCCACCTTGTTCTTGAGTCTGACACAATCACGCTGTAAATGCTTTGGAGACATAGGACTAGTTTCACACAAGATGTTTTACATTGCCTGGAACAGGACTGCTGGCAGGTTGAGCTGTAAAAATCAGCATTCCTGATTAAAAATAAATCAATCTATACTCTGTAAAGGTTTGTCAGGCCTTGCTTTCAGTGTACATGTGATTTCACGTTAACCTAGTTTGCTGGTCATCCATGGAAAGCAAAACCCACAAAATTTGAGTGACATGTGAGACAGGTAAAAAATAAAATAAAAAAATGTAACTCCCTCAAATACATTGACTTTATTAAAGCTCATGAAATGGAAGATGTGGCAATTCCCCCGCTCCCAACACCCTTCCTTTGGGGAACAAGGGTGTGTGTAGGATTTACACTATGTGAGCTTTAGAGGGAGGGAATCTTCCAGCAGTTCCTAAAACAAGGGAAACTTCAGTTTTCAGGGAAGGTCCTGAACACCACAATGTCTGTATTCACTGTGGGGCCTTCTCCTCACAGAGACAGCATCCCAACACTGTCTGAGCCAAGGAACTGCAGAAATGGGGCTACAGCTCCCTCAGNCCCCCCGCCCCGTTCATTTAAATACAGTGGCTGGTTGCAGCTCAATTGTTACTGAAGAGAAACGAGATGAGAAGGAATTCAAGAGTCACCACATGGGTGCTTTTCACTCTCCTAGTTCTGTGACCCTTTTTAATCCTTCCCATATCTGCAACAAAGAGCTGGAGTTGTCCTCAGGTGATAGCTTCTTTTCAGGATCGTTTGTACGGGTGCTGTTAAGGTGGCTCCTCTGGAGGGTCACGTCTGGTTTGGAAAAGGCACTTCCCAGGGCAGCAATGACACGGGGTGGGAGGGAATTCAGCAATACTTCCAACAGACACATCAAAAGTGTGAAAAAGAAAAAAAATCAAAATCCCCACAAGCTCCTAAGTTATCCTTCTATTTATTTACAACACAACTGAACCCACTGATAATGAAGACCTTCTCCTGTTGTTAATGCAAGTCTGCTCCTGCACTGATGGCATTTGAAGGGGTGCTTGCTTCTGGAGGCTGTGGCACAGCACGAGTGTCCCATCACCCAATGCATGTCCTCCCTGGGGACTTTGCCACCACCAACGCTGGTACCTCTCATCTGTGTCTGCCCTCATCCTCCCCTCAGGTCTGGAGCCTGGGATGCTCCATTAGCCTCAGCAGCATCCTCTCCCCTATGGCTGCAGCGATCGGTGTCGATAAGAGTCTAAAACAGAGGAAGCAAAAACAAAACTTGAGAAGAGGCTCCAAATAACAGGAGTGATGATTTCCTGCAACACTCGAAGGACTTGAAACATAAAGCACCTGGGAGGCAAACAGAGGAGTGGAATGAAAAGGGATTGATGGAAAGCTGAAGAGGAGTCTAATCACACAGGAAAGCGGGGAAAGGTGCGCAATGGGTGTTTCCATGTGCTTTCTGGGTAGTCAAGGAAACCCTTTTTATCTGAGGGAGAAGGCTGTCTACTGAACTGCTGTCTTGCAGTCAGCAGGTTAACGGCACTCACATTTCTCTTGGCCCCTGAGTACAGTGATTACTGTTCCCAGGATGGAGGCCTGCACCTTTCCCAGCTCCAGCCAGGAGCTAACAGCTCTGCTGACTCTCATGAGCCAAGTGTGGTAGTCACACCTCTAGTTACCTGCACCTCTGCCTAGTCAGGTCATTCAGTGATGAGAGATCATTCTTCACATACCTGTTGGGAATTCAAATATTTCAGAGGAAAAAGGCTTCTACCCCCCACCATCCCCCATCCCTCAATTCCATATGTGTCTAATGTCCGTAAAGTTTATTATTCCCTGTATATTTGGGAAGCCTCTAATAAGCATCTGGACACAGAAGGCAAGGCCTTCACTAACAATTCCTTCTGCCCTTTCCCAAGACAATCCTTTTTTTGCTGTGCAATAAGCACTGGATCTTCTAAGTTCCCAATTGTGGGAAAACAGCTGCACAACCTTAGGTTATTAGGAAAAAGTCATTATATAGAAATTACCTCTAGTGTAAAACATTGCCTTGGAAGTAGCTAGAATGGGCTGGATCCCTAATTGCTGTGCAGCTTCCAGCTTCTTATTCCAACAGCCCTGTTTGGAGTAATATGCCTTTCCTCTTGGAAAGCCCAAGAACTCACTCCAACAGCTCTGGGCTAACACTGCCAAATGCAGCCATCGTGTATCAGCACTCTTTAATTGCATTGTGTGTGCCCCAGGTTTATTTAAACATCCACCTACCCTTGCAACCATCTTCAGCACAGATATTTCAGCAAGGCTCCACATGCAGTGTCCCTGGAAGCAGCAGTATATTTAGAGGGTAGACGTGCTGTTTCTTATGTTGACAGGTCAGGACTTCCAATAGGCATCCTGGTTTTCTGTAGTGACCTCTTGACATGTTGGCTTGAGACACAGCTCCAGTTTTCTACGTGCTAGCAGGTAACACATTGCAACCTGTTGGGGGAAAAGTTTGTAAGACCGTTTTTATGCTCTAGAAAAAGGAAACTGAAGTAAGAATAAGATATCTTTGAAGAACATCTCCAGGGCCCTAGCTAGGATGTCCCTTCTCCTTCCTCCATACATGTGGCTGCCATTGGAGCTAGAGAAGGGTGGGCACATGTGGGGTGCAGAACTATGCTGCCAGTCTCTCTCTGCAAGACCATACTCTGTTGCTCTCCTTCCCTCCTCCATATCTTATCTGGAAAAGCAGTTTCTGCTTTGCAGAGGCTTGAAGTGCTTACAAAAATGGTATCTTATCGAAGAGCCCCAACCGTGAGCAGTAACAAACACTACACCCTTGACCTCCCCTTCACTTGTACCCAGCACAGGCAGCCAGTCAAATGGCGTTTTAATTCCACGTCACTGCAATCCTACCAGCTTTTCATTCTGTTCACCACTCCACATGTCCTTGGATCAGGCAATCAGCATCAACACAAAGAAGTAAAAAGCGAAGATAATTTCTCATTTATTTCTGAGTCATAAAAGGCCTCATTCAGCCCCTCCAGGTACTACTTGACACAACCTCCACCAGAAAGCTTCACGCTGTGGCCTATGTAACCCATTCCCTTTCTGTTGACCATTTACAGATGTTTCCCTGTCTCAATCATCTCAGAATTTGTCTGAAGAATTTGCTGAGGCGGCACGACAGCTCAGAAAAGAAGCGCCACGAATCCAGTTTGGCAAGATCGATGTCACACACCACCAGGATTTGAGGAAAGAATTTAATATTCGAGAGTTTCCTACTGTGAAGTTTTTTGTGGATGGCAGCAGGGAGGATCCCATAGACTGCAAAGGTAAATTGTCTTACACACTGATAAGGTAGTGACAGGATGTACCGCTGAGAACAGTTGTGCTGCTGAGAAGAAAAATATAGATGCTCAGGTAGAGAATATGCAAGGTAGCAAAGTGGCTCATGGTTTTAAACATACAATTACCTCTGTACCAGTACAGGAACTTGGACTTGAGCTCATCTCCCCAGTGGGTAACTGAATACGCTTCTCAGTGTTTAGCTCACACAGACAGCTCACTGATGGCGTAAATCCACTGTGCGCAGAGCATCACCCCAGCAAGACAACTTATCCCCATTTACTCCAATAAACATCAACAAGTTGCCATACCAAGGAGGACTCAGGTCCTGAACCTGTTCCATTTGCAGCTCTTCTAGTTCACTGTGATCCCCACGGGTAGCACACCCACAGGAGTAGCTGGAGCAATTCTCTGTGCACCTATCGAGGAGCTGTGGATTCACAAAGTTCCTTAGTGCCCAGGTGTATGTCCTAAACCAAGGAAAAGAACTTTGCAGTTTAACCATCAGAGGGAGCTCATATGTGGCTCAGAAAAAGCATGAAATCATTTTAAACCTTTTATGGAAAGTTATTAAGCAAAGACAACAACATTGGCATAGGACTGACTCAAGCATCCTGGAGAACCTTGTTAGACTTTTTCTTTCACTGCAAGTCCATACAAGGAGGATTCCTCCCACACACACCCCCAAAATGCTGAACTTTTAGAGTTTGACAAGAATTGTATGACCTGGCCAAGCATCTCTCAGTGTACTCTGAGCAGATACAGTTAAGTCAGAAGTTTCACACAACCAACAAAAGAAGGAGCCTAAAATTTACCTCCTGAGCATGTACACAACCAAGCGCTCCAACTTCGTAACCACCGAGCCCCCTGTGGCTGCTGCAAGCTCATCTCCTGTATTTTTAGTAACTCACTCCTCCTCACTATTGAATTTCCTACCAAGTTCCCATCATCTAGACTTGTGCAAACAGCAGCCTCTGCACAAATGCCACTGAAAGCGTGATTTGCCATCCTGAACTTTTATTAGAGGGGCTGTTACATGAGGGTGAAACCACCTCCCTTCAGCCTCTGATTAAATCTATAGCATTGACCAAAAAACCCTGTTTGAAACTGGTAAGCCTACCTGACAGCTATGCTTATGAGAACCAGAGCAGCTTAACACAACATGTGTAGTCACCCTTCAGCAGAGAGCTGCTATTACAACAGGCTTACTAGCAAGATGCAAGGAGTTAGGAAAGCACCTTCTGCTCTGTGATTTGTACAAGCAGCATCAACTGTCCAGAGCACATGTACCACCAACCATGACTTCAGAACACATTTTGTTAACAAATAGTACAGCTTTGAAGCCATTGGGGATTGGAAACTGAAAATACACAGGGTCTACCCAATGGCTTCTTGTGCAGAGCTGGGAATACTCCATACTGCATCAGAAATCATAGAATCATAGGGGTTGGAATTGAGAAATTAAATATTTAATGGAGGAGGGATTGTTTGAATGGTTGTCCTGGCAATTGATGTGGCATGAAAGCCAGATCCTAGGCTTTGTGAACTCATCATTTACAGCCCCAAGGCCAGAATTTGGCCAGCAGAAACAAGCTACACAGGCTGCTTAAAGCAACCCAATAGAAAGATTAACCACATGAAAAATACGCTGGCAGGTTTTATTGCTGACATAAGCTGTGAGAGCTCAATTCTGCATTGAGACAGCAGAAGTCAAGCACAACGTGGCCACTAGATACTGCTCTGTGCTTTGCTCTGCAGCCTTACACTCCAGAGTAGATGCCTGCCTGCTTCACCTCAGGGGAAAAAAAAACCCAGTATTTTAAACTAGTTGCAGCACAGCCTGCTGCAAAATGACTTGATGGCAGTAAAATGGGCTGACTCAATTTTGATCTCGTCATATTGCTAAAATGCACAGTACCAGGACTTGCATCTTTGATAATCCACTTGTACTGTACATCTTGACTCTAGCACTTCACAGGATACAGGCTTTTTCTTGCTCATATATCATTTTCATTAACCCTTTGCTGGACTCCTGCTCTGGTCCAACAAGGATGTCATACTCACAAAGATGAAAGGGCTACTTTAGAGCTGAGATCTTCCATCTGCTGAGCCTCAATTTGTGGTTTCAATTTCTCTGAAACCAGGATAGAAAATACATTTTCTACCTAAAACAAACGCAAGATTCCTGAAAGCCTGAAGAGAGTTTACCCAATAAACAGACTGTAATCTCAGTAAAAGCAGCAGCAGAAACCTGGAACCCAAAAGATGGAACAATCCAGAATTAAAGGACAACTTTAACACTTGAGCTTTGTTTCCTATGTCTATACTGAGAAGTGAAGCTGCAGCACCACAGAGGAATTTTAACATGTCTCTGTGCCCATCAGATCCCTTCTGCAGCACCGAAGGAACAATTTTGACACCTAATTTAATTGAACAGACAGTTCAATAAAATCTGCAATTGGTTTCAAGTCATTTTGGATTAAACCCCAGGTCGATGGCTCTTTATAGCTTACTGTGATTTTGGGACATGAGAAATCGTGCAGAACAGGTTTTCTACTTGTCTGAATTTCCCCATCTCATTCTCCATCTGTGATTAAGCAGTTAATTGGACAGACAGTTGTTTGCAGAGGTCCCAGAAAACACAGCACTGATCCATTGTTGATCTTCTAGAGTTGGCAACAGTTTAAGTGGCAACTAGAACTCAGGGTTGAATTCGGATGCCCCAAGCCTCCTTTGATTCAGCTCCTAAGGGGTCCAAATCCATTTGTATTCAGCACCTCCACTGCCTCTGCCTTGATTGCACAGAAATTCCTGTCATTCATTCCCATGGTCATCTTACATCTCTTTCTTCCACAGGAGTCAGACAGGCCTCAACATTTGTCACATGGGTGAAGAGAAGAACAGGACCTAGCACTGTCCTAATCAACTCCACTGATGAGGCAGAAGCCATCATACATGCTGAGGATTTGGCAGTGATTGGCTTTTTTAAGGTAATCCCCTGGAAAACTCAGAAGGCTGGTATCTGGGCCAACTTTGGGACATACTGCTTACCACTACCACCAGACCTAAAACTCACTTGAAAAACCCATGCTCAGTTTTATCTGGTGATTTTTTTTACTTTTAAGTTATTTAATTGTTTCCATCCACATTTCCCCACCACTAGACAAGCAGCCTAGGCAGAGAGAAGAATATCTCACACTGCAGCACCTCTCCTGAATAGTTACCCAGGCCCACAGACCTACCACTCAGAGCAGATTCTGAGAACATGATGCTACAGCAGCACAGCCCTGGTCCCAGCAGACTCTCCTGCATCCTCAGAGAAAGGGCTTCTGCCAAATCATCCCAAATTTGGTGGCTGGTGGGAAGAGGCCAGAACTATTGACTCTCCTATCCTTGTTGAGCTCCATCATTTCTTTGGAGAGACGTAACCCATTGCTGGTGTGGGTTATGCTGCTACTAGAGTTTCCTACTGCAAAGTTGTAACCCCTGCCCAGGGTTGTAACCAACCTAAAGATCCAGAGTTACTGATCACTGCATTTCTACGCAAACGGGGTGTAAAGTCATAGACGTGACTAGTTGTGGGCTGTTCTGGTGAAGGAATGTTCCCTTCCTGCTCAAATCCATAAAAAAGCAGTAAATATTTTCTCATATACTGGAGCACCTTTTCTCTGCCTTTCCATCTGATGATTTAAAGAAGCTCAATGAAACTCAGGGGGGCAGAGTACAGCTCCACGAGTAGCACGCTAACTGTGGCTTTTAGCTCCTGCCAGCTAAGAAGCTGCATGGGTAGGAAGTCATAAAATACTACACTGTATATGATCCAACTCACAGTCCTTTCTCAATCAAATTCCTACCAGTTTCCACAGCAGAATAAGGTTCTTAGGATTTGGGGCTGAACAATACAGAACAATGGTCAAATAGTGCAAAATCAATGCTAGCTGTCAAGGCATGCAGTCAGAAGTCTGTGAAATAGGAATAGCTTTTCCAGTGTGTCCTTGAAACCTTTACTATCTGAAACATTCAGTCAAGGATTTTCTCTGACTAAAGAGACTTTATTTCTAGCATCTCTCTGCCCAGTTAAAGGCACAGTGTCTGGGCTCATACCCGAGCTGATAAGGTCCCAAATGTACTGGCCACAGTGGGTAGTCCAAGTGTTATGAATGTGGAAACCAGGATTCATTCCCAGAGTGCCCCATAGTAACCGAGCTGGTGAACACGTGCAGCATAACAGGACAAACTGTGACAACACACAGAGTGCTCAGAGTTTTGCTGTGACCATCTGCTTGCAGCTGCTCATGAAGGGAGGCAGCTCTGCAGCACTGGGCCCCATTGAGAAGCCTGCACTGTCGCAGTGATGCCAGAATGTTCCCTGCACCATGCTGACACTAGGTACTACCTGCAGACATGTTTGACAGGACTCTGATTTCACTCGGGGGCTGAAAGGACAGCAGAGGAGCCATGAGCTAGGGCATGTCAGAAATGGAATGGGTGGAAGCCAACAAAATAACATCCAAGTAAATAAAGAGCTGTATTTGGCCTTCTATTAGTCACAGATTGCTCACAAATGTGAGTTCCAGGATGTGTTGGGAGGTCTCAGCGTACAAATTACTACTCATCTAGCATGAAATAATTGTCTGATTAAATCCGATCTGGAAGCGCTGCTGCCTTTCATGATGCTTATTTACTATTACGTGAGGGTGGACAGCACAGTGACTATTTGACAGATGTAGGAGTCAAGGTCCCTGCCTTGAAGAGCACTCAGTCAAAGCACCAAAGCATCAGTCAGGTCCTCTTGCAAGCAGAGTGCCCTCCTCTAATCCATCAGATCCTGCCAGCCACACAGATGAGCTGTTGGTATCATCCTTCCCCATCTGCAGAAGTCTCTGGAGTGTGGAAATGCCAAGGGAGGGCGGGGCAGGTGAGGTGCAGGAAGGACCATGGGCACCAGGCACCATCCATACTGACCCAGCCCAGCCAACACTAACTGAAAAGGTTCATGTGTTAGTGGTATCAGTGTTCCCAGGATCTCCCCTGTTGTGAAGATCTCCCCTTGGAGAGAACCATGGCAAGCTATGCCCAACTTCACACTCTCTTCTCAACCTCACGAGCCTTTAGGGATCTGCCTGACCTGCAGCTCTCACTCCTACACAGCCTGGCAGGTGGACACAGTCTTAGCAAATACTCTTTCTGGGACTAGGAGCTTCACACTGACAGCGTGGAGGTTTTCTGTGAAACAGCAAGAGATGTGCCAGAGATGCCTTTTGGGATGACAGCCAGCGAGGACGTCTTCGCTAACTACGGCATCCAAGGGAACACTCTGGTTGTGTTTCAGAAGGTAAGAGTGCAACCCAGCAGGCAAAGTGCAGTGAGCTGTAGTGCAGCGTTGGGCTATGGAAAGTCAGTCTGGGAGCTTTTTAGGTAAAATAGTTTCCTATTTTAAATTCAAACAGCTTAAACACAAAAAAATATTGCATTTACAGACAAGAGACAAGTAGGAGGCAAACAGCAACCTTCAGACAACGGATACTTGCAATCTGGCTACCCACATTCAGGCTCCTCACTTAAAATTAGGGATCAGGATAAAATGGCTTTAATTTCCAACCCATGTTCTAATTAACACATGCTGCCAAGGTTCAGCGGGTTTCGCAGACATTACCCCCTCTGCTTTTGGCCAGGAATCTTCTTTCCTCCCAATCCACAGGAGAAGCAGCCAACTAAAGGAACAAAACTACACATAAGTAGCACCAACATTTAGGTTATGAAGTAGTGAGACCAAGGGTGCCCTGAGTGAGCATGTGTCATTGATAGCATGGACAGATAAAGAAGATATCTTCCGGTATGTGAAGATTACTGAGTAAATTAAAACTGTCAGCTCTACCCTGAATTGTAGCAATAATCTGTTTTTATAATCTAGTTGTGACATTTATTTTACAAGTTATGGATTTTCAGTTACTGAGGATCATGAAACAGCAAAGCTGAGAACAAGGTTTGAGAGCAAAAGCAGTCTCTCTGCTCCTGTAATTGATAAGGCCAACAACCTCACAAGCTTCACTGTTTGTCCAAGGGAAAACCTGTGCATAATGAAGTCCTTGAAGATGGCAAACAGAGCAAGCTGGATCTAACGAGGCTAATCAAAACCTTTACCTTGGATTTGGTCACTGAGTATAATCTTGAGGTATGTGTGTTTGACTGTATTAACAAGAGCCCCAGATGAAAGGCAGGAAGGGCAGGAACCCGCAGAGAAAGAGCCCTATCTAGGGAGCTAGCCTGCTCCTTACCACTTGAGAATTTTGTTTGACTAGATCAGTCCTAACCACATCTAGAAATACCAGCAGAACCCAACAGGCAGCTCTTGGTCTAATCCAGGCCAGAGGATGCTTCCCTCTGGCAAGATGCTTCTCAGAAGAGACTCAGGAAGGGCTGGCCAAAGAGGGAACTTGCCCCTGTGGAGCTGTCACAAAAGCCTGGGCTGCTTCTGCAGCACCAAGGTGGGGTGGGAGGTTGGTCCTTATCCTGGCTCCACTTCCATGTAGCAACTGGGTCCTCTGGGCAGAGACAAGGAAGAGAGAAACCAGCAGTAACTGTTGGTACTGCAGGAAGGGAAGACATGGAAATACTCTGTTTGCCTGGGGACACCCTGTTGCCTCTGACCATGAAAACAAGCGGCTCTGTGCAGGGAAGGATGTGCAAGCTGCTGATGCCACCCAGAAGCAAAGGAAGCACCCCAACCAGGCCCAGCTGCTGCAGTTCGGCCTCTTTTATTGCCTTTCACTTTCAGCACATCTTTAGCATTAATTCTTCAGTGCGTGCCTCGCAGGAGGTCAGACTGGAAGATCATAACAGCCCCTTCTGACTGTAAAAATCTATGAATAACGATGAGTTTTCTCCTGGAACAGAGAAAACACTCAGCAGCTGCTGATTCTTCTCACTATCTGCTTAAAAACAATGAAAAAAATAATCCAATGGTTATGGAAATGATTGGGAACTGAGTCTTAAAAGTAAAATCTGCAATAGCAGAACTGAATGATACTGATACTCTGAGCCTCTGATTCACTGTTCTGCTCACAAAGAGCGGAACAGATGTTGAGCCTTTTGTTTCCCAGACATCTGTGAAGATTTTTGATGTCCCTGTTGAAAATCACATCCTGCTGTTCACCCCGAAGAACTCCGAGACATTCAGTGGGATTTATGAAAACTACAAGTCTGCTGCTGTGGAATTCAGAGGAAAGGTTTGTAATGCTGCATCCTGCTTCACAAACGTGAATGCCAAAAGATCACTGGGAAAACGCTCACCAGTGTTACTGGTAAAAGCACTTTGCTGTCAGCCCATCTTTTAAGTCTACCAGGCCATTTAAAAACAGTTTCAGCAAGTATTTGAATTTAAGGGCACAAGCTGAAAAAAACCTCACTTTAAAATTATTTTTAAAATTAAAATTAATTTATAATTAAAAATATTTTTACAAATAATTTTAAAGTTAAGTTTAATTTAAATAATAATAATTTAAATAATTTTAAAAAGTAAAGAACACACAAATCAACACTAATTCCAGCTGCTCCCCAAAAACACCCTATTTATGATTTTACAAATACCACTTCCTAGGAGCAACCTCCAACCAAAGACAGTTGTGTGTGCCGACCTGTGTGCCCTGTCCTAAGGATCCTGCTTTGGGAGGGGGTTGGACCCAATGATCTCTTGAGGTCCCTTCCAACCCCTGTGATTCTGTGATTACAGGTGTCTCAGCTCTTTTGTCCTGTTACGGTTTGTTAGGAAGAACAATAAGAATTGAGGGACAATTTAGAAGCATTACTGGAGATAGGGGATTGTAAAGCACTATCCCCAAGAGCAGAGCTCCTCTCCTTTTGGCTGCTTTAGCATCTCTTGCAGACTGGGATCAAGGTTTGGTAGAGCTCACAGAGCTGCTAGTGGTTGGGCTGTGACCAAAAAAAAAAAGTTTTGACCCAATTCCACACATTTACAGTTCGATCCTAGCCCACTGCCAAGCCCTGCTTCTCCACAGTGACCCAGCCAGATGCCTGCTCTCTCTCTCCATCAGATAACGTTTGTCCTGGTGGATACCAACGAAACGAGGAACGGGCGAGTTTTTGAGTACTTCCGCATCAGGGACGTGGACGTTCCCGCTGTGAGAATCCTCAACCTGACAAGCGATGCCAAGTACAAGATGCCTGCAGATGAGGTGACTGTGGAGAACCTCAAACAGTTTTGCCAGAACTACCTAACTGGCAAAGCAAAGGTATGTCCACTACTAACCAGACGCCCCTCTACTACACCACCTAGAGCACTAACAAACTTGCAAGACCTCCCCTTTTTAATTAGAACAGTGCACTGTTCCCATCATCAGGTTATTCATTTGTTTTCACTCCGATACATTCATCTACGGTTGTTGGCAGAGCTCCTCTGTATTTACTACAACTGGACTACAACATTCTCCAGTCCTCCTACATCACAACTGGATAAATCTCTTGTGGCTTGATATTTTAGTTGTTTTCAGCTCATGTATTTCAGCAGTTTAAGATCCCCCTCAGTCTCAGTGTGTCCAATTCTATCACAGACACACTTCAGTCCCTTATCTGGGAGAGATGCAAACAACTGCAGCAGATGTGGAGGTTACAGAGAAGTCCAGTAAACAGAAAACTGACAGTTTTAGAGCTGAGTAAGATTTGGTATTTGTTGTGTTTAGCAGCAGATTTTCACAGGGGATCAATCCCAAAGGTAAACACAGTGGTGTTGTCATAACGAGGCATCACCCTCCACACTCAGGTGTGTGTTTACATTGGTTTTGGGAGCCCACCATAGGTAAGCTTTTCAGTAGTGTAGCCTCTGAACACCAGGCAACAAGCACTCAGGACAATGAGTGCTACGTGTTCCAAAGGGTCATTTTCAGACAATCTACTATAGAGTCTGTATTCAAGGGAGGGTAATTCTGGCCACCAGGTACGCCTGGGTGCAAGATCCCTGCTCCCCATTGAAGGTGCTAGCCCACAAAGGCTAGCAAGGATATCGAGGTATAAACAAAGTAATTCTAACATTCTACAACAGTGCATTTAGGTAGAGAAATGTCTCAATCTCAGATGAGCTGGAGCACAGTTCCTCAAAGCTCCTGTGCTCTCCCAGCAGTATCTCTCTTTCTGCTTAGCTACATCTCTCCAGCGAAGAGATTCCAGAGGACTGGGACACAATGCCTGTCAAAGTGCTTGTTGGGAAGAATTTCAACAGGATTGTCTTCAATAAGACCACGACTGTGTTCGTTATGTTTTGTAAGTGTTATTGCTGTGTTCAGATTTTAATTTGCTTCAACATAACCAGTCAGAAGTGGAAAACAAAACCTTGTGCTTACATACCAAACTAGTCTTTGCACTTTGCAGAAGCCAAGCTTAATGAATTTTTGTTGCCTGATAAAAGCATCATAGAAAATTTTGTGTGATATTTATGAAAACACTGTGATACCTTTGCTGACTTAGGGCTGTGCTGAATAACAGTGGATCCCTCATGCAAATATTTACCAAGGCCATATCAAATCCATGTGTTGAAAGACAAAATGACACTAGAACGTCACATTGTACAATGGAGCATTACCGCACACTGTGCAGCGTGAGTCAGGCTCGCTTCCAAGGACAGAGGGAGAGTTAAGTGAAGTTGTCTGGTTATAATGGTCTAGGATTAAATCCCAGAGAGGAGCTGTGGTGCAGCAAATCATAATTCATTCTTCCCTCCGCTGTCTGGAAGGGAAGTGGCTTTCCCACTTGACCCTTCCCAGCAAGAAACCCTTGCCCTGTCCTTGTACCAGCCAGCAGGCATTAGTCTGTGCCTTAGCCACTTCAGTAGAGCAAACACACAGCATTCACATAGAGACAACCGGCTATCATAGAATCATAGGGGTTGGAAGGGACCTCAAGAGATCATTGGGTCCAACTCCCTGCCAAAGCAGCTCCCCAGCTCATATTGCACAGGTCGGCATCCAGATGGGGCTGGAATATCTCCAGAGAAGGAGACTCCACCACCTGCCTGGGCAGCCTGTCCCAGGGCTCCCTCACCCTCACTGTGTAAGAGTTCTTCTGCATGTTGGGGCAGAACTTCCTATACTCTAACTTGCAGCCATTGCCCCTTGTCCTGTCTCCACAGACACTGAAAAGGGGCTGGCCATTTCCCCCTGCATATTTATATTATCTTATTAAGATATTTATAAACATTAATAAGGTCCCCCCTTAGTCTTCTTTTCTCTAGGCTGAACAGTCCCAGCTCACTCAGCCTTTCCTCACAGGGGAGATGCTCCAGGCCCTTCATCATCTTTGTAGCCTCCTCTGGACTCTTTCCAGGAGATCCCTGTCTTTTTTATACCAGGGAGCCCAGAACTGGACACAACACTCCAGGTGGGGCCTGACCAGGGCAGAGTAGAGGGGGAGGATCACCTCCTTTGACCTGCTGGCTATGCCATGCTGCCTTGAATTTCAGAAGTTCTTAAAGGTAGTACACTTCTGCAGTCCTCCTTGTTGGCTGTGGCCACTTAATTCATGCAAGTCATGAATTAATTACATCTCACAACAATGAACAGTGTGATCTAAGGAGGAACTGACCCATCATCTGGAAATGAAAGGCTGATAAATGGGATGCAGCGTGCTCATGGGAGCACCCCACAAGTTTTAGTTCTATTTAAACAGCATAGGAGCACTGCTCTCAGGCCTGAAGGGCTGCCACCGTGTCGGATGCTATTTAAGGGGATATTGGGTTCTCAGCAGTTTGCCTCCTCACTGACCTGCCCGAGCACAGTGCTCAGAGCCAAAACACCACCATGCCTCAAACTCTTCCTTTGAGCATCATTTATGGACACAGTTAGTATTAGTACAAAGAAAGCATTTGGTGCTTCTAGCATCATGGGAACAATGCAAGGCTTAACCAAAGCAACCCAACTATCCAGCATGTCTCCTCAGTAAAGTCACGTAACTGCGGTGTGTTTCTCATGGTCATAAAAGGCTGAACAGAGCTAAAGCACAGCTGCTATTGGAAGTGCATTAGCGATTAGTTATTGCTACATGAAAACTCATGAAATGGGTTTGGGTGAATGATTTCAAGCAGAGACAGACCACAACTGAAATCCAAACCCCTGCTAACTTTGAGGGCTAACTGGGTCCCAGTGATTGCACTGGCACTTGCTCTTCTGCCAGCCTATACCCTCCTACTTTAATTTCTAACTTTGCAGATGCCCCTTGGTCCTATGCCTGCAGAAAACTCCTGCCAATCTGGGACAAGCTAGGAGAGCAATATGAAGGTCACAAAGACATAATAATTGCAAAGATAGATGTCACGGCAAACGACATCCTGTCCGTTGGATTAGATCGCTATCCGTTCTTCAGGCTCTTTCCTGCTGGGCCAGATTACCAGGTAAGAAGCTGTTGGGAAGCATTTCTAGACAGCTGCACACTGAGGGGGGACACGTCTCTGTGCATGTATGTGTGTGTACACATGTCATGGTGAGAAAGAAGTTCTTTAAGCAAGAAAGCTTTGGTCCTTATCTACTCAAGATTGGGTTCATTGCTGTCAAGAATCTGACCTAGAGGAGAAACCCTTCTATCATCTTCTCCAATCTCTGAGACCACACCAAAGTCCATGTATCATCAACTGACTTGGACCTACAAGTCATTACAGCTTCAGATCCTGCTGCTTAACAACCCCATTCCACCTGCTGGGTTTGAGCAACAGTCTCAACTCAGAGCAAGCTTCTTCTAACCACTGCACTGCCTTTTTACATCAAACCATGACCAGAGATGTACAGTCACTGAACTACCCTGTGCTTGTTGTTTCTGGAGCAGGTATGACTATAGCCTCTAAAATGCCAGTACTATTCTTGTTATATCCTCTACATTTTCACAAAACCCAAACCCCAAAACTTTCTTCTATATGCTTACACCAGTAATTTTACTTTATCCCAGTAGCACAGCCTCAAGTGGGAACAAGTATTTGTTGTCAAGACCAATGGTCTTTTGAATATGCTACCCAATGCATCAACTCTGTTACACAACAATCAGAAAACGCTGCTGAAAGAGGAGGCAAAGAAAGATATTAAGTAGTTACATCCCTCCATCTATGTAGATAATCTAATTAAAAAGAAAATATCTCTGAAGCAAAGAAAAAATTAAATTCTAAGATACTGTTATAATTAAGACATTACTAAGCTTTTCATTTTTCTTCTTAGTCCCAAACTTAAATTAAATTCTAAGACATTTGCCCATGTCCTCATTTAATCTTTCAGGAAGAGATTTTCCTCTTGGATGTGCATGCACAGCTTCTAATGAATTGTGCAGTCCTGCACGCTCACACCATGTTTAGTCTTTATGCAGAAGAGCAGAAAACCCATTAAATGCTCATAATAAATGCCAGCTTATAAAAACTATCACTTATAACTTCTATTAACTATGAAGGGATTGTTTCATAGTTACTAACGCCCTGAAATTAAGGAGTATTTGAAATCTTAAGCTCTTCCTCATGCACCATGTTTCTGTACCAGTTCCCTCCACTTTAAAGAGATTTAACTTGCACTTGACTACCAGCACAGGTATCCTGTAGATGTCTGCAGTCTTGTAGACCCAAGTGTTCTGACATTCTTCCTCATGGGACTATAGGAACAGCTGACCACAGACATCTTCACTCACTAACGACAATCAGAAGTGATTCCAAGACAGGCAGAACACAGGTACACAGTCCCTTCCAAGCACTCTCACCTGATGAGATCATAGCAGATGCTCCCCTCCTAGCAGGAGGATATGCTAGATCTCCAGGCTACGAACTCTCCCAGCAGGCTGCTGCTATTTAGTCTGTTTAAAGAACAGGTTTGGCTTTTCTTGCAGTTTATGACAGGCCACCCCATCCTGTCAGTGAATGCCACACTGGATATACGACAACATTTTAAAATCAGGAGCCACTTCAGGTGAACCAAGTTAAGTGGAGCTGGATGAGCTGAGAGACCTAGAGCTAGAGCTGGATGTTGAAGCACGCACCCAGCTCTTCAAAGCACCGAGTGTTTCTGTGCTGGGGAACAGTTAGAACCAGAGCTGAAGGAACAGGAGAGTCAATCTGATGAATTACGTGGAGGAGGCAGTGACCAGGCATCATCTGAGCTCCATCTGTGAAGCTGATGAACAACTCATCCACTGCGTCATCCACTCCAAATGTAAGAGAAAAACATGCAGGCTTTCAGACTGATTCCAAATGATTCTATTTGTTTCTATAGATTAAGTGAGAAAAATAACTTTTACATACTCTGATGCACTGATTACCCTAACGAGAAGTGGTGACACATGTCCTCAGTAACCAGCGTAGGGATCAGCTGCTTCTCTGGCTTTACGGGTTGGTGGGCTCCAAGAAATTGCTGTTCCAGCCATCATGAAACCTCATCTGAGAGTATTCATTGCCTCTGGAGGAATTAAATAATCTCTCTCAGGAAACTTAAGCTTGCAAACGTAACAAGTTCAAGGCCACTGCACTTCTGATCACAAGAGAACACCTTACTGGCAGGAAGCATCAGTAGGCTTTTAGTGAACCTACCAAGGAGCAGAGTTGGTGTGTTTACACCCCTTGGGACTCAAATCAGGCATTAGGGTGATGAGTGTAACACGACACAGCGCTACTGGTCTTGGGGTGGGAGTAAGTCAGCTTAACCCAGGGGAGAACAAGCACCTCCCCACTTCTGATTATTCTAAGGTAACAGCAGCGATTCCCAACACCACACACACCAGCTTCTACAGCTTCATGTTGGAAGACTTATGCAAGATCCNGGGGGCATCTTTAAAATCCAGTGTGGTGCCCACTCAGCAAGTTTTAAAGCTCTAAACTAAAAGTGCTTCTTCCATTCAGCTTCCTCAGAAGAAAATCTTCAGTCACTCCCCAACTTAAGGTGAAGTATCAGAAGACTAATAGCACTACTCATCTTTCTCTCCTTTCGAGCTGTGCAGCAGCTAATATTTCTCAACTGTGCATTTAAAAACCCTTTTCAGAATTTGAATTTCCCTGAAAATCTTTAGACAGCTTTGATTATCGTGGCTGAACATTGAAAAGACTCTGCTCTTCAAAATATCTTGCAAATCTTTAACACACAGAGAAGTTAAACACAGAAAAGACACCAATCTCAGGAGCTGGCAGGATCCCAGCCTGGATATTATACAATAATGGTTATTTTTTTTAAACAAATCCTTGTCCTCTTGGGGCATACCTCTTATTTCTGCCTTACACTCATGTTTCAGATGATGTCAGAACCTGCTGCACCTCTGCCATGGCTTTGTAAACTGAGCACAAAAGCCTGGTGTTGGGCAGGTCTAAAGGACTGAAACCCGGATTACACCATTATTTCCAGCATTTTGGGTACAGAATTGAATAATTAACCTTAAAACTCATTTCAGGAGGTGGCCTATGCTGGGGAGCACACCTTGGAGGCATTCTCTGAATTCTTAGAGGAACAAAGCAAGACAAAAGCAGAACCAGGAGAGAAGGTAAGCGTTTGATCCAGCCACTGATCGATCTGCTGGGCAGTCTGAGCCACGTTCTCACCTTGTAGAGCTGTACCTGGACTGTCTGGAGCACAGCCACACATGCAGACCTCATGTCAACTCTCAGGCCATTCCTACCAGCGTTTAGCTGGTTTCCAGCTGACTAGCTTGGCATGACCACACAGGCTGCAGTCATATACCACCGCCTGGCAGGCACACACCCACTCACATCCTTGTTTTCATCACACACACATCTCTTCCCCCACCGCTCCTGTTACACAACAATCAGACTGACTCACTGAGTCAGTACGTTAGCGCTCTGGCACTGCTGGTGGCTGAAAGGCTTTGATTTGCTCCTAAATTCACTGCTTAAATAGGTGGTTACAAATGGAGAGAGATGGCCAAACTAAAACTGGGACACAGAAGTCTGCAGGGAAGGACCAGCCAGCTCTGCCCTGTCAGTACACACTGGTGTTTTCCAATACCTAAAGCCTATGTTTGGTGTCTGACTCTCATGTTCTTTAGCAACATGTGCAGAGCAGATCTGGTCAGTCCAACACACCACCTTTTACATACAATGGTTCTGCTGTCTCTTCTTCATGCTTTACTTCACATTAAAGAGTAAGTTTAAAAAGCCAGTTTAGGAAACACCATTCAAAAGCACACCCTGTGTAGCAAAAGAGGTAAGCAATCCACACTCACTCCCCTGTTCGCATCCTCCACTCTGACCAGACACCCACATTTTCCCAGAACACTGGGGTATTAAACCTTTTGCAGCACAAGGCTTGAAGTGAAGTCTGTCAGCATAACTCTTCATCCTCACCTCAGGGCATTCACAAACAAGATAAATAAGGTGGTAGTTCCTTTTGAGATTGCCTAGGAAAGACTGTCATATGCCTGTCAGCTTACCAAGCACAGCTTTTCACATCCTTATTAAACCTTCACACAAAGCCTCACCTAAGCTTTGCCATAAACCAGTGCAAAGGTCTGAAAACAAAACACATTTTAGCTACGCTGCTTCTGACCTTATTAACAAGCCCTCAAGTTCCTTGGCTGGAAGGATGAAAATGTGCATTTCATACCATCTTAAAACTTTTTGGAAGTAAAAAAATTACTAGAGCAATTTTTATTGGTTTTTTAAAACCCTAACAAGCAGCTTTGCTCTTGCATTTCCTTTTATAAAAGGATCCTTCAGAAGGAATCAAAGAAGATCACAGCCAAAAAGAGACTGTAATAACAAAGAAAGAAGAACTTTAATAGTACAGAGAAAGACCAGAATTCTGAGGATTGTGGGGAATCTTTCCTGGAAGGAAGTCATTGCAAGAACTAATCATCTCAAGTGAACACAGAGCTGGATCAAAACATAAAAGTAGAGAATTCTGTATCAGTGGCTCATTATGTGTGACCTGTCTTCTGAATCCAATTCAACTCTTACTTTTACTGGGATCATTTGTCACGGATTCCTCTAATACTGCCAATTTTGCTCAAATAATGCCTGTGTTATCAATAAAACTGCTCTCATTTAGAAAGATACGTGTGCCATGGCAAACAGACCAAGACACAAACCTATTCTGTCCAAACAAGATCTGCAACAGGTTTGCAACCAGTTACTCTCCACTTTACCCTAAACCAGCCCTATTGTTCTCAAGGGAGATGAACTGCTCCCAGAAGGATGGGGCTAACTGCAAAAGGCATTTCTATAGTGATCTTCAAGAGAAGTAATTGAAGCAAGGGGCTATGCCCAGAGGGGCACCGAGGGGCAGTTCAGGCTGGATGGGTGGGTGTGTACATGTGTTTATTATCAAGCAGTAGAAAATGCAAGAATCAAGATATAATTCTAGTAAGAATATCATATCTAACACACAAAGCCACAGGTATGACACACATCTTAGGCCCCCTAACCACACATTATAACAGTGCACCTGGTGAAACTGCAGTCAGAAGGAATTAGTGTTGCACAAGGGCTGGATAAAGCAGAAACAACTCTGAAAATGCTTACAGAATTAGAGAAGGAAGACAACTTATTAATATTTCATTTCAAAAGCTGATTTCCAAAGCCTTTGTTCCCATCTTGCTAATGCCAGTAAGTTACTGTCCCGTGTAAGCTTAGCAAATGAAAGAACAGCAATTTGAATGGCAGGAGGATTAATCACTGCAGTGAAGGATGCAGCAGAGAGAACAGCACAGATCTAACTACCTGTCACACAAGACAATTTTAAAGTATTGAACCTTTTACATGTATAATTATATGCTAAAAAGCACCGTTTGTGGCAGATGGCCTGTTTGCTAGCCAGGCTGCAAGGTGTTAGTGAATCCCTGCACTTCCCTAGGGATTTAAAATGAAATATTAACTTCTCTTTGCAGTCCTTGCAAACAACTCCTGCTCACCATGCACCACACTCACCTTGTGAGGCCATCAGCTCACCTTCACTGATGAGGAGTTAACAAGGCGAAACAGATAGTAGGACAGCTTGTGTTGGTACTTCACTGGTACAGTACTGGAAGAGGATTCTTGTGGAAGCACGCTCAGTGCTAGATCACCATTCCCAACAAGGTCGCCCACCTGGGTTTTGTAGGCCTCGGACCTAGTTTGTAAAGCAGTTTACTTAGACTGTGTCACACTGGGGATCAGGTGGGCTCTGCTCAGCCAGGCTTCCAGCTCCCTGCTCTGTCCCAGCAAGGGGAGAAGGAGCTCAAAGCCACGTGGGGAAACTGGAGCTTGAATGTCAGGACAGCAGCCCTGAGAGGTGCAGCCTGTTCCTTCATGGGTAATTGTGAACCACAGCTGAACTATTATTATTTACAGCAAAATTCCTCTTTGAAGACATCAAGTAAAGTGCAATTCTTGTGCTTTTTAGGACAGAGCAAGTGTTTTCATAGAATTACAAGAGGAAGACCACATGGGATCCCAGATACTAGGGTGCTGGCTTTAAGGGCGTCAGCCTAAGTTTGCTGTGGGTGGAAACTCCCACTCCAGCTGGACGCTGTGAAATGCAGCTAACAGGGTTTCCCAGCATCCTCATTAAGATGACTTGGTCTACAAATACCACACAGAAAACACAACTTGTCAACTCAACCACTGAAGTGTGACAAAAGTGTTTCTATTATACACAACTGAAGAAGTCAATTCTCCTTGGACCTCAAATGCATGTTGTCTGAGACACTGCCAGAAGGGCCTTGCACAAAGTAACCCTGACTGCTGCTGGATGTGGGGTTTCATTTAACGCTGGGCATTCGTTAACAAACAGAACCCCTCATTTACTATCCTGAGAGATCAGATTAGCAAGGGAATGAGATGCACTGAATCCCAAAGAGAGGGAAGCATCAGCCAGCTTCCCCCTGGCTGCTGCGACACGATGAAATTTGAATGGCAAGCAGCGCCACCGATATATTTTGAACAACTATATAACACAGAAGCTATAATCTTTTAATTAGTTTCCCCACAGAAAAATGGAGCAAGCAGTGTTCAGCACCACTCTGTATCTGGCAGATGGGTTTGCCATTCAAGATAATGAAAAAAAATTAATTTTCCCTGTGCCTACCCACCGTATACAAGGCTGAATCCTGAAACTGCTATCTATCCCATTATAAGGTGCAAGATTACATATTAATGAAAACATGTGCCATCTCGGCAAATGATGTTCTCATTTCTATTCCAGCCACTCTCAGATGTGGTGTCAAGACAAGGGGCCAAGCGCAGCCTCACACGCCGTGCCCTGATGTATGACAGGAGTGGCAAATCTGTTTTGTAAAGCAGCTGGTAAAAGCCTGTCTGAACAGCAGGTCCTCCCATGGTGGAAAGTCTGCCTCCTTAGTGGCTGGCTTGGCCTTCTCCAGCCCTTGACCACGGCAGGATGTGCCCTCCATGCCCAGGGTCTTGCCCATTGTCTCATTTTCCCTCTGACCCAAGTCAGCTCCAGAATATTTTCCTGGAACAAAAACTGAAAGGCATTTTAACCAGATGCAGATAAACTGCTGCTGACTCACTTCCCCTTTTGTGCCAACTCCTGTCAGCTTAATAAACAAAACTCATGACACCTCTGGATGGCTCCTCAACTGTCACAAGCAGAGCTGAGCCCTAAGTGTCTGAAACAGAATCACTCCCCCAAGCTCTGCTAAAGCAAACACTACATCTTTTAGCTTAGTCTAGACATGAAGTGGATCTATATACTCTTTAAGATTGTTATAACTGTGCTCAGATGCTCTTAAAGTTAGTTAAATCCAGGACAAACATTGATAATTTTTACAGGAACAAATCTAATAAATGAAAACCAATATTTTGAATGCATCAATCACATGGGAAAAAAGTCTCCTCATGCATATAATTAAGCCCTATCAATTAAGGCCAGCAGGACTAAGTAGAGATGTGAATGTGCACCAATTGCAGAGCTGGTTTAGTCTGTGGAGTCACTCCCAGCTAGGGATTTATTTCTAAAAGAACTCACAAGCAAGATGTGAAGCACAGCAAAGTTTAATACCTGAACCATTCCTAAGAAATGCTGACTTGTTTTTTACTAAATGGCAGCTTATTCTGCCTTAAAATACAAGCTCTGAGCACCTTGCAGATAGCAATTCATCTCATTAAGTTCTTTTCTTAAATCCTGGGGAATAGAAAAAAAAATGTGGCTCAGAATTGACAATCATTCAAAAATGCTCAGATGCACAGGAAAAATAATCAATCCTGAAGAGAAACACAGTAATTCTTTCTGTCTTTACAACAGTTTCATCCCAGCTTAACTCCCCCGGAATTGCTCTCAGCTGGTATCAGCATAATGACAGGAACAGAACCATGATATACACTGAAAGACATTTAAAAGAGATTAATACAAATGCATCAGCTATTCAGAACACCTTGATGTATAGGAGCAGCATAATGGGTATGAAAGGCCTGGCTTGGGGGTCAGAAGCTTGGGTTTGGTAGATAGATATAGATATACATGCACACACACACTCACCTGTGTGCTATATGTGTTTAAAGCCTGATGGGATGGCCAGAGGGAGGTGTCTAAATCTAGTATTGCAGGCATTTAATTCAAAGACTTGGATTGTCAAGCTTCATGTTAGGAAGCCTTTAGCTCTCTGACACCCTGATAGCAAAGAGAGGGGAGCTTGCTGCAAGGCCACAATCCTTTCATACCAAAATATTAACAAAAAGGAACAATTTGTGCTTCAATAAAAACATTGCTGTTGTGTTAACTCAAGTGGAGTTTGGCTGATGGAAATTACTCAGCTCAGGTGTTTGAAAGCCATTCTTGGTATAACCAGCTGTGAGGGGAAAGGGGGTTGTGTTCATTTAAAGCATTGATTTGGGAAATGCTTTAAACCCATCTGCCCCTGGTTTGTGGCCATGCTATTGCATCTGGGCACCCAGAGCCCCACACAAGCTGACTCAAGTTTGCGTCCCATTCAGAGGGCTTCCAGGAAGATTCCACTGCTCACGTTTTGTACTTGACCCACAACACTTGGAAGCTACTGACAGGCCAAAGTCAGCTTGCTCACTAGTCCCAGAGGCAGCAGCTTCTCGTGGTGTGGTGCTGGACCAAGAAGAACAGGCATTGCCCAACCTGCCCTTAGTTTCTACTTTCTGAGAACCACTTTTGGCAATATTTGCTTTATGTAAAACATTGATGGAACCAGGGCCATGCCAGGCCTGCTGCCCACCCCCTCGCTGCTGAGCAAACACATGGAGGCTGCCCCTTCACCAGTTACATTGCACCAGGTCCTGGGAGGGGGGACTTGAACAGACCCTCACCACTCACACACCAATCTCTATCAGCACTTACACACCATACAAGGAACACAACCAACTCAAGAAGCCTTTTCCCCACCCCGCTCCCCAGAAAGTAACTCCTCACCACATTTCCTTCCAGCTCTCCTGGGCAAATGCATGTTACCAACAATTGCAAGTGCTGAATAATAAATATTAATAAAGCATTTAATTGGAGTCTTATTGAAAAGCACTTTCACCAGCACAGCTGGCAAGAGCCCCCCGGAACAAACACTGCCTGCTTGCCAGCACAACATAGGTAGAATCCCAATTAGTCAGCAGAGGCTAAGGGACGGGCGGGTATAAACATCACTGCTGAAGCCTGAGCTGTTCAAAGCATGTATTTAAACTGAAATAATTTGGGAATTCCATCTAAATTTCCCTTCTCTAGCCTCAGAATTTTTGAGCAAGTGCTCAGCACACGTGCACTACACACTAACAGGCTCAGACACTGCTCCAGGCTGAACCAGCACCTTGGGAACATGTTCCCTACAGCCCTGGGTCACATCATCTCTGGCTCACAGAAAAATGGTTCTTTAAGACCAGTAACAGATGAAGGGTTTCATAAATATCAGTTAACTATCATTTCCCTTCACTTAGTTGGACACTGATGGGTCTCCACCCACCTCACTCTTTTCCTCCAAAGTGTTGCTATTCACTGAGGTATGAAAAAAATCCCCCCTCTTCCACCACACCCTGATCCTTCCCTTAAATACCAATTTGAAGTCTAGTAACTTCCACAGACCAAGGCATCTGCCCAGACATCACATTTGCTTGGAAGATGCTGAGCACGTTGGAGAAAACTGCATCCCTGTTTTACACTGGCCACACAGCACCAGGGTTCTCCTGGGCTGCTCAGTTTATGGGTGGCAACTCCAGCTTCATGAGAGCCATGTGTGGGATTTCACCACCCTCCCACTAGCCTTAAACACATGCCTCTAGTCTCAACTATCTTTGTTCTAGTCCTTAATAAAGGATTGCATGGGAAATTAAGACTCATTGAAAGAAGAGACTGAACACTTTTTAGTGTGCACTTCATCAACAATCTCTGCTGTAAATTCATCTGGGCATTTTCCCACTGGAAGCCCTTGCACTAAGATGCTGGTTGGCATAAGATTTCTTTGGTTGGTGTCCTCAGAGAGTACACTGATGTGGAAACATGAAGGTTGTGCTCCCACAGCAACCAGAGGACTTCACCCAGGACAAGGAAGACAGCCTGCTACTGAACAGTCATCGGGGAAAGTGAACCATATTCTGGGATGCATGAAAAAAGAGCATCCATTTGGAGACATGAATGCCCTCATTTTGAAATTAATATCATTTTGCAACCTGAAATCTTCTCTTCCAACTGACAGCTGCTGCTATTTTGAAGTGAACGAGTTCTTATTCATATTGGGAGAGCACAAAATACTTTCCCAAATATGTTTAGTCTTCTACAACCTCGTTCCTGGTAATTTATCCAAGCTTAGCATGACTCCGTACTTCAGTCATACGGTCAGAGGTGAGAACTAAGGCCACATGACTTAGGAAAATCACCCAGAGTGGTAAACAACAGAAACTTAAGGCAATCATTCTACACAAGATTTGAGTGTCAGAAAAGCTACCTGGGTCCAGTCTGAAGGAATGAGCTGGCAGGGAAAATCATAGAATCATAGAATGGTCTGGGTTGGAAAGGACCCCATGGATCATAGAGCTCCAACCCCCCTGCCACAGGCAGGGCCACCAACCTCCAGGTCTGGATCTACACAAGGCTGCCCAGGGCCCCATCCAACCTGGCCTTGAACACTTCCAGGGACGGGGCATCCACTACTTCTCTGGGCAGCCTGTTCCAGCCCCTCACCACTCTTTCTGTAAAAAACTTCCCCCTAATATCTAATCTAAACCTTCCCTCCTTTAGCTTTAGTCCATTAGAAATGGTGAGAGGAATAAGCCAAGCTTCCCAGGAAGCCAGTACCGCGAGTTTCTTCATCAGCAATGCTGACAGCACGTCTCTGCTCCGTTAATGCCACCTGCTGGTGCATCCAAAGATCTTACGGTCCTTGGGGAACAGAAGACAGAGCACCAACAGGACCAAGGAGCATCCTACTTGGGAAAGAAAAGCCCTCGTGGGGACCTTTGTGATCACAGACCCATCTGTGTATCCTCATGAAAGAGGACAGTTGAATCAAAGTCTACTAGATTTAAAGAACGTCTCCCTGGAAATGCAGCCGAGTGGGTGGCTGATGTTAACAGAAGAGATGGAGTTCAGCCATCTATGCTGAGCCACCATCCCACCCAAACAAGCTCACAGGAAGGGTAACATGGCTTCCTGATGGGCATCACTTTGAGTTGCCCGGCTTTTCATGGCTGCATTTACATTTCTGCCCCTGACTACACCTCAGAGGACCCATCTAGCCCCACTGAACAACAGGAGGTGTGGGGCTGGGTTAGCTTACCAAGATAAGTGAGGTAGAGGCAAAAAGCTGATGTGCAGTTTGTGCATGAGGTGCAGTTTTCTCTGTGCATGGGAAACTCCTCCTGACTTTCCAGAGCCTTCAGGAGCAGCAGGTGTTCCTCCTGCCAGCTCTTTTCCATCTTATTGATTTGTTGATTTTAATGTTCCCGTTGTAGAAGAGCCTTGATGACAACAGCAACAAGGACAGACACATGCTCTTCAACTAATGGAGCTAAGCTTACTGATACATGTTGAGGATCAAATCATTATTTAAAGTTAATTTGACTGATATTCTAATTTTCATTTGCTCAGGAACATGACCAGCTTCTAAACACACTCCATTAAAAGTTGTTCAAGTTGCTGTCTTGGATTGACTCTTCCAATTTCTCTGAGTATATTTTCAACTAAAGCAGCTGGCTTTCTTCTCCTTTCCCCTCTCTTGGAGGAGAGGAGAGAAAAAAGGGTATGTTACAGTTTGACACTTGCTGTGTCATGGAAATGAGGGAGGCAGAGTTTGTGTTTTCCCAGCAGAAATCATCTTTTTCCGTACACAAACACTGCTAATTACCTTCTCTTCATGTCTGAATATCAGAAAAATTATCTATATTTAGCAGGCTCGGTATAACATGAGGAGTAGGATAAGGCTTCGGAGCAAGACACAATGAACATCCTGTTGGAGAGAATCTGGTGTTTCTCAAAGCTTAATGCTCTCGATCCATTTGCTTATGGAGAAGACAGAGTGAATTTGATTAAGATTTCTGCTGTCCTTTCAATCTTCTGGGTTCTCAGCAGGAATCTGTTAGAGGACAACATAAGACACTTGTGTTCTGTGCACATTATTCCTTCTGCAGATACTCCTTTCCTACATACACTACACCATAATCAGGCAGATAGCAACTGACACAATATTATCTTCATCGTGTTGTACTCCTCCTTCTCTCCTCTGTTCTTCCAGTCACAAAAAACACAGAGGAAGGGGCAGAGCACAAGAAGAGTCAGTGAGATGTGTGAAGTGAAGATACCATGGGACTGGTGGGAGAAAGATACTGACTACACACAGTGTAGTTGACATGGTGGTATCAGACAGGGGGTTGGATTTGGTGTTATTACCAGACTTTTCCAACCTTAAAGACTCCCTGATTCCACAAGACTCCCAAAGGAAAAAAAATGTAAACATGGTAAGCAGGACAAGCCAAGAAGAGATCATGAGGAGATACATGTAAATATGAAGATCTGAACAAGAAAAGACCTAGTTGTAGAAGAGGGGAGATGCTCTGCTGCTGCCTACTCCTGCACCCAGTCCTAAACACGCAGCCACATCTTAAGGCACCTCTCACACAGAAGACCAACTATCGGTGTGAGTCTCCTTGTCACGTTTCTAGGAAGAGCTACTGGATTCCACTATGGAATATTTGGGTTTGCTTTACAGAGCCCACACTTCAGGGAAACAGTTTTAAGTGTGGGTTTACTGAACTCTGGAGGAGCTCCAGGGTGGGGACCATTCCAGCTAAACCTAGAGGGAGAACTGTCCATAGAACTGCCAATAAAGCCAGTTCCCTGAAATTCTTCTGACCATGGCATGTCCATTAAATATGTTACACCAGGCTGGGCTGCATTCCTTTTAAAAGCACATAATTTCCCATTTTGACAGGAAAAAGCACAGCTGAGAGACCAGGACATCCCACAACGGCACTCATCTCATCACAAGCCACCACAGGTACAACGCAGGAGTGGGAGAACAGCCCTCATTCACATTCTAGAAGACACCACTGAGTGAGTTTTCGTTAGAAGTACCGTAATTATCCACTTTGCAATAGATAATTATCAGTGTTTCTAATTAAAGACAGGTAACCATACAGGACTCTAATTAGGCAAGATAACCCCTGCATGAAAATAAGCTGTGGTCCATACTTCTCATTTGTGTTGCATAGCCACACTGGTTCAGAGAATGCCAAAAATATTTCACCTCTAGCCAGCTAGACCAAAAGCAGAGGTACAGACCTACATGAAGAGGATCACACACTTTCCTTAACTCATTTTACTCAGGGAGCTAGCACACATATGTTAATTCGTAGAATCATAGAATGGTCTGGGTTGGAAGGGACCCCAAGGATCACAGAGTTTCAACCCCCCTGCCACAGGCAGGGCCACCAACCTCAGGCCTGGATCTACACAAGGTTGCCCAGGGCCCCATCCAACCTGGCCTTGAACGCCCCCAGGGATGGGGCATCCACCCCCTCTCTGGGCAGCCTGTTCCAGCCCCTCACCACTCTCTCTGTAAAGAACTTCCCCCTAATATCTAATTTAAACCTTCCTTCCTTTAGCTTTAATCCATCCCCCTTGTCCTGCTATAATTCACATGACATGAGTAGTACCCACAAGGACAGTTGGCCAGGCTGACTGCCATCAAGCATTTTCTAGTAGAAAGATCTAGAGACTCTACAAAGATCACCAACTACATAACTGAAGCTTCAAGCACATGGGTCAAGCCTATTTCAACAGATTTATTGGGCATCACTTTGAGGGTCAGAGCCTCTAGGAACTGTCCACGCAGGTGTTACATCTTAACCCCCTTCATGGTGGTTTCTACTGCCTTGAGGCAGCCTACTTGCTGCGACAAGCCCTTCACCAGCTGCCCTTTGGCTTGACCAGCTGCGACCCAGGCAGGGACATCCCAAGCAATCAATTTCCTAAGCAATCCTGAATTTCAGGGGCAGGAGTGAAAACACCTACACCAGGGAATGATCTGTGGGACCATCAACATAAGAGCTACGCAGTGAATTACTCGATAAGAGCCAGAGCTGCACTTTCCAATTGCCAACTTGTTCTTCACTCTGACTCGCCTGTCCGCAGGGCTAATCACCTCATGGCTTTACACCCAGAACGAAGCTGCCCTGCTGTGCCTATGGCCAGTCCTTCCAGTGCTACCTAATTTCTCTCATTGCTTCAGCACAGCGATGGGGAAAAGACAAGGATTGCTTCAGGACAGCGGCACAGCAAGGTAATAGCGAGCAGTGATGAAGGAATGCGGATGGGAGGTGTTACCATGGCAACAGGGGGACAGAGAGCTTTCCAGGTTTGGGAAAGCAAGTCAATTCTTCAGACTCAAAATGCCCAGGCTTGGCTCTACCCTGAGCAGCCCTTGTGACTTGGGGCTGGGGGACTTAGAGAGCCAAGGCAGCATTTGGCCCCAGGGAGCTGTTCCATTCTGCAAAGGGCAAAGGATAAAGAGCAGCTGAGCAAATAACCAAGAAACTCAAAGCTGCGTTCAGCACAATGTCTTCAGTGTAAATCCCTGCTACTGAATCTTGTGGTGGATCCATAAATCCATCATGTTTCAGATGGGCTCATAAAAACATATTCCTGGTCTCTTCTGAAACAAAGTGTTTAACCTCACATTCCCAAGCACCGGTGAGATTTGCCACACATATGTCATATAGGTGCTGTATGGAAACTGACTCCAAGAAGCAGGAGCAATAGATTGACTACAGGCACTGAAGAACCACATTCAGAGCAGGGGATGCAATAGGTCTGTGACTAAGAGCATCCATCAATGGGCTTTAGCAGCAACAGCCTTGCCCCTTCTGTTGATGTAGTCTGCCAGAGGAGCAGGGCAGGATGTGGCATGCAAAGACAAGCCACACATGCATTTAACACACACACACCTTATGGCACGGTGTAGTTTGAGTACAACATAGCCTGAGAGACCTGACAACTACACACGTTACACCAGCTGCCATTTACATCAGCTGCTGTTCCTCCAGCACAAGCACGGGGGAGGCCCAGAATTGGGACCCCCTTTTCCCCACTAAAGTTACTAAAAGATCAAACACTGATGTCCTACACCATAAAAGGGAGCCCCAATCTTCATTAAAACACATAATGAAGCAGCAGGAAGGCTGCAATGCTTTTCAGAGTTGAGCTGAAAAGCTCACTGCGAGGTGAGCGTATGCGTGTGCTTAAACACAGCAAAGCTGTGAGCCTAAAGGATGAACCACACGAACCCTGCGAGCTGGCAGAAGATTTACAGAGAGGCAGAGCTGCCAATTTCCAGAGCTCACCTCCCAGGGCACACAGGCTACAGCAGTTATAATTTCTGAAAGAGGCTGTGGGAGTGCTATTAGAGGGATGTGTCATCTGGAGTAGAGGAACAGAATGCAAGGAATTGGATTTGAATAAGTAGGTCTGCTGATGGCAGAGGTCTCTGCTGGTCAATACAAATATGCTTTGGAGGAAACAACAGCAGTTCCACCGTGAGAGTAAAAGCTGTTAATAACAGCAAGCAGATGCAAATCTTTCACCTTCTGAGGGGCACGATCCAGCTGACAGTGATATATGACATAATCCCTCCCCCTGCTTCTTAGAGAAGCAGAGCACGACACAGAGTCTCACACTGTTTTTTTGGAGGAGCAGATAAATTCACCTGGTGAGCCCTGAAGACCCTTGTTGAGGTCACAGCAGTTTTCACAGAACATCATGTCTCAGCTTCAGCCATTTGCACTTTCCAATTTGTTTTTGAACCCCCTTGCACCCCGACCTCAGCAGCACACAGAATACAGCCCAGATCACTTCTGAAATATAAAACAACAGCCCAGGAACAGGAAGCTCATGATACCAACTCACCAGCAGCAATGCCCAGACTGGTCACACCAGGGAGAAGTCTACAGCTATGCTGTTCCAGTCCAAACACCTCCTGCCTCTTGCCCACAACTCACCTTAGGGCAGGAAAACCCAAATCCCTCCAAACCTTCAGCCACAGGGTCCTTAGCACTGCTGGGAGCATGAAAGGACCAAACTGATCCCCTCACCCACCAATAGGGAGCACAGCTGTGACCTCCAGGTTTTCTAGGAGCAAAGGATGTTCTCTTCAAACCAACCCTTAAACAAGTACAGCCAGTGAACCCCCACACATTTTGCTTGTCCCCTCAGCTGCTCTCAATTCTGCAAAGCCCATGATGGAGTCTCTGCAGATCTTCAGTGCACAGCTCTGTAGATGCAGGTGCCCTATTAACACCCTATGCTCAGGAGCTGTTATCAGAGGCACACAGTACCTTCCCAGCACCTTACCCATCAGACTACTGCAAGCTCTGGGAGAAGAGATTTGTGTTTAACCCCTCATTTACCACACCAGGCCCCTGCTATTTTCCACTTGCTGGTAAACACATCCTACAGCCACTGTCAGCTTCAGGCAAACACACAGGGAGAAGCACCTGATGTTTCCTGAGAGGACACACCACCACCCTCTGATCTGAGGGGGGGAGGAAGTCTGGAAGGACAGAGTTGTCCCAGTCAGATGATATAAAAACACTTCTGCTACACAAGCCTAGAGCTGCCTCTAGGAAAATGAGAGGGCACAAGTAGAGAAGCTGTAGGCAAACAGATACGACCACTAGCTTTGTATGCCCCACTTAAACCCCAGAGAGCTGCTTTCTGGCTCTATCAACTCCTAGGAAGACTGAAATTACATGGATTGAACTATTACAAGCAACCACATCAGAAATAACTCCCATCATACCTGAAATGAGCACTTCCTTAGACAAGCAGAAAACTCCTCTCCCCTTCCTGCACCAACTCAACTGGTAATCCCACAATTTAACAGATGAGAGCACTTGCAAAGCAGCTGTTTTCACTTATAAAATGGGCCCTGACAGCTCCTGCACTCATTAAGAGCACGTTTACATTCACAGTGGGGTGGGTACCTCCTAAAACCAGCAGGTTAATTCACTCTCAGACCTTAGTAAATCAAGATTTCACTTTTCCTTATTCAAATCTCAGTTCCCAAAGGGGATTTTTTGTTACCAGCTTGTTAACAGTGGTTTGGATCAAAATAATGTGGTGGCTGCAGCCAGATGGTCTGGCAGGAGGATTTCAATCAGCACACCCAGCAGCTTCTGTGGAGCCAGGACTTCACTTACACGCTGCAGTCACAGGAGGGGACATCACTGTGCTGACTGAATGTATGTATTTCGGGTAGGATGCCTCAGCTGAGACCAAGGACAAACCAAAATAAAGAGCTATAGGTTGGTGTGGGCCAGCCACAGCATCAGTATCAGTTTATCTCTGGCTCTACTGCACTTAGGGCACATCTACACCCAAACCAGCGATGCCTGAGCACATAGGCACCACCCAAGGGCCAAAACCAGAAGTCAAATAATGGCATTAGCACGGTGCTGGGCCTGAAATCATTAAGCCCAGCTGATTACAGCTCATTTTAACCAAACCACTGCAAGGCTGGATTGAACCAAACAGGATGGACACAGGCAGACTTGGCCATATGTTCTTCTTGGAGTTTAACATGGAACAAATAGGTCACTGCAAGCAGAACCACAAATTTCTGCATTTTCTTTCAATTTGTATCATCAACCACACCTGGTGGACAAACACACTGCTAGCAGCTTCCTCTTACCATAGGGAGCATCTCTGCCTTCAGCCAACAGAGGTGAGCAAATGCTTTGTCTTTGTGGTGCTTTGGAAAATCCTGTAGATCTCCCAGGAAAGGAAAATTCCCAGCTCAGGGGAATGGAGCCATAAGCAGGCAGAAAAAGCCTCTGCAGAAGGGGCTCACCAAGCTGTTGGCACCTAGTGCTGCAGCAGCCCTTGCAGAAGTTTGGGCTGAGCAACTGAAATGCCCCATGGTCCAGAATCAGCTTGTTCAGTTAACACAAAGGTCAGGCCAGCAGAGAGATGTGCTTTCCATCTCGTGGCCTTCAGCCCACTCTAATGTTCTTGGGAGCTCTAGGCCTCGGGAAAAAAAGCAGAAATTATTCAATTTCAGAGTGTGATGTCCAATCTTTGCTGGCCCATGGGCAACAGTACTGAGCCAGTAACTGATGAACTGTTGCTGCCCATAACAACACACTCTCTCTCCCTTTTAGCCCAGGCAGTGGCATCAGCAGCAGCTTCCTACAGCTGCCCCCAGTGGCTGACAACAGGAGACTGGGAAAACGCTGGGATGGGAGCTGCAGGGAACACTGGGGCTATGTTTGGTGCAAGCCATGTCTTCTCCTGGGCT
The DNA here is from genome assembly GCA_013400835.1 of Zapornia atra. NCBI lineage: Eukaryota > Metazoa > Chordata > Aves > Gruiformes > Rallidae > Zapornia > Zapornia atra. The sequence continues at coordinate 264,751 of VZTU01008321.1, read as the reverse complement.
GATCCAACAACAAACAACAACAACATACATGTAAACTGTTTGTAAATGTAAATCCAGGGCAGGAAGGCTGAAGTCATTATTTGCTCTGAACTGCATCTGCGCCCTGTTACTGAGCAGAATACATTTACAGAGTAATTTTGAGGAGGCTTCAAGTAGCCCTTTTTTACACCACTGAGCTAAGAAGGAGAACCATCTGTAAAGGAGTCAGCCAGGGACAGAGTATTTTTCATGAAGCAGTTATGAAAAACGCACTGTAGCTTGGGAGGGAGAAAAAAAAAACCCTCCAGAAGCATGAAACGATGTTCCAGCTCCTACTGCTTCTCCTGCTCATTCCCAAGGCACGGAGCAGCCCGGCTCGCAGTCCTTCCCCCTTCCCCCATTAAAAAAGCCTCTAGGTAAGGAGACACAGTGGAGCACCAGAGCAGCACGCTGTCAGAATTGATTCCTCCCAGCCTCTGAGCTGGCTTCTTGACTTTGCTTTATTCAGTTAGTGGCTGTGACTATTCCAGCACCGTCACCGCACGTCTTCTCTTTTGATCCAAACTCCTCTACATAATGGTGAATTTAGGGCTGCTTGATGGGGGAAGAAAAAGGAACAACAGCAAATAATTTTATTCTCACAGAAGAATCTATTTGCAGGAGAAAAAGGCTGGTAAATTGCTGCTGGTTTACTGTTTTGTTTGACTAATTTTCTGTAGGAGAATGTTAAATGCCTTGTGTATCCGGAAGGGGCAGCTGCTCCCTTTTCCAGATGGGTATTATGGTACGAAGGCACTGATACAATTTGGAAGATGGACTATTGACTGTTGTGAAATGATGCTGAAAATGATGCAATCAATTTAATTCTCTAATGGCCTAAGGAAAGGAGGGGAAACTTTCTGGGCATTGTTTGACCTGCCTTACGAGAGGCTGAAAATCCTGTTTGGAGTAATCAGAAGATGGATCTCATTTTATACAACTTTTTTTTTTTGATTCAGTAGCTGAAGGACGAAGAACTGAATCTCAATTTATAATTCCAGTGCCTTCCACTATTACTCAAAACGAATGAAGACGACAGCTTTCCTTCCAAAACCCCAAGTGCTTCAAGCCTTTAGATGACCTTCAAGAGAGCTGTGAGATAGTCTGACTGCAGTCATCAAAACTCTCATGGTTCAGCTGCATCTTGTAGAAATGTGCTATTTTTTTCAAGTAATTTGTGTCGATTAACTAGTTTGAACTTTAAAAAAAACTCCCATCCCTTAAATTTGGAGGGCAATACAGCTGTGTGATAGGATGAAGGGATACATCAGTGCCCTGTTCCAACCAAGTCAGGGATATCAGGGATGAAAAATGATCAAAGCACATGACCCTCTGTGAGAGTTAGCAGGTGAGCAAGAGGGCACATACATCTTGGTTTGTCTCCCCAAAACTGGACTTTCTTCCTGATAATATAAGTTATGGCAATTCCACATCCACATAAAAAAAGGTTTCATATGGGGGTTGGACCCAATGATCTCTCGAGGTCCCTTCCAACCCCATAGATTCTGTGATATTGCTCCACAGCAGAACTAACACGTGTTTCAAATCCTGAAGTGATGCTGAAATTGGAATTTCTGCCCTTCTGTCAATAAAGTGCTGACATCAAAACCAGGGAAACAGTCGTGTCCTCTTGATCGATGCTGGCTGCTTCAGAGAGCGCGCGTAGTACCCAAACAATCGTTTCTGCTGCATCACTCAGCACAGTGGAAGCCAAAGATCGTGCTCCTCTTTTTTCAAATGAGCAGGAAAACTACAGAAGATGGATTTACCTCACACCTGGTGAACTGAGTTTCCACAGACACAAAGTAGGCATTGTTTAAACAGAGCCGCCCTAAGTTCAAGCATCGTTTGATGCTCTACGTCAGAAGGGCTCCTGTGCAGCTCCAAGGTCTCTCCTGAACCATACCCAGGACAATGCTACTGGGATGTCCATAGCATTTCTCTCTGTTTATGGTATCATGAGTTACCACTTTGTAACAGTCTTCTGACATATTAACCTGAGCTGTTCGTGGTCACAGTAAGGTTCAGGGCGCAGTTCTGATCCAAAGGCCATTTGCTTGCATTAGCTTGGTGCTGCCTATGAAGACAGCTTGGCTATAAAGGTTTGGGACTAGGATCCATGGGATCTCTTTCCAGCTCTCAGTTCCACTACCAGGTTCCGGAGCAGGTCGTTTAATGTCATTAGACCTTTCACCCCCTCTGAGCATGCACTAATGGCCTGACCTGTGACTTGCCCAAGTGCAGGACCACCCAGCACTGTGCTCCTGTGACAGCTGGAGGGAGCATGGAGCCACTCTGAACATTACAAACGTTGGACTTGATGATCTCCAGAGGTCCCTTCCGACCCCCACCATCCTATGAGTCTTTGATTAAGATACCACCCAGGCTCCTCCCAGCCAGTGCACCCCAACCCAGCACTTCGCCCACCCATTACACCCACAGTCACAGGCTGAACATGCAGTGAGCTGCTCTGAACAGTAGGTCAGCCCTGAGGAACCTGCTCTTCACATGAGGACGTGTGAGGAACACATCCAGGACCTGATGCAACCTCGCTGGTTCAGCCTGCCTCCCCTGTATCCACCACACACTCCCTTTATAACGAGCCTGCAGGATAAACAATGCCTCAACATTTTTGATTAAATGCTTTTCAAGCTCTTAAAGTCCCTAGCAAGCGAGTTAGTTTGGTCTGTGATATTGCATTATACAACAAGAATGATTGATTGAAACAAACCTTTTCCCCTTTCACTCCACAGCTATTTCCACAAGAATTTTGATTCTGGCAAGAAGTATGACATTATTGATTTGCTCTGCGCTGCTTGGTCTGGAGCCTCATCTGCAAAAGCATTATTCTTTATTGCTTCAATAATTTCACTGAGTGCAGAGAACTCCATTGTATTTTTTTACTTAGTGTTTAGTGATTCTTTAAATTTTTTATGTGCTCTGAAGCCAAATATCAGCCATTTGCAGAAACACACTGGAAGGTAACCAGAAATTCAGATGTCTCCATAGACATGGGACTACTACTCTTGCTGATCCGACGTTCCCCAGGGAGGTTTTGCTTGGTCTGGAACACTGACAGCACGCTGCTTTTATGCAAGATTTAAAGTGATAAGGAAGGAAAACCGATCCTGAACTCAGGATGGCACCACAGAAGTGCTCAAATGGCTCCTGCTTCTGGTCAGCAGAAGCAGAAGTGGGGTCTGATGCCTGAGCCAGACCCACAGTGGACCCAGCGATGGGTCTCTGAAAGCTCCTTCATTTTACCCCTTCTCAATCCAAAGCCCCGTTGCTGGTGCTGGATGCACAGCTGATTCCAGACCAGTAAAGATCCATGGGCGCCTTCGGGGAACATTCCTGGCAGATTTCCCACTGTACATCTGCCTGTGAGCGTGCTGGGACTCTGAATGCAGGAGTTCACTCTGACGAAGGACAGAGCTTGGCTGTCTGCTCTCCCCTTTGGTCTCCTCTGATGTTCCCCTTGGTCTCCACAGTGGGACAAAAGTCTCAGGAAAAGACAGGACAGCAGCTGGTGCACTGATAGCAAAGGATGCTGAAGGGATGCTGCTTATTTTCTCAGGTGGCAGAGCATAGGAATACGCCTTAAAACCCTGCATGATTTGAGCATCTCCTACTCTTTGAGAGGTGAACTGTAAACCAAATGGGATTGGAAAATGGGAGGAGGAACACCTACAAAGTCAGGCTAAAGGGCATTCCTCCTTGGAGTCTCTTCCAGCAGGAGGAAGAAACAGACTGACCTTGGGCTCAGAAGCGTGCTGGATGCTCCAAGGAAAGGCAGTGCTGTGGCCCCTTCTGACCAAAGACAGCTCAAGAAAACACAAATACAGCGTGTCCTGGCCTCAAGGAGCTTTGGTCCAGAGGTTTCCTAACAGGCCATGCAGGAGAACCCCTGATTACTGCTCATTTTCACAGGCTGTTCTTTGTATTCCAGTTACATGCTGTAACCCAGCTTGCAGGCAGAGGACCAAAACGACTACAACGAGACAGAAAACCTCCCTCTCTCATTAGAGATGTGAATGAGCTGTGATATTCACATTAAGCAGCATTTTAAAGTTTCCAGGATGCTGCAACACACAGAGTTATTTAGCAGCCCAAAAAGGTCACATCTACTCTGCCTCCCACAACTGTTTGCAGAGCACAGTAGGCATCAGAAACAGTAGGTCACGTATTTTCCTGCTAGAGACTTCAGAGGAACAGGAATTAGGGAAAAAAATGTGTTTGCAAAATAACCAAACTGTGAATGGGGCAAGCAGACAGCCAACACATCCTCTGTCACCCCAAAGTTCCCCTTCACTGCTCTTAAGAGGAACATCCACCATTTTCCACATCTGAGGAATCAGGCTCAAGCCTTGAATACTGAGCAGAGAACGAATCCCTAACCTTAAGATTTCATGATACACAACGTCTGCCCAGAAGCCATTTCACACCTCAGCCTCTGCTTTACAGCCACGGAAATTAACAGCTCCATGTGACGTGTCAGGCAGGGAGTTCGTAAAACCCAAACCCCCAAAGCTCCTCCCTGTCAGGCTGCTAACTTGTCTCTTTGGGACAGTGAAGGGTGTTCTGTAAAAAAGGTCAGTATTATACCTTCAGATATTGCACCATGACACTTTACACATGTATAGTCTTGTAACAGGTTGGGTGGTCGTTGTCCCGTGTAGAAGATAAATAACTTCAGAGGGTAGGTTTAGAGGGAGGAGAGCACTATAAAACATGTGATGCTGCAAGCACGTACTGAAACTCAATGGATAAAACCTTTTCACGTGTTTCCTCTCTCTCTGAGCAGCTGGATGATGTGATGCAACACGGCTGACTCATTCCCAACACGATGGACACTATTTCCATGGAGGGTGGAGGCAGGACATCATCCAAATAACCAACCTTACTCACTTCTAGAAGCGCTTTGCTAACCGCCTCCTTCCCTGCTTCAACAGCAGGGGATCTCTATTCAGAGCAATGGAAATCCCACCCCAAATCCTCACATAAGCAGCTCTCCCGTGAAGGAACACAGACCTGATCCTGCTCACACACGCAGAGCCTGGCTCCCGATGTACCCCCGGTCCCCCAGCCCATCCCCATCGCATCACACACTACTGGCTGCTAAAGCTTCAGAGCAACACTGCCTTAAAACACCCAGTTCTGGGTTTCTGCAAGGGAAAACTGGGTCAGCTCCATTGAAACGAGCTGAATGCTGCCCCCCTCCACCAGTGAAGAGTTGGTTGTGCATTTATCGACCTTATTTAAGAGACTTACTCAGGAGTTCTCATCTGCACAGCTGTTCAGTGCAACAATGGGGCGATTACAAAAGCAATTTGAAAAGACACCTCTAGTATTTAGGACTGAGGGATCCTTGCAGGTGACAGCTGGTTTGCCACGCTGCCAAGCCCACAGCAAGCTTTGTATCCCACCTGGAAAGGCTCCAGGAAACAACGCAGGAGCCGCCAGTCACTGTAGTGAATTGGGGACATGATCAATGGAGATAACCTCTCCCACAGGAGATGCCCACCTCACCTCCAGCACTGCGAGCTCCCCAGCACTGCCTTCCTCACATGCCAGCACCTTTCTGCATCCCAAAAGCAATGCCATTTCCTTCAGACACATTAGCCACGTGTGGCGTCTCCTCAGACACCCCTGGGACACACTGAAAGGAGAGACAAAGGAGGAGGCCGTTCTTTTCGGCGTGTTTGCCCCGCTATGGATTTAGCCTTTCACACAAGGGGTGCACTCCTGCTGACTGCAGGGAACGTGGGGCCAGTTTAAATACTGCTGGTTTTGTTGGTTTTAAATGAACACCTGCATTTCTTCCTCAGCATTCCATGCAAACCTTGCTGATGACAGCTGGATACTGACTGCCACCCACCAGGTCATCAGCCACCGTAGAGCCAAGCAGGGGAGGAACCCAGTCCTGGCTGGTACTGACCCAGTGCTGTACCCAACAAGTCGGGGGACAGCTGCTCTCCAACAGCCCTCTCTTCTGATTTTAATCCTTACTGCAGTCGATGTCGTTATGATAAGTGCCTTTCCCATCCCCACCCCTGCCTATACGCCATTGAGTTATGAACTTTAAGAACATCTGTCCAACTTGGCTGGTTAAATCTTTCTCTGCTGGGCAAGCTCAGGCCTTTAATTTCATATCAGAGACAGGTCCTCAGCCTTTTGTGAATAAACCAAGTTTACTGAAATACTGTAAGAGGCTCTTCTCTAAGAAGTCTTTAGAGCAAATCACTTTGTAAGCAAAGAGTATTTCCTCCTGAAATACTGAACACTTAGGAAACATGCATTTCCTGCCTTCATTACTTTGGCATGAAAGGTGTGATGTAAGGAAGCCTTCTGAGCTGACAGGTTGGTTTGAAGGTCTATGTGAAGCTCAGATCTCATAATGTTCAATTTAATATTTACCTCAACTGCAAATGCTGTTCATGGGTCATTTTTGACTTTGCATTTGTGATTTGAAGGAACTCACCTGCTCACTGTTTGCAAAGTCTTACCCCTGCACAGGTGCTGGACTGGTACCTAATACATTGAGCAAAGACTGGAATAGTGATGTTAGGTGGGAATTTTGCTCCCTCTTTTTTGCCGTTTTCCTCATGGCATTTCCCCCCCAGCAGTACCAGCTGCAGGTAGCTTCATTTCTAGAGGCCTCGCTACTGCCAGGCACAGAAAGCTGGCTTCATTTCTCGACTGCCGAGTCCTGTATGAAGAACAGCTCCTCAGCTAGCAGCAGCATCTCCTCCAAATATGACTGCCAAGACCATAGATTTAAAAGCTCTTACCTGACTTATTGTATACTGTCCAGAATATACACTTCCCTTGCTGTTTCAGTCTGCTTTTAAAGTGAAGGAAGAAGATAAATTAATTACTAGCAAGGGATTCTATAGGGGAACCTGTTTGACAGGAACAGAGAAAACCCCTGCACAGCACTGGAGAACAATAGAGCCACGCTCCTCTCTCACCCCAGCACACCAGTTGGCTGGCTCCACCATTTATTATTCTATTTGCATCATATGAAACGAAGCAGCGTATTAATGTGCTTTGTCATGTAAGAAATGGTGGGGATCTGTTTAGCACTTTAATAGAAAGATGAGGCATGTGCTGACTTCTGAATTCAGCATGCAGGTGGTACCCAGCACTTCGCCCTGCTCTGAGCAGGAGGGCAGGCCGGGGGCTCTCTGCTCTATCCCCTGCCAAAAATCTTCTCTGCCAGTTGCTCATTTCTCATAAAAGCTCATTACCTTTAATAAGACAGAAACAACACTATTAGACCATAGTGAGCTGATTCCTCACCCCATTTGTCAGGCTGTTTTCCTCCCAGCCTGTCCTTGTTTGGTTGTTTTCCCCCCACAAAGGACAGCAAATCACATCCATCAGAAAAACAGCAGCCCATGGATTTGGGTTTTTGTTTGTTTGTTTGTTTTGACACTTCAATGACTATTTTAAAGAGGGTCTGCTGTCACAAATTCAGCTCAATCCCACTACACGTGCTTTTATTAGAGCACATGCTCCTTCCGCTTCCGAATTTTATCTGACTTCATGGGTCACTTGTTAGGAAGAGATGCCAAGTGTTACATTTTCTGTGGCTAAATATTGTATAATGTCAGTATTTCACCTAGCCAGGCCACACAGACCAATCCAAAACACAACCTCCCTCTTTTGGATGGTCTCTGTTGAGAAAATGGGAACACGAGCCCTCCAAACTACAGTGAGGTGGCAGGGAGGACTATGAGAGCTGAGTGCCTTGGGGGCTCAGAGAGCCTGTCTGGTCTGGCTGGACTTCAAATTAAGTAGGGGCTCAGAACTCTTTATGTTCATTTATATGATGCCAATCTCAGAGGAGTACCAGCGAGGACACAGCTATGCTGGGTGATGGAATTTCACCCCAAGAATAAAGTGAGATAGTCCAGGGTGTTTCCTGTATTAATTTTCTCCACTAAATTTGCCTGAATGTTTGAAGCAACTGAGCTGTTGTTTTAATTGGAAAGCAAAACAGAGGATTAACATGTTTTCTGTCAAGAGTTTATGTGTGTTTGCTGCCTATCTGATCCTTACCTATTTAGGAGGCGTTACACCCAAGCGACCGATGCCTAACTTTCAGTCTGGATTCATGAAGAAACAGAACTCTGCCAATTGATCTCAGACCCATTTTTTCTTGGAAAAATCTAATTTTATTTTCTGAGATTAGTGCTGATTCACACAGTAACCAAATTTCCAAAAGCACATTTTCAGATGTTTCGATTTTGCGAGTGTTTTTAAATTCAAGAGCTTCATCCACACTGGCAAAACCATTCAGAGAATCCATACAAAAAAGGGAATATGAATTAATTAGGGTTCAGCTCCTGACAGAAGCTGAGCATCTGCTGAGCACAGAGATCCAGTTCCCACTGCGAAATAAATAAATAAAAATCAAACCCTAAATTAAATCCATTTGTATTACAGGCACTCTGAAACGTTCAGCACTGGGCATCTGTGATTTAACATACAGATAATACTAAAGGTTGCCCAGAGGTGGCTGCTGTATGCAGCTTCTTCACACAAGTCTTCACATCAGCATAGCACTATGGAGGCTGGCACTGCTACAGGGAGAGTGGGAGCTGCCTGTTAGTGACCCTTATCGTGCCCAGTTTTGATAAAGGACTCGGGATATTTTACAGCATCCCATACCACAGACAGATAAAAGTATTGATCATTACGATTAAATTCACTGGTTTACCACATTATTAGCACAGTTCTCAGGGATTCAGCTCTGTGACCCACTCAAAGTCACTCTCCTTAAAGCCTTCTGGGGTTACTGTGACACTTTCACTGGTGCTTGAGGCTCCCCTGTCACCTCTCCTCAGTCAGTACCAAGAAATCCCTTGCCGTGTATTGACACCCTCCCACCCGGGTCACCACAGGGACTCTCACACTGCAGGGATTTTCTCCTCTCTACTCCAAGTACCACCCTGACATGCCTTATAAAAGATGGTAGCACAAATCCACACATGGGCAGGACTTAGAAGATGGCTGAAGGAAACACAGTTTGTTAGTATAGATGATCCACTGCTAATTATTTATGGCAATACATATATATACATTATACATACGGGACCTACAATACTCCATGTAAGAACTGCTCTTTGTAAAGACCAGGTTCCCAAAGGCAACCCAGTTATCCGAAAGGTGTGAAAATTAAAGCTTTCACTGCAGAGATTCATTAGTTCTCAAGAGCAGGAAGGCACAGATAGAGTCCTTACGGGTGACCCTGCAGACAGCCCCCTGCTCCAGATCACAGCACCAAGCTAATTGTGCTGTTAGCACAGCCCTAATAACAAAGGATATCGGTAAAGCGTCATCATTGCTACCTAGGTCCTTGTTGACCTAAAACTGCCAGCAACTGTTTGAGACACAGTCAATATGATAATTGAGTCTACCTGTGCTCAGGGCTTGGGAGAGAATTGTTTAATGATTTCTCCAAAGCCCTGGTCCTTTTCTTGCACCATAGAACCCGTGGAGAGGAGAGGGGCACAGCTAAATGACACAGCTCTTGCTGCTTTAAGATGCTACTGTTCTCCTTCAGCCTTTGACCCTTGGCTTCTTCTAAACATGAAGTCTCTCACCCAGCAGCCCGCTGATAACCCATTGGCACCTTCCAACATGGGATCAGAAAACAAAGCCAAGAGGGAAATACACACATTTCTGATTGAGGATTAAGAAGGATGAGCAGCTCAAGCCTAAAACTGAATCTATCACATGACTGAAGCAGTACAGGAGAGTAATTAATAGCAAACTGCAACATTATTACAGCACTAATGCAGGGCGATTGTCTGGGAACACCGAAATCCCTGGGATGTGAGAAGGATTCAAAAGCCAGCTGATGTGACTGCAAATCACTGCTCAGGGAGTGGGGCTGCAGGTAGGGATTGTGCTGAAGAACCCGGGGGTGGCAAAGCTTCATCACTCATTTCATTACCTTCTTTCCCCTTCCACCTCTCCCCCTTCCACCTCTTCCCCTTCCCAATTTGATTTCTCATCAAATTTCTGGCAAAATTCATGTCCTTTTCCATCTAAATGAACTGTTCTATCTAGAAGCAACTCTTTAGTATGAGAATTGCCTTCTTGCTTTTTCACTGCCTTTAAAAAGATACAAGACTATTTTGCAACAGATTAATTAGCAGCTAGAATAAAACACAGACACAGTCCATGCTGCCTTGCCAAAAAGAGAAGTTAACAGTGATAATCAGTGGGCACAGCCAGTGACAGACCCACATTTCAGAGCCGTTTTATTACCCTTCCGTTGTTAATCAACCATGACTCCTGATTAATATGTAAAATGGCCCCAAGAGCTTGAAATAGGTACATTATTTTAATCTTGATTTGACCAGAAATAAGAAGCTGAATCAAGTCCCTGTTTTGTGAAGGTTAGAAAAACCTCACCTCAGCCACCAAATGAAGACAAAGCGCTGATGTGTCGGCCGGGCTGGGAGATCCTGTTCTCTGCAACATTAAGGAACTGCAGGCTCCAATGAATTTTTAAGTGACTGAGTTGGGCCTCCTTCAATATAGTTCTGCCTTTCTAGTCTCTGCTCTGGTACTTAGCTGCTCCTCCTCCTACTTTGGAGGTGTTTTATGGCCTTCTGGAAAGAGCTGCCTGGGAAGCTGGTGTTTGCAGAAAGTACCTGGAATTCTGGAAGGTCATTTCTGAAGAAGTGAGTATGTGAAAAATCCACAACAAATCTGCTCCTGCTATATACCTAATTAGCTCCACGCCATCTTCTATCCTGCCTAAGCAAAAGCTCTCATTTCAGAGGGTCATTAGCTCTCAAGAGCAGGGAGGATGCTCATGGACTTACACAGGAGTCACTGACAAACAAGCTGGGGATGGAATGTTGGAGCTGGTGTCCACTCTGGCTATGACAGCTCTGCAGCCAGTGGGCAGTGGCATGGCCACTGCTGGAGGCACAGTGACAGGGTTCTGATTTCCATTGCTATCTGACATCTCCCACTTGTCAAGACCAGTTTCTTACTGGGAAAAAAATCCCCATCCCACTAACAGACAAGCTCTGTGCCAGTCTTTCTGCTCCCTGTACAGGCCAGTCCTTGCCCACCTCAGCTAAAAGAGCGCTTCCTCCTTCTCTCTTCAGGAGCATAATTAACACAGGGCAGGGATGGAATCCTCAGCAATGCCAGAGGGGGGGTATTTTCTCATACCACAGCTCTGTCATTTCCCCAGGCATAACCAACACCCTGAGAAGTTACTAACTAAAGGCCAGGGAAGAGCAGCACCTTTCAGGAGCAGGGCTTTGCCCTAGCAAGGCTCTGCAGAGGTACTTGCAATCAGTGGGTAACATCCTGCACACTTACAGGCTTTTGAGAAATCAGGACCTCAATAACTTCCAGAAACACTGATGGAAACATCCTCTGGACTGCTGATGTATCACGCAATGCTGAGCATGTTCTAAGATGCTCTTATTTTCTACCAGCATTGTATGAAAACACAGAAACTATTCGTAGCAGGAGAGAACAGCAGCATTACAGGTTTATCTGGAAGGTGAGTGGCAGTGCCATATATGATCAGATCTATGTTCCCACCAGATCAAACATACCACCCTTTAGACTGGCATTTAATACAGGTATCTGTAGCCTGCAGGAATAATAAATGAAATTAATTAAGTTTAATAATTCAAGAGAACCTGGCATGCCTGATTGCTATATAAACACTAATTATCTTTCTTTGCCAAATCTCCCCTCTCCCCCCACCCCAAAAACTTGTTCTGGACACTTCATAAAATGTAAATACAGAATAAAATTTTTTTTAAAAAAGCAAACCCACAATGGCAGCCCTCTTTCAACCCCCAGAAAACACCCTGGGACAGCTTTATAGCTGATGCAAACTTGACTAAAATCCTACAGACTTTAGAAGAGTAATGCCTGTTTTCACAAGGAGTCAGCTTAGTCATAAAGGAGATTTATTTTCTTATATGTCCTCTCACCACAGACACAGGACCCAAAAAGCTACCGCAGGCAGATCCTACTAAATCCCAGTCATCAGCTGCACTGCAGCAGAGGCTTCAAATATTGCACTCTCTGTGCCTTTTGGTTCATGTGTGCTGGCATGCTGTAACTTTTAATGAAGATCTACTTCATTCAGCAGAGGAATGTTTAAAAGCACGAGTATTTCTGCAGAATTACTGCACTCTCCTGTCCCCACATTTCACAGCCAGGGCTGTTATCAAAACACAAGGATAAATTAACTATTTAAGAACTGGAATGACAGACAGAAAAGCAATTCATCAGTTAAGGATATACCACCAAATTAGAAAAAAAATTAAAAATTAAAAGAAACAATCCAGCTGCACCTAGACATTTTCTGCCAAAATCCACTTGGAGCCGATGCTCTTCTGACAACGTGAAGAGTTAAAGAAAACACTCTTTAAGAGATGATTAATTTCCTTTGCAGTACAGTGAAAATCTTTAGAGCCAGAGGTTGAGTTAGATTACCTTGCTAACTAATAAAGAGAGCAGTTTTTTTAATTAGGTCGCCTAAAGCTCATACTTCCTTCATTATTTATGATTCTTCTTTGGCACAGTGTAATTACCACCACTAATATATATATATATACCCCATAAGATAAAAAAGGCCTCCACACATATATAGGTATCCAGAGGGAACATCCCATCAGCCAGAAACAGGGACGTTGCCTCCTCCTGCACAGGCATTTCTACAGCAGCTCTGCAAAAGGAGACGCAGCACGTGCAAACATCAGCTTGGCTCTTCTTCAGATCCCTTGTCCTGGGGCATCTACAAGACACATGTAATGGGGCAGCTGCCTGGGCACCCACCATAACTACGACCATAGTGTTTCTCCTTGTTGCCTGTGTCCATTTGGTGTCTGGGTTTGACTGGAAGCTCTCCCAGGAAAAGCCGTTGCCTCTTGCCCCGTGCCTGCACGCTGAGTGGCTGTGATGGATTCTCAGCAGCATCATTAAAACCACCATTTTTTTGTCTGTAAAATGTGTAGAGTGCTTGCCCAATGGAGGAACCCTGAACAAGGCTGCTCCCACACTCCCATCTGACCTCACCAGAGATGGCAGGTGTCCCACATATACCATGGGACACGCAGAGAGGTGCGGCAGGAGCATAAACTAGCCACACATTCACCGTTACTCATCTCAGGTGAGCTGCCTTGGCTAAGGCCTGTGTCTGCTCATTGCCCCCTGTCTGCTCATTGACTATGAGACAGGCCTAAGCCAGCAAACACCAACTGAGGCCTTGCATCTCGCCGAGCACTGAGGGACACGGTGCTGTGACATGTGAGGCAGCTATCACAGCCAAGCAGCTCATCTTGGAAGTCAAGTTGGCATTACCCTCAGGAGAGGAAGACTACTGAGCACAGGTGAGTAGAACACAAGCCCACACATCACCAACCCAAATTTATTTTCCAGGCTAAAGACCTGCTGGCCAGGTCTTCAACTGTTGCAACCACCACCTGTCCCCAAACCTGCGAATGCTCCATTCTCCCCACAATCTCAGAATCACAGCATCGTAGAGGTTGGAAGGGGCCTCCAGAGCCCATCAGGTCCAACCCTCTGCCAAAGCAGGGTCCCTAGGACACACAGGTCGGCATCCAGATGGGGCTGGAATATCTCCAGAGAAGGAGACTCCACACGCCCTGGGCAGCCTGTCCCAGGGCTCCCTCACCCTCACTGGAAAGAAGTTCTTCCCCAGATTGGTGTGGAACTCCCTGTGCTCCAGCTTGAGGTCAACACCCCTTGTCCTGTCCCTACAGACACTGAGAAGAGGCTGGCCATGTCCCCCTGTGTCCCACACTTGAGATATTGATAAACAATATTCAGGTTTGTGAGAGTCTCTGGGACAGGTTTTGCTGGTTTATGTATTTCACCTCAGCACAGTTCTGCTGTGCAGGTTCCTTCCTTTGCCTCAGTCGTGCCCAGAGAGAGCATTTAAGGCCAAGAATTACATATGCACAGCACATCCTCCTCCTATTGTATACTATGCTTTTTCAAAGTTTAATAAGCCTCCAGAAAAAAAAAAAGAGCGTTCCCGTTCAGTTGCATCTGGGTATAATGAAGTTGGGTGGGTTTTTTTCCTGATGGTTTGTTTTTGTTTGTTGTTGTGTTTTTTTCCAAGGGTTGAATTAATTCACTCTAGCACCCTGCCCATGCAGATGTACTGCTACCTCTATTTGGGCACAGGGGAGGGGGGAAGGAGTTTGGTGGTGTTCATTGCAGCAGTCCTCATAGCCCAGTCACTGCCTTTGTATCCAAACAGGTCATCTCCAGTCAGTGAGCTCATAAACTAACCTCACAAGGGAGTTCCTACAGTCTTTTTATATTTAGGTTGGGGGGGGGGGAAGCTTATTAGGTTCAGGATTTACTTATTTCCATGCATTTTGCATGCACGAACCTCAAAACCTGCTGCTAGTCGACAGAAAAAGAAAGTGCAGAGGGAGAAGGAAAGGAAAAAAGCAACCCAACAAACAAACCCACACTTGCTTTTTGCTTTAAAGCACATCAAGGGGGAGGAGAAGGCAGGCTATTTGCAGAGCTTATAAACATATGGTGCAGCAGCTTCCCAGCGGGAACGCATCGGTTCGGCGCTCTGCTCACACACCCTGCACACAAGGTCCCTGCTGCAGCAGGAAGGACACTGCTAAGGGCCAGCTCTTCCCAGCGTGGGTGCAGAAGAGCAACTTGAGATAATCAGTCCCATGAAACAAGTTCATAGCGCTGGGAAAACATAGGCTGAGCTGCTCTTCTGCCATGCGCCCACCAAACCCCGCTCTGTCCTCATGGCCCTGGCTGGCTGAGGTAACAGCCCCTGCGGCCATGGGGACAGGGAAGACAGTACAGATCCACACCTGCCTCGATGCAGGGCCCTCTCTTTTGTTCAGATCAGGTTATTTACATTAATTGTAGAGAGGTCAGACTGTGAGACAGCCAGTCACAGGACAGACACACCGTTCCCAGAAAGCACAGGGAATTCCTAGAGATCCCCCAGCTCGCTCAGCAGAGCTTTCTCCCCACTGGGTTTTTAAGATTGAAATTTCCCAATTTCTAAGTGTTAACAGTCTGCTTCCTTGCTCTTTGTGAAACTCTGATCTAAGGCTTCACTGCTTGAAGTGGGTCAGATCTTCATGACCAAAGTTTTCTGTTTCTACAGGGAATTACTCAGCAGAAGTTTGGATTCTCAACAGAACTACAGTACACTCCGATTCTCCCTGGCTGACTCTATAATACCAGGAGCCCCTTTTGGCTTCTGGAGCCCCTGGAGCTTGTTTTGGCTTGCCTCATCTGGCTAGCAGCTCCTCAAACATTTCAATTTTGGGTTCCTAGAAATCTGGTATTCAAGCCTTTGAAATACGCCCTCTCCCCAGACCACGGGCTGTGCCTCTGAGACAGCAACCAGAGTCTCCGGTAAGTAGAGAAGCCGAAGCCTTATATCACAGAATCACAAGGTTGGAAAAGACCTTTAAGATCATCAAGTCCAACCATTCCCATCCTAAGCTAAACCATATCCCTGAGCACCTCATCTACCCTTTGTTTAAACACATCCAGGGAAGGTGACTCAGCCCCTTCCCTGGGCAGCCTGTGCCACAGCCCCACAACTCTTCCAGGGAAGAACTTTTC
>VZTU01008321.1:192859-249046 GCA_013400835.1 Zapornia atra | reverse complement strand
CCTCCAGCCCCTTCCCCAGCCTGGTTGCCCTTCTCTGGACACGCGCCAGGCCCTCCATGTCCTTCTTATGGCGGGGGGCCCAGAATTGGACCCAGCACTCGAGGTGCAGCCTCACCAGTGCCCAGTCCAGGGGCACAATCCTTCCCTAGACCTACCGGCGAAGTGATTGTGATATGACAGAGGACAATTCCTCAATAAAGATATATAAAACCATGTGTTGCAAGCACATGTCAAGACACACACAACCAGCTAATGCAGGACTAGCTATATAACCACTGTATAATGTATAACCAGCTATATAACCCACCGAGATACTTACAATTGCATTCTGCTCCCGAGGGGCCCGGATATGGAGCTTCTGATGGCCAGCACGTCCTCCCTTCCTTCCTCCCTGAGCAGAGAGAACTAACACAGCCATGTGCACATATCCACACATGGCTTTAAAGCAGGAGAGAGGTCTGTGCAGTGTTGAACTCCACGGACATCCAACGCTTGGCATGTGCTTGCCACAGGCATTCAGCCCTGTGCCCGCAGCCTCCTGGCTACGGCTGTAACTGCCCTGGGTTGGTTTGCATGTGGCCTGTGAAGCACCAGGGATGAGCACAGACGTCGCCCGCAGGTTCCAATCCTTTTGAAAACATTGTATATCATGGCAGGGGAGGTAGATGAAACAGTTCCCTGACAATATAACAGCAGGAAGAAAGTTCCCTCCAGTAGTTCTGCAGCTTCCATTCCATACATCAATGACTAATTTGGATGACTATAACTTCACTTAGGCCGATACCACTGCCCTGGGAGGAAGAATTATGCCATTGTGTCTATACAAAGGCCTATTCCCTGCTTGTTGCAAAAAGAAGTGCCTTTTAAATATACATATATACATATATATACACGTGGATTCCGATTAGGCATGAGGAATACTGATACTCTCAGCCAGCTAGCAGTAACAGGACAGATTCCAGCAGCCTCACTGATGTGTTGTTTATAAGCTATTACTTCAGTGAGGCTATGGTATGAAGCATGTACTACTCGGTGCAAGTCAGGCTACCCAGAACCTCACCCTATATTAGTTACTCCTCCATTACATTTTGTGAAGGGCCATGATATAAAATGCCATGGGTCTATTCAACAGTAAATACATATGCAGTTACGGATATGACTGGGACAAATACCAGTGGACAGGTTTCACTACCTATTCAGGATATATAATTTCTAATATCTGCTTAACTTTAAGCTCATATTTAAGTCTCAAAGAAATTAGTGAGAATTAACTGCTCTCCTTTGAATATTCTGTCCAGCAAGTCCATGGGATCAGAGCTCTAATATTTACTAAAATGCACGTTATTACTTATCAACTCACCAGAGAAAAAAAAAGGAAAAGTAATGCCTTCAATACCTCTTCATGCAAATCTTAATCACTTTTTCAATGTCAAACCTTTAATTAGGCTGTTCCTAGGAAGCAGGGTGAACAGGCCATTAGCAATGCAGCCATAGAACAAAACTCTATTAGGGAAATGACACTTTCACTAGACACAGACATATACCAGTGTAGTTAATCTGACTCTTATATTCTGAGTAAAAACAAGAAGATGCTGCAATAGCAGAGAGTTCTGAGTGCCCTCAGTGATCACCCATCTGACCTGCAGCGTGTACACGGGCAGTACAGTAAAATTATACAAAGATGCCAAGGAGAAAATCTGAGTTTACCATAAAGATGATGTGCCACTAGTTCATTCTTGCTACTGCCTGCCACAAAATTTCTGTCCGAAGCAACACATCCATTTGCATCCACAGCAGGGAAACAGACATTCCTGCATTTTATTTAGGAGAGCACTGGGGCAGCGTGTGGAACAATGGACTTGCAGTACTGAAAACACCAAGTGAGCAGATGAACCACGATAACAATTGCTTACATTAATTACAAAGTTGACAGGCCAGGAACTGGACTCGTTCAATGCATGCTCTAGTTTGTTGGACCCAGCAATAAATCTACCCTGTGTTATAAATAATGCTGTCCTCTCGGGGATTGGGAAGTGCTATCTCCTACATCTTCCCTCAAACAGGCTTGGGCAGTCTCCAGGGTTCAAGTTGGGCTGTGGAGAATTCAAGTGATATACACCAATCCTAAGGGTGTGGCATGACAAGAGAGGTGGCAAGCAAGAAGAACAGGGATGAAAAGAATCATAGAATCATAGAATGGTCTGGGTTGGAAGGGACCCCAAGGATCACACAGTTCCAACCCCCTGCCACAGGCAGGGCCACCAACCTCCAGGCCTGGAACTACACAAGGTTGCCCAGGGCCCCATCCAACCTGGCCTTGAACACCTCCAGGGACGGGGCACCCCCCCCCTCTCTGGGCAGCCTGTTTCAGCCCCTCACCACTCTCTCTGTAAAAAACTTCCCCCTACTATCTAATGTAAACCTTCCTTCCTTTAGCTTTAATCCATCCCCCTTGTCCTGCCATTATCTACCCTTTTAAAAAGCTGATTCCCCTCCTGTTTCTCTGCTCCCTTCAGGGGCTGGCAGGCTGCAATGAGGTCCCCCGGCAGCCTTCTCTTCTCCAGGCTGCCCAAGCCCAACTCCCTCAGCCTCTCTTCATAGGGGAGGTGCTCCCCTACAAAGAAAAATACCATTATAAAAGGGTCAGCAGGAAACAGCTTTTAACCAGGAAGTGGAAAGAGCAAGAAAGTCATAGCTAGATATTAAAAGAGTACAGTGTCCAGACCTTGACTTGAAAAGAGTTTACTTGCAGAGCTGGAATTGAAACAAAAGCTGCTCCATTTGTATTAGGAATGGTATGATAATCAAGCCTCTGGACAAAACATGAGAGCGAGGAGCATCAGAGCTGGAGTGCAAGGCGTGAAGATTTTATGCTCCATCTTAGTGAAATGTTTTTTATCTGAGGAGGTTATTGTAAACAGTTTTATTTTAGGAGAGGTCCTTTGAGATGCTGCTACACAAAAATGCTCACAGAAGAAAGCAAGATGCTTTTCTTTATTTAAACTTTGCCTCGACAGAAAAAATGCTGTGTGCTATTTGTAAAAAAAAAATTAAAAAGAAAGAAAAAGTAATAGAACCAGCAACTCTTAAAGCATGCCCACACACTGAGATGCTCTTACTCTTTTCAAAATCCAGAATAATCAGCTGAGGCTCCTATGAAACTTATGAAGAGCTGCTGAGTCTCTCACTGTAAAGCTCTAAGTACAGCCCAGGAGAGCTTGTCTTTCCTTTACGCATTCAGAAATACGGATGAGTTCAATTCCAATTTTAATACCCCCGGTCAAAGAAGCCTGCCAATGTCTCATACACAAGAAGAAATAGAGTCCATGAATCTTCCATCTCTTCAATAAGCAATAAAACGCACCTTAATTGCTCTGGAGATTGATAATACTCACTATTTAAAGTGGCAATGTGGAACTTGCCAAGTGGCAGAAGCGCACAGACACCAGACAACAGGGTGCACTGAACTTTATGGGCCATTGTCATTTTTAGAATATTACAGTTCCCCAGCACTCTGCTGTGACTTTGAGGCTAGTTGGAACAATGAACTAGCTCTTGCTAAAGATGACAAGACAGAAGTTTAACCCAAGTTCATCATATCCTGCTTATCTCACTGGTACCGAAGTTGCTCGTACTCAGCTCTGATGCACAGGAATCACTCTGAACTTAAAGCGCTAGCAGAAGATGATAAATTCTCCTTATTTCAGGACCATTTTAAACTCACACAATGGTCTTCTGGAGTTCCACTCCTCTCTGCTACCCTCTCCAAGAGCAAGTCACCTAACGTGGCGCTGGGACCTGCGACATGAGCTTAAAGCACAGCCCCATGGACACACTTCCTCTAAAGTATCACCTGGCTCGTTTCTCCTCTTTGAACTGCATCACAGCAGAAATACTGTTAATGGATTCCTCCCCCAGTATTCAATAGTTAATTCCTTTTTTCCTGCCATACAGACCTACAAAACGCTCTGCCAGCAACTGCCCTTCCTCACAAGGTGCCCTAACTCCAGCTTCTTGGTTTGGTCTAACCAAGTCCAGGAAATAAGGAGCCAAGCAACCTTATCCTCAAGCAGTAACATACTGAAACACTCACTAGACCAAGGAAAAGTCTCAGGCTCCTTCCTCCTGCCTGGGTGATGGAAGCAGCCACGGACATGGCCAGGCTCTGCACAACAGCGGTGTGCGGCAGCTGGGGAGAGCTGAGAGGACAGGCCTGTCCCCAGCAAATATCCCGTGGCCATCAGGATAAGGATCTCACAAATGACAGAGACGCCCCAGGGAGCACGCGCCACTGGAAGCTCGTTAATTTGTTGTCTAAATTGCGCTCAGTTTTCCTCTCGTGTGAGATAAACAGCCAAAGGGGAACACGGCTTGTGCAGAGTCACAGCCCCAGGGTGGCTCACGTACAGCTCTTGCCTTGCGCCAGGCAGAGCCAGGCACCTCCACAGCCCACAGATGTGAGCGCGGATGCTTTGCCTCCACTGTGCCAATGAGCCCTTGACTCAGCAGCCAGAGCTGGCTGCTGTCTCAACAGGAGGTCTCACGCCTGCCTCCCCAGCAGAGCCCCCACCCCACCACCGCCAAGTCGCCTGTCCTCACCCTGGGCAGCACCTTTATGGCCAGGCCCTTCCCAACTCAGACACTCCGCCCTGCCAGTGCTGCGGCTGAGGTGGTGGCTGCTGGCACAGGCCTCAGCGGAGGCACCGCAAGCACTGGGTCCCTCACCACTGCCAACCCACTACACTGGAGAGAGCCCAGTCAGGCTGTTAAACTGTCCCCCCAGCCCACAGAATACACTGATAAAGCACAATCTCCTCAAGTCCCAGAGTTCTGCCCTCATTTCTGTGTCCCTGACTTTAAGCAGCCGGCAGCCCTGGCCTTAGCACCCATCGAATGAGCAGCCCTCACCCCCAAACAGGACGAAAAGGGAGCAGAAACAGCTATGTGTTGATCTAAGTTCCAGGCCCACAGGCACTTGGTATTCTCTCAGAAGGATCTGAAGATCCCAGCAACTTCATCTCCACTTGCAGAGGTCTCCTCTGTGTCCTCACCCACTCCCTAGGGACGGGCACTCTGCCGAGGTTTGCTGACCCTCAACACTAACAGCAGGCGAATGGCAGCATCCAGCCAACCTTCCTGACAGACTGGGGGGGGATGTTGGTGCTCTGCCCTTGGCAGCTCTCACTGAAACGTCTCGGCTGCTCTTTAGGAGGGAGCAATAAATTCAGTGATGTACTCAGCATGTACGGATTCTGGACCTAGTGTAATTTTACTGGCATGCATGAAGTTACATCAGAATTGATTCATCCCAGTAAGTTAGACTTCAGCTCGCTGTCTACATCCTTGTTGCCCTTCAGAAGAGTGCATGCAGTCAGCCTGCAAGGACAGATCCATTACTTGCTCAAACTCAACGCCCAAAACATGATTCCACAGGTGGGAAGAGATCACCTGGTGCCTCGGTGGGCTGTGAATGCTGCCTTGAGGGGCTCAGTACCCCACCATGGCACATCCGGACAGGCTAGGCAAAGACTCCAGCTGGAGAGAGGTAGGGAGTACATTTCAGCTATTCCCAAGTGTGAACCTCCAGATCTGGAGCTTTCACTTCACGTAGAGTAGGAATTAGAGACCCAAAGGATCTACATAGTGTTGGTGGGAACGCTCCTGAGAACCACTGATTTTTAAAAAAATACCACAAAGTGGGAAAGGGATCAGCTTTGCAGAAGCTCTTTTCTTGTTGGCTGTGAGGCAGCATGCCCTTGGCTTCCTGTGATCAGTGGGACAGTCAGCAGTAAGCACTCTCTTTGAGTTTCATCAATATTTTCAAGGGTAGGAGAGAACTTCGCTCCTCTCGAGCACCACTCAGACGAAGATGAAAAGCTTGTGAGGGTGCCAATTATATACCCTGGCTGAGCTGCCTTGCCAGTGAAGAGCTTTGCAGGATGCATTCTGGCTTCATGGGATAGAAATTCAGATTTTATTCAAGTAGCTTGATTTGATGACTTCACTGTTTAATCCATGCAGCCGCTGTGCTCAGTCAGACGCAATAACCCAAAGGGAGGTTGCTCAAATTAATTCTACCAGGGTTTGACTGTGTAGACTACTCTGAGTCTCTGGGGTGGCATGCCAGAGAGACCATTTCAAGACAGAGCCGATGCATGCCGCACTCCAGACGACATATGCTTACCCTGCGTGACAGAGCCCACAGCTGAGATGTTGGACAGGCCCCAGGTAGGTTCCCACGGCGCAGTGGGCACGCCAGATCTGGCCTGGAAGTTACATAGCCACATTCATGCTGAATTACGTCCAGAGCAGTAAAACCTGTCTCCTGGCTTATTATTGTGGGCTCTGTACCAAGTCGTATATGGCCATACTGTTTCCCAGCCTAAAATGGGATGTGTACAGCTGGTGACAGCATTCTTCCTCTCCCTGGCTATGGATACTGATGAGACAGACCCTCTGGAACTGGGACAGTCCTTTCTTCACAGGTCTGGGTGACACCTCCCCTCCTGTGGTCTTACTGGTGAGCACAAGGGCACAGGTTTGGGTAATGAGAGCCCTTCCTCCTGGGGCAGGAGGGCAGAGAATTAAACTCCCATGGGAACTGGGAGAGAGAAAAACTACCAGTGAAAAGTATCCAAAGGAAAGCCAATGCTGAGCTTATTAGCCAAGCTGCATGCAAGCTTAAAGATGTATCAGTCAAGACCCAGAAATTTATGTTCAAAGCCACGAGTTCTGAGTTAATTTGTTATGCAGCAGATTTCCAGCTCTGCTGAGCAGTAATGGGATTTGTTATTCTGTTAAATGGGCTTTTCCCTCAGAGCACCTTGTTTCATTAGAGCGTTTAGCGGCGGTTTGGGCGAGTGAGGTGTGTAAACACAACCCTGCCACGCCAGCTGCCCTGTTGTTTTGCACGCTGACGTGCTAATTCCTCTCACAGCCCTGAGCACACCTGCACTGCACACCGTGCAGGAGGGCATGCACATACCCTGGCCATGGGGGCAAGGGGATGTAGTGGGATTTCTCTCTGCCAAAGAGGAACTACAGGGAATTTCACAGACACCCTGTGAGAAGGTTTTGACTTGCTGACAGACCCCATTGTGTTTTGAGTTCACACCTGGAACTACCTTCCTTGGGCTAGCAGTGCTGACAACAGGTTCTCCAAGAGTGTGACAGATGTGTACAGACCTGTCTGTAATTAACACTTTGATTGAAAACAGGGCTGAGTTGACAAAATCAAGGCCCTGAGACACTCTTGGTCTCCTGTAACGTGTCTGAAACCTAAGTGTCAACACAAAAAACCCCACGAGGACGGTGAAAGATCAAGCTCCATCTCACAGACCTGAGAGCAAGGTGTGGAAGCAGCACGTGACCCTGGTGACAACTCCAGCACCTCAGTGAAGCTCCTTTTCTGAAACTCCTCGCAGGGTCCTACCCCAGTGTGCCCAAATTACACACTGCTCTTCTCAACATCATCCTCTCTGATGAGCAAAGGGATCCTTCCATGCCAGGGCTAACCAGAGTATTAATCTTTTGTCAGCTCTGCATTTTCAGGATGAGAGCTCTCTGCCATCCTGACCAGCAAGCTGAGGGCAAATCCTAAACCCTTACTCAAGCAATGCCTCCAGTAAGGAGATGTTTTGCACCTTTTCATGCTACAATCTTGTACCACACAGCTGTCTGGCCTCCCTATTCCCACTGCTTACAATCATTTGGTTTGCATATATTTATAGTTCCCAAGGAAATCCTAAAAGCAATTTCAGCAGCTATTAGGAATTGTCAGCAAAACTCCATTTATGGCAAAGAACAGAATAAACCCCACAAAACTGTCAAGGCAAACAAGAAAGTAAACGTCTAAACTCCTGACAGCATCAGTAACACCAAATATAGTGTGAAACGGTGTGAGTTTCCCCCAGATATCCATTCTGCAATTGTATGACACAGAAATCTTGTTGAAAGTAAAATTAATGTACAGAACAAGGACTGAACAAATTAATAAAAGCTGTGGGACTTGCAAAGGAATGGTTTCTTTCTCCATCGCTTTCATTTGTGTGTGCATCCATGACTCTGTGTAAATCTAAATACATTCCCAAGCCTGAGGGCAATGTTGATTCAAAAATGCAGAGTAAAAATTAAAGAACCAATGACCTGCTGAAATGAATGGCAAAACTCCCTTGATTTCAGCTGAGACAGAGTTTTGCCCCAGATATTTGGGCTGAACTTCTCCACAGTCAGAAGGCAGTAAATCTGACCTCTGCAATCCAATAAACAGAGGGAGAAAGATGGGCTGTGCATTGGCTCTCTGTTCTGTGAAATGTTCCTGAAAAGGTGTCAGACAGTGCTCAACGCTTGCTTCCCTCCCCCTGCCTCCTGATAACCTGGTGAGCACTCACTCCACTACCTCAGAGGGAGCACAGGCTCCTCACGTAGATGTGTTGGGCTAGAGTTAGGTGGGGCAGACACACGCCTTCCTGTGAGCTCAGCCAGACCAGAATTTGCTATCAAGACGTGGCAGATGACTTCATGCTCATTTGAGTTAGGTGTGTGGGATGCTGCCATGGCACCATGCTTACCCACTTCCATGTGGAGACAAACCTATGCTGGGCACCGTGACTCCATCCCTGGAGTTTCCACCCTGAGAGATAGAGGAGAACCACTGTCTCTCATTTCCAGATGGAGGCACTGAGAAAATGAGGGACCATAATTCAACCTCTTTAATTGATTTAAACTGGTTTCAGAGCCCAAGTTACAGAGAACATAGATGTCATGAAGTGTGTGGTGAAGCCTGCCAAGATCTCCCTTGGTGGCCTACCAATGCCTGCATGACAATGGTGCCCTTGCAATGCCTGTCACTGTAGCTGCTCTGGACCAGGCACTGAAAAACAATCTGGATGTCATCAGCAGCTCCCTTGGAGCCCAAGACGCCCGGACAATGTCATTGATGTCGCCTGTGTGTATTGTTAAAGGACTGTGTTTGGAAGATGGCCTCAGAGGTCTCAGTCCCTCCCTTGACTCCAAGGACCTGACCACCCTAAGCAACAGACCGACTGGGGTGGGAGGCTGCATGGGGACAGCTGTTCTCTTGAACCTGTGAGGATGGGCATGGCATCAGCTTCCCACAGACCCCATATCATGCCCTTGAGCTTCCACAAGTTTTGCACCCACTGTTGGTGGTCTGGTGGTCCCCAGCCAAGCCTGCCTACTGCACCCAGACCCTCTGGCTGACTGGGGCAGAGTGGTGGCAGCAGCACGGCGCAGCGAAAGGCTACTCCATCTGCTGCTTCAGGGAAAACGAGATGTGGTAGGACAGGCACCAGCTTGCTTCAGAAGACTGCCCGATCCCACAAACAAACCTTCTTCCTAATGGCACGAGCCCAGCTCTCCTCTCTCCTTGCTCCTGCCACACAGAGCAGCAGTGGCCTCCAAAGGCCACCACAGAGGTGGGACTGACCACCTCTGTGACAACCACATCAGCCTTCCAGCAGTGGACAGACATGTGCCTGGGACAGTCCCGACCCCTCTCCTTGTTCCAGTGTTTATGTTTCCTTGGCTAGTGGCTCAGAACAGCTCTGGGAGTAAATCCCTCCTGGCTGAGTCCCAGGGTCACTTCCATGGCTGCAGGACAGAGAAAGGCACTGAAGCCTGGCCAGCTGATCATCTTCTGCCTCGCTCATGCCAACCCAATACTTTCTTCTCCTGGACAAACTTATCCTGGAGCTAGCTAGACTGCAGGCCCCTGTTAAATAATGATGATTATGTTCTTTTTGCTCACTGCGACAAAGAATTATAGCCCCTCATTTAGAGCTCATTTCAAAACCATGAGATTCTGTAATTGAAAGTGGCTGAAGCTAATTTGATAACCCAGTTCTGAACACAGCCGACTAACTACTTTCCCTTTGTCCTTCCAACAGTAATGGCCTTGTCAGGAAAGTCTTCTGTGCTACTTTTAAGAGGGCAATTATGACAGAGGTTGAAAACTATTGTTCTGTGACAGGCTGCAATTTCAACATTGCCTTCAGGTCCCTGCAAGGCCGGGGGCATGGCAGGAGGTCTGAGCACCCTCCAGCCACATCTGCCCTCCGAAACACCCACCCTGCGCTCACCCTCTGGGCAACCTCACCCCAAGGTGCAGAGCTCCATTCAGGACAGTGTCAGAAGCATCCCAAGCCCACACAGGTAGTTGCTGTGTTCCCAGCATCTGGGTTCCCCCAGATGGAGGGGAGAAGAGTGTCTCGGTGCCCCATCCTGGCTGGCAGCTCCCTCAGACACATCAGACCATCCACCCTGGCAGCCTGAAATCCCCTATCAGGACACCCCAAAGGTTCCTCCTCCCTTGCAGCCCCCAGCAGCTGCATGTACGGGGAGGTGGTTGGAGGTAGGGAGTCCCCTTCCTCTGCCTAAGAGGTGAGTATAATTCCCACAGGAGAGGGCAGACTGGCTGCAAGGGGCTGACCACGTGGACACTCGGATAGAATACTTCCAGCTGGGACAGTCACAGGAGCGGGATGCCCAGGCAGCACTTTTGCCCTCAGAAAGGTCAAAGCCTAAAACCAGCAACACACTAAGAGCTGGAAAATGAAGTCTGAACGTGATGCTCACCTGGTGCTCCACCAGCCTCTGTGCCCTTGTGATCAACAGCCTGCGTCCCTGAACACACACACGCCCCACCCAGCACAAGCAGTGGCACATGAAGCCCCTTTTACCTTTAATTCCTGGCTCTGTCATGTTCCCATCCGGCCCCAGGAGCATGGGGGGCTTCTGAAGACAAGAGCGGCTTTCCATTAGGCTCCTCTGAGGAAGCACCCAGGGAAACTTGCTGATCTTCAGTGTCTAAGTTAGTTCCTCCTGGTGGTTTTGGGGTGCTGGGCCTTCCCTAGGGAAAAGGGAGGAGACTTAAATACCATGGGGAACATTCCTCTGGCCATAGCCTGGAGCTGTGCTCAGAACTGCTCTGGCTGTTGTAGCAATTAGCATAAGCAAATTGCTAAATTGTGTGCTGTGATAAAATGATGGATTACAGCATGGAAGAAATCATTAACACATTGATTAGCAGCACATGCCTTCAAAGTCACTACCTAAACAACTCCCGGGGACTGGGGGAGCTCGGGAAACACGACAAGCAATGCCTGCTGTGAGCAGGAATGGGGCAACACTAATATCCACAGTACCCAAAACCCTAATTAAAGTTTAACTATTAAAGTTGGTGCTCAAAAAGATTCTGCTACTGATTGTTGCTGCACACATGGGGCTCCTGGTCTGTGTGCCACCCTGTCCTCCCATCACGCTGCCTGCTCAAGGAGGGTCTGGCACCCAGGTCTCTGTGTCTGTGTCCCACTCTCCTTCTGCCTCTGCTGCAGGTGTTGGAAGCATCACGCAGCAGGGGACGGTGTGATGCTGGGTTCATACCAGGCAGTGCATACCTCCTAGCATAGAAAAAGGATCGTTTACATAGTTAGAGCATGGATAATACCCTTTATTTTTTTAAAGAATAGTTTTGTTTTGACTGCAGCAGGAAGCCTGTTTTCTCCTTTAAATGTTTCCCCACACTTAGATGTTGAAAGGATCTCTTGCCCAAAGTCTGTGTGGTTCCCTGGCAGCATCTGCTGCTAGGTATTCCCCCACGGTGGCTTTAATAATCACAGCAGCCTGTTATTGCCAAAGCTAATAGCAGTAGGCTTCACTTCTTATTCAGCACAAGTGCTTAGTAGTTTATAAAATTACTCATTTGAATGGGGCTCCTTTCATTAGGATTAGCAGGCCAACCCCATCCCTCCTCCCCACACCCCTCCTTGTTTCAAAGCAGACGAGATGCACAAGCTGAATTTTAATCCATCACCCAAACAAAACGTGTGTGTCAGGAGCTGCTGTGAAACGGGGTTGCAGGAGCCCTCCCACAGCTCCGGGTCAGCACACACACCTCATCCCAGAGGAGTCCCACATTCATTACCAGCAGAACGTGGAATCAATACTGGGCTGGGATTTCACTCGCTGATGGGTACAGCCAGGGCAGGGGAGGTTTTACCTGTAGCCCTTGCTGCAGTGCTTACTGCTTACTACTGTCTCCATCCCCTCCCACCCCTAACCCCACTCAGCACCCCAAACTGGTGCGGTTCAGGGAACACCCTCACCTGCAAAGGACCTGGGCAGGTCTCCAACCACTCCTGTGCATCCCTCTGCCCGAATCTTCCAGAATTCCTACCACTTCCCTCCCTATCCTGGCTATGAGCTCAGTGTCAGCTCCTGAGCCTGCCCAGGCTTTTCCTTTAGTTCTGACATGGCTTCTGAACCACGCTGCTCTCTCCTACCAGCTGCCAGCCCAGCAGGACCAAGGGTTTAGCTATTCTTGGCTAGCCACACAGCCAGGTCGTTAAATCCACTTCTGGGCCCTACACTGGGTTGGATGGGAAGGAGAGAGACAGACACCTGAGCAACGTTTGAGTTTGGCCAGAGGTGAACATCAGGGATTCCCTCTGTTCCGCCGTCAGATTAAACCAGTGACCGGTGATTCCATGGTCTGCATCTGTAAATGAAAGAGAGTTTCAATACAAGGGTAATTTATTTCACTTAATTAAACCAGCTGATTTGTGGTATTAATACATTCAGTAAAATGCCCTCTTAATAAGTAAAAGAATACCTTCCAAAGATTTGCAGATTTCATCTTCAGGTCCAGCTGCAAGGCAGTCCTTGGGTATCAGATCTTCTCCAAGGAGAGCCCCTCTTACAAGTGCCCAATTGTGTACTGAACTCCTCTCTTTTTCTGTCCCAAAATCTAGCACCTCATTGGGATTGTTTTTCTTTTTAGCTAATTAAACAATTGCCTACATGGTTCCCAGAGTACCTTTCAGGACAGCATTAATTTTAATAGCATCTTAAAATGACAGATCCAAGATACATCACTAACAGTGATTTTCTGCAGGCAATAGATTTCCTTCTGGCCACACTTGCCTGGCACCCCATTTGTCATAGCAGTGGTCCTGTTTTGGCACCATTCTCCCCCCTTCCTCACCCACTGACTTTTATATCATAACATATCTTTCCCCAGCAGTATAATTTCTGCATTACCATACAGGCAATGTCATATACTTAACGAACTCTCCATAAACATTTACATCAGCAGCTGTCTGTGTTAGACATCAAATGTTCTTTTCTGGAGGAGTCTGCAGTTTCACCTACTATTATGGTAAATCATCCCCCAGAAACACTCTCAGAAATCTCTCTCACAAATTTAAGTGTCATAACTTCCACCAACAGCCTTCACCTACCCAGAGAGAGGAAATCATCCCAGTTCTTCGTCAGCCGTAAGGAATGCACAGACTGCAGCGATGCTGACGGATCGCCCCCTGCTAGATCCCCCCTCTCAGCCCAGCCACACCAAGGCTCCAAGAGCACAAGTCCCCATTTTCCTATTTTTAGTAGGATCTCCCCTGGGAGCTGCCAATGCTCCCAGAATAATAGAGACATAGCAAATCTGAATGTCTCTATCCCAAGTCTATCCCAATCAATACCAGGCCAGGACAGTGACACAGAGCAAAGAGGGGAAGAAAAGCTGATTTGACAGGTCTGGGAATTAGCCGTCGGGGTGGGGGGACAGGGGAGTGGGGGCACGCAGCTGAGAGAAGCTGTTCTAGGGATGATCAGAGATACCAGAGCACAGGACCTCATCTACAAAGAAAATATCTCTATAGCTTTCTTGAGAGGAGGAAGAAAACAGCTGGCCTGGATGCAGCACATGGGAGGAACACAAAGTATAACGCTCACATCTTCCCAGGATGTTTGCACCACCTCCAGCAGCTACCAGGAGCCAGCTAACCCCTACAGAAGGGCTTCAGGACACAGCGTCCTCCCAAGGCACACCACTATGAACTGGGATCCTCATTCCACTGACAGCAATGCCACCTCTGCCTCTGACTTCAATGGAGCAAGCGTTTCTGCTGCCGCCCCGATCGGATCTGCATTCCCCATTGTCACCCACTCTGGTTCCCTGACGTGCTTCCAAACATCACCACAGGAAATTAACTGGTTTCATCTCATCTGGTTTTAATACTTCTGTAATATAGTAATATTCTTTGTCCTAAAAGGAGACTCGGTCAGTATATGCTTCAGGTGTTCCATCCTGCTTGGCTCCTATTTGTAAGAATCAATAAAGGTCAGGCTATTTAAAAATGCACAGCCTGAGCAGCACACAGAAGGGACCAGGGGGCTGCTCAGTGTTTCCACAGCGATGCGTGTATTTTATTTTCTTCCTCAGCAGATGGTACAGCTGACATCTGCAAAAGCAAAGGGCACAGCTGGGTTACAGCTCAGGTGATGGAAAGCAACATCATCTACTATATGTCACCTGTTTGGGCTACATAATTCATCTTTCTCCGAGAACAAAGTGCTTCCCCTCTGCATAGGCAATGACCGTGTGCTTCCTATTTATGACAGGAGTGATGCTTCGTGCCCCTGTGAGGACAGAAGAGGAAGGGCCTGCAGCACAAACCTTGTAACAAGCAAAGCTACCAACAGCCAAGGTGCCTTCAGTCTCCCAGAATAAAACACCTCTCATGGGAGATGTTGTTAATCCAAGGGCAGTACTCGGTACTAGGGCAAGAAAGGCCAGACCTGTCCCCATGGGAACACACGTGTGTTGGTACCATGCCATTTGTCAAAGCCAGGGCGATGTTTGCATTGAGGATGCTGCCTGGAATAGCAAGGGCTGGGGGAAAGAGGGGCCAAGGGAAAGGGGGGCTGATGTGCCCCGTGCCCAGGTGGCACCAGCAAAGTGCCACCATTGCCTTCCCTCCTCAGCCAGATCCCAAAGGGAGCGGAAAACAGCTTTGGGAAGGAGTTAGCAAGCAAACCCAAAGAGCTCATACAATAACTTTCAAACCACTGAGCAGAAACTGGTGCCTTTTCAATCCCTCTAATTGCATCCTTTCTGGCTTTACTGGTGGGAATGGCTGAAAAGGTCTTTTGATATCTCCACTGTGATTCAGTCTGTGCCAAGAGCTTCCCAGGCTGGATCCTGCTCCAGGTATTCCACCTGTGCTCATCACCCAACGTCCAGTCCAGCCCAAGGGATGAGGGACAATCCCTGGGGAAGGAGAGCCTTGAGCACAGGACAAACAGCCAGTGCTGTCAGACACTCTCATCCCCACACCAGCTCTGTGCATTCAGAGCAGCTGCTAATGCAATTTGGTGTTTCCCGGGAAGCAGGCGGAGGGCATGCACTTTCAGAGGAATAGATGGCACGACTGCAAGAGCACCCCAAAGTTCAGTCCCACCCCCTTATTTGTGCTGTATTAAAGATACTCTGAATGTGAGCTTTCTGCCAGGGACTTTTCTGCATGCTGGTGATAATGTTGCCTTGTTCAGAGGGGTCAGCAAGAGCAGTACAGAGTATTTTCCGATTAAATGGGCAGAGCCACTTCGCTGAGTCCTTTTATTTAAGAAAAAAATAGAAAAAAAGTTGCTTACCATCCCAGCAAAACCAGATCTCTTTGGATGGATTCAGGCTCACTTCTGAAAACAAAGAGGGCAAGAGTGCGAATGGCATCTGTGTCAGAGGGGGAAATAAACCCAAAAGCTGGGTTACGCCTTCCATAACCATCTCCCCACTTTAACCCCTGATGCTGTAGTTCAGCACTGAGGTGCTCGTGCCCTGAGTGTTTCATGTCACACAGCCTCAGCAGTATAGTGCTTCACATCTCCATGCAGCGCTGTAGGACCGGTCATGGCTCTTTAGAGGGTCCAGGAAATCCTACAAAATAGCAGTGAGACTAGATGTGAGCAAGAAGAGTAACCCACAGAAGGCTGTCCAGTCCCTGTCTAGCTATCATTTCATACACACAGGCAATACGGGTAACTGTCACAAGGGTAATACTGTTCTGCTAGACCACTGATTGTCCTCTAAGTCAGGGGCAGTTGATAACCAGCTCGTGGGGGCTGCTGATCCAAGCAAATTACAAGACACCAGTCCAGGATTTTCATGCAGTTCTCATGCCTGTGGATGCCCTTGGCCTTCAGAAACTGGGAAAGCTCTCCCCAGTCATTCTTGTCCAAGCAAGACCTCTGTGATTGCACCATTGAAAACCAGGCAGGGGGTGCCTTTCCCACACTCCCTGATAACATGTATGTTAGCAGCTCCGTGACTCCAGAGCAAGCACCATGTCCAGCAGTACTAGGAGGAAGCGCTCCAGGATTGCATCCTCCACAGTTGGATATCAAGACCTGTCCTGTTTTCAGCTGGGAGAGAGTTAATTTTCTCCTCAGCAGCTGGTGCGGCACTGTGCTTGGGATTCAGGATGAGCACCATGCTGATAACAGGCTGATGCTTTAGCTGTTGCTACGTGATGCTTCTTCTAAGTCAGAGACTTCCCAGCTTCCCCAGCTCTGCCAATGAGGAGGGATACAAGGAGCTGGGAGGGAGCATGGCCAGGACAGCTGACCCCAACAGGACAAAGGGATACTCCATACTGTGTGGCATCACATGATGTCATGCCTAGCATATAACTAAGGGAGCTGGTCAGGGAGGTGCTGCAGCTCAGGAAGGAGCAGAGCCAGCAGTGAGCAACTGTGCTGTGCATCATTCTCAACCTTTTCTGTCCTAATTAAACTACCTTTATCCATAGTTTCTTTTTTTCCCCATCCCATCCGGAGCTGGGGAGTGAGCAAGCAGCTTCATGGTGATTAATTACCAGCTGGGGTTAAACCATGACAACCCCGAATCCCTGGGGACAGATCAGCAGAGTGACTGACACTGCAGAGTGTTTGAGGACCTGGGGAGCTGCCTTCACCTCGTTTTCCTGTTTCCTCCTGACAGAGAAACTTTTCCAAAGCCACCAGCTCTGTGCAGCAGATGGGTAAGAGCAGGAAGCAATAAACTGTCTGGATGGATTAATACTACCATTAAATAATAGCAATATGTATTTCAGAGCCTCATTTTGCAGGGCTCCATCCCTCTAATTTGGTGCCCTTGATTCGCTCTCTCCTCCTAACAAGCATCACCTTACTTTGTGCTACCCGGTATGACGTTCTCCAACACCCCTCTTCCTGCTGGTTAAGGATGAAGAATAATGGACAACTAAGTGTAACTAGCCAGGGCGATGCTATCAGGCTCAGCATGGGCTTAGCAATAAGCATTATGTGCCATCAGCATTCATTCTGCCTGAGAGGCAGGCTCTGCCCTCACACCCTCCTTGCGTGTGCTCCTGCAAGCAGCCTGCTGGCACTGCTGTGGGAAGAGGGCACGGAAGACTCCTCAGGCATTAACACTTCTGTAGGAGAGCAGTTTTGGGCTCAACACAGGTGGCTGTTGCACTGAGGGGGACAACCTCCACCCTGCCTCCTGCTCAGGGGATGCAGCAGCTCCTGGGCTGCAGCACCAGGGGGAACAGGGCCAGGTGAAAGCACCTTTGGGGACTGAAGCTAGAGCTCTCCTCAAGCTGGTCCTCATAGGTGGGATGCAGGAGTGGGCTCCTCTGTCCCTTGTCAGCTAAAGACGTTTTTCCACTGCAATCAGGGAGAGCTGTGGTAATTAACAGCTCCCAGTCTCAGCCCCTCCCCAAACAGCCAGGAAACCCACAGTGAGGAAAAAGCATGTAGCACTGTCAGGCATCTGCCTGGGACAGATTAACCGGACCCAAGGTGCCCATCATCCTTCCTCCACCACTCCCTGTAAAAGGCAGGGATGTGCTCCTGACTCCGACCACCCCATCATCATAATAAATGCATTTGCTGGAAGAAATTAAACAACAACAGGTGTCCTTCAGGGCCCCCCATGCCTGCTAAAGGAATTCACACTGGTGAATAAACAGCAGCAGAAATTATTTGTCTGACAGCTTCTCATTATTGAAGACCTCGCTTAACCCTGCCAACGGCAGCAGGACCCAAGATGACCTGCTAAGTGCCAGCCACCAAAGTTAATGTTGCTTTTGGGAAGTTTTAATGGAAGCAGACTGTTTTTAAGAAGAAAAAAAAATGCAGCATAAAAATATTTTGGAGCTGTCCTGGCATCTGCTGACGTCAATAGCAAAATCTTACGGCTTTCGGTGAAGCAACGAAGCAGAACTTTGAGAGACCCTCTACAAGTGCCCCATGTGACACTGCAGTTTTGGGGACTCACACCAGAGAAAGTTTGGTCCTACGTGGTCAGATGTGCTCCACCAAACTGCACCCAAGGCAGGAGCTGCACATCTATATGGAGAAACCCCCTTACCTGCTCCCTATTACCTTGACAGGCTCCTCCTCTGCCTGCGAAACAAGCAGCAGGTCTGCTGTACTTCTGATGTGCTTCTCCAAGTTTAATACACTTGGGAAGTTTCTCCCCAGCGTTGCTGTTAAATTACCCAATTTGAGGTACAAGATATCCCACAATTTCATTTGAGGCCTTAAGTTCAAACCCTGATCACTTAGCAAAGAGCAGGTACCACATATGCTCAGTGAAGCTTACTGCAAGCAGCACGAAGTGAGATAAGGATGGGTTTATGCTGACTGGCTTTTCTTTTCTTTCTTTTTATATATAATTTACTGCTACTCAGAAGTTGAGGATTTGCAGATAAAACAATGCATTTGCAGCAGATTTGTTAAAATGTAAAAATATTGATTTTTGAAGAAGCTTGCCCACAGCATAAGAGTAAGTCAAAGTTAAAATCAATAGGGATAAATTAGGAGTTCTCCAGCTCTATAAATGTTACAATAACAGAGCCTTGAACGCATAAAACTCCCGAGCATCAGATGACAAAAATAGTTCAAGTTTACTTTAACTTTGATTTTAAAAGGCAAGGTAAAACATCCATTCTCTGCTACTCTACACTTTGAAGAGTATATTATTTTTTCCAGAGATACTTTCTTTGCTTTTCTAGAGCACCAAGAACACTACCAATGCTCATCATCCCCACACAATCGCACTGAGCCGCTGCTGTACCAACACAGGACTGTGCAGCTCCTCCTTGGGGAGACACTGTTGTCCCCAGAGCAGAGATACACCAATTGGACACTCTTTATAACCTGCTTTATGGCCAACCCAAAACCCTTTCCATCTGCCTCTAAGCCATTAAACCCAAGCTCAAGAGCCACATCCTGTACCTGGAGCGATTGGGAGGTGCTGGTACCCAGGACTCAGCCCTCCTGGAGCAGCAGCTTCTCACCACTGCAGCTCATGGGATAACTCTGCTCTGGGCCTTGTTGCTAAGTTAGATGCCACTGTTGGGATGATATGACCTCATTTACTATCTCATGTACCATGGAGGGGAGGAACTGTCCTTCAGTAACATCTTTGCTACTCCTGGATCCACAGCGCACCTCTTCCCTTCTTGGTTTTCAGCGATTCCAGGACATTCCCAGCAGAGCTCCTTGGCTGATTGAGTGGTCCAGCATTTTCTGACTGGTTTATCTTGGTGATGCCTGGCTCAGGCCAGAGGTACCAGCAGAGTGTGCCTTCCTGGGGAGCGGCAGACACAGCCGCTACTTTGACCTTACCCCAAGTTTCCTGGAGATTTTGGCCTGGGAGCATTCAACATCTCATCTCAGACCACTAAAGGAGGACAGCACCACCTCTCAATCACTTTCTGTACCTGCATGAATATTTTGTCATCTCTGAAACCCTGCTCTTACCCTAGAGTAACACTCTGGATTGCTGGGAGTATGCCAGGACTGACCCTGAAGAGGGGCTGGGATGGGCAGGTGATCAGCCTTGTCTGAGAGCTCAGGTGTGGCAGGCAGTTGTGGGAAGGGATGGGACTAAAGCCCATCTTCCATGGGGTTGCTTGTTTTACCAGTAACCTTACATTTGGCCAGAGCTCACCTGCAAGAGCAGGCTGGCAGCTGGTGTTGTTTTAAATACTCAGGATGGGCATTCAGACCATACTTTTTTTTTTGCAACAGTTCTACTATTCATGAGAAGTTGCTCCAATAAAACTTTTCAGGTGCTTACGTGGGAGGAAGCGTTTGGCAACGGGACAGAGAAAACCAGAGGTTTTATTTTTTTGATTTTTTTGTTCCTTGTAGGAGCTGCTTTATCCCCAAAGTGCAATTGTTTTGTCAGACATTTCTTTCACTCTCTCAAGGTTGAAAAGTTTTTGGCAGCAATAAGTGTAGAGCTTGCAAAAGACATGGTTTCCAGCACAGCGCATCGGATGAACCTAATGAGACGGATCCTTGGCGGCTGTAAGTGGGTACAGTTCCATTGACAGCGGTACAGCAAGACTGATTTACACCTGCAGAAGACAAGACCCAATATGTTTGAAGCTTGGAGGTTGCAATTACAGCTCTGAATACAGCTTAATGGCTCGTGCCTTTACTCCACTTCAGCGCCGGGTGCGATGCCGTTTCCACCAACTGTGGTAATGGGATATTATACCATGACAATAGTTTTGGTTGGCTTCTCCTTTCTCCTCATCTTTTTTATTGGAAGAATTCATGCAATCACATGTAAATAGATTTCTTTTACAGCTCTTGCTGTAAAATGACTTTTTAATGGTGTTTTTGTTGCGTCTGCTCCAGTTGATGATCAGGAAAATGTCTCTGGGACACTTTCTTGACTCCAGGCTGGTAATGGTCCTGGTGCTTAAAGGGCTGGACACACATGACAAGTGGAGACCAAGCTGATCGTTGTAGGCGCCGCTGTACTACTGTGAATGCAAAAATACATTAGTGGCTGCACGTAAGCCATGCTCTTTACATGGCATGGAAGAGTGTTCCCTTCCCCAGCAAGGGAGGTTCTACAGCCTGTGTCGCAGCAGACATGACATCACACAACTATCGGCACATTGCGACCTACTAGGCAGAGAGTCTCTGTGTTTTACTTAACATACTCAACACCTACACCCAGGAGCACACTTGTACACACCCACGTCACCGCGTGAAGATGATCAGAGGACTGGAGCAGCTCCCCTACAAAGAGAGGCTGAGGGAGTTGGGATCCTTCAGCCTGGAGAAGAGAAGGCTGCAGGAGGACCTCATTGCAGCCTGCCAGTACCTGAAGGGAGCAGAGAAACAGGAGGGGATTCAACTTTTTAAAAGGGTAGATAATGGCAGGACAAGGGGGATGGATTAGAGCTAAAGGAGGGAAGGTTTAAATTGGATATTAGGGGGAAGTTTTTTACAGAGAGAGTGGTGAGGGGCTGGAACAGGCTGCCCAGAGAGGGGGTGTGTGCCCCGTCCCTGGGGGTGTTCAAGGTCAGGTTGGATGGGGCCCTGGGCATCCTTGTGTAGCTCCAGGCCTGGAGATTGGTGGCCCTGCCTGTGGCAGGAGGTTGGAACTCTGTGATCCCTGGGGTCCCTTCCAACCCAGACTAGTCTGGGATTCTATGACTGGGAGTTTCCCAGGCAGACTGCACACAAGCACAGAATTTCCCTATGCAGCTTTATGCTCACTTCTACCTTTAAAGATGCACAGAGAGCTGAAATCCACCCCCAGCCAACAGGCACCGACAGCATAGGCAGAGGCTAAGACCTAGGGACCCACCATGTGGGTCCAGCCATCCCATGTCACCCCCTGGTACTCTGTGCCCAGGCCTGGTCACCCCAAAAGACAGCTCTCCCATTACTCCCCATACATCCCCTCTGCAGCAAGGTAATCATCACACCCTGACTGCTGGGTGAAAATCTAAAAGAATAATATCTGTTTTTCATGTTTATTAAAATTCCACAGCGTGGAGGCTCTCTAACGAGTCATTAAGTGATGAGTTCTTTACACAAAATTTAACTAATTTCCTTATAAAAGTCTCCATACAGAGCTTCCCAAAACGTTTACCAGAGCAGCAAACCGTTCCAGGGATTGTTTTAAGTCATTTGCCTCCAGACAGAACAGACGTTCTGGATCATTTTGATTTCTGCTGTCTAATAAATGAAGTGCTACAATTCTAAACTTAATATCTGGCACCACTGTTTTTTTCCCTCCTTGCTTTACATCCTTCCTAGACATTCACCAGGACAGAAAAAGATAAATTGTTGTAATATTTTCTGCACATAGAGAAACACATATTTTTTTCCTCCAAGCTTGTCTTTCAAGATGACTTACTGTAGGTTGCCTTTTTTTATTTTCCCAAGTATGTTTAGTTTATAACAGCCTGACCTCTAATTAGAGGCTAATTCATTGGAGCTGAGAAACATCCTGTAGACCTGGGGATTTCTGGCTAGAGCCCTGCTGTCTGGGAACAGACCTTGTCCTTGAAGAGCCCAACAAACTTGAAGCTTTCTTTGGTTATTTAGATACTGATGCTTTAAACTTGAGCCAATGTATAGTTTTGTTGTGTCTGTGATCATTTTAAGTGAGGATGTGCCAATCTCCCGTGCTATAATATAAACACTTGCCCATCATCACAAAGATATTTTAACTGATGTGAGAACCACGTTAGCTCTTCTCAGCTGGGGCCCCGTGGCAGCTCATCAGTATTTTACAACAGCCCAACGTACTCAAGTTTTCCATCTCTGACTGCTAAGCCTGCAGTTTGCAGCAAGAGTCCCCACAGTCTCTGCCACTACACCCATCCTGTGGGACACAGATGATGTTAACACCTGGGACATGCCCTCATGCCTCCTTTGGAAAGGACCCCTGTGTTTACCAGTCACCCCTCACTTCTCTCCATCCCTTGTTGCCACTGCCAACACCAACTGTGCCAGTGTTAAGGTACTTTGACAGCAGCAGGCACTGTTCATGACAAGATGCAGGAGGCCTCTTGAGTCTTAAACCAGGCTTGGAGAAACAGACAGTCCAAAGGTCCATTTGGTGAGCTGATGGCCTCAGCTCAGGCTTGCCATCTCCATGCCAGCAGAAACAAATGCTCTACCTGGGAAGTGTCTCTCTCTGAAGACTTATTGCTGTGGAGCTGTTTAACCATTCCAGCTGCATTCACTCCTTCCTCCATCACATATTATGTCACTTATCTCTCTGCTTCTTGGAGCATTACAATTTTAGGACTCGTATTGTACGAGCGGTAAATACATTTGCAGTTTCCCTGCTACTGAATAGAAACCCAAGAGTTTGGAGATGGAAAAACACTAAGCCCAAGCACACTTGGCATAAATAGCATCATACCATCCCAAGGACACTCTGAGAAGAAATACATGCAGAAGTTAACTGAGTTTCAATGCGTGCCCACTAGGTACATACGATTTAAGAGTCTTCCTTCACAGGGAATACCATATTTCAAAGCATTAGTTAAATCAATTTAGAATGTTTTATATTATTAAAACCTAATTTACATCAAGTGCAGCCTATTCACATCATCCCTCATTAAGTTCCCACTGGAAGATTTAAGACCACAATGCTCAGAACAGCAGTGATGCCCTGACTGCTCCAGATCACACAATCACAGGTTGGAAAAGACCTTTAAGATTATCAAGTCCAACCATTCCCATCCTATGCTAAACCAGGATCCCACTGATGGGAGGTTACGCCAGACTTTCTACAGCCATAGAATCCTAGACTGGTCTGGGTTGGAAGGGACCCCAAGGATCACAGAGTTCCAACCCCCTTCCACAGGCAGGGCCACCAACCTCCAGGCCTAGAGTTACACAAGGATGCTCAGGGCCCCATCCAACCTGGCCTTGAACCAGTCCTACCCACACCCTGCACAAGAGTTTGCAAAGCCCTTCACAGGAATACACACTTCCTGACCCATCGCCTCCTCCAGCATCACCTTGTTTTAAGCAGATCTTCACAACTCAGCAAGGGTGGTGACTCAGCTGGGCACACCTGAGTCCATTTGCACACCCACTCCACACTTAACATTCTCCAAAGGTCACAAGGACAAGAGAGTCCCAATAGGCAACCCCATCCTTGCCCCTGCTCCCCTTGCTTCTCCCCACACCCCATGTACGTTCGGTGTTTTTCCCAGGACTGGTACATCCCCACCCTTGTGTGAACTCCCCCGGCTCCAGCCAGCCCACCCGAGCCCAACCTCGCTGGGTTTGAACGCTTCAGACAAAGCCCCATGACAAGTTTAAGGTATCTGGATAAACTGCACAATCACCGTTTCTGAAAACCCCTCCCTGGGCAGCAGCAAACACCATTTTAGCCACCGATCCCAAGTCAGGAGCAAATCTGGCACTTGAAATCAGAGCTGCCAAGTCCTACACTGCTGTAACACCCTGTGAACCCTGTTTGCACTGCTGTTACAGCAGTGTGAACACTCCCAAATCTGGTTTGCTCTCCAAAGTGAGGTACCAGTGCAGCTCCAGCCCCCAGAAGAACCACACACCCAAAGTGCTCCTCCTAAGCTCAGGCTGATGACCTGTTTCCAGGGCTGTAGGATTCTAGCAGGAGAATCAGGAAGATCCATGCTCTTTCTTGTCCTACCCTCCTCTTCAGAATTACAAGGATTTTCCAGTCTCCTGGTACACAGAGCCAGTGTACAGTAACCCAGGCACCCAGCAGGCAAAACAGCTCAAACAAGACAAAAACCTATTCATGCACAAGGAAGATAAGTGTCTGGAAGAATCATGAATTATATATATTGAAACCACAATAACTTGCTCATCCACATCGATGCTTCCTGCAGGAACTTAAACCTTTGCCCTGCACAGGACTGATACAATGACCCTGGCTACACCAGACTCTGAGGAGAGGTTCCTCCCTGCCCACAAAGCCAGGTGAGCTCCCAAGAATCACAGCCAAGGAGCACCCAGGCTCTCCCAGCTCTTCTCCTGACATCCATATGCATACCAGGGCAGCAAACAGAGCAGCAACAGGGAGCAGCGAGGAGAGGTGAGATATCAGAAATAACTTCTACCAGTTTCAGGGAGCTGCATCAGCATTTTATGACTTCAACACAATCTATTAAGTAGAATAATTATCTCAGAGTCGAGATCTGTCTATGGATAGGAGAGGCAATGCTGCCCTTGGTGTTGCAGTGGTATAACAGATAGAAGGAAATACCCGTGGAGAACATCGACTCAAGCCTGTGGATTTCCCTTTATTTTTAACTGGATTTAACTCAGCACTTTCTAAACAGATAACAGGACTGGTCTTGTCTCTAGTTGGTGGTGGTTGGTTTTTTTAAAGAAAAGCCCTATTGCTACTGCAAAGTAGCCCCAGATTGCACAGGAGAAGTCTCAGCAGAACGCTAATGAACGATGCGGTGCAGTATTTGGAGGCAGGAATGTACCTTTACATGAGTACCCGGGATCAGCTTCATGTTATGCAACAGGAAAACACATGCAAATAAACTCACTGTCCCCTGCTTGTCCCCTCTTTAGCCATGCTGCTAAAAATTAATTAGTAGGGGGATCTCAGAGAGAGTCAGCAAAGGTGTTGGAGCTAGCCCGCTGCTTCTGCTTGATGAAGGTGATAAAGAGCTGGAGATCACGCAGCGCATCACAACAGAGCTCCAGATTTTCTGTTTCCAGGGGTAAAGCCTGACATTCACAGCCTGCCCAAAGACAGGACCCAGCTCTCACCTATGGAACACACACACAGAGAGCTCTCCCAGCCACAGCAGGAAGCACTGGCTTATGCCACCGCAGCACCAGCTACAGAAGCTGTCACAGGTGCTCACTGCAACCCCCCCTTTTATTTCCAGGACTGACCTTGTCATCTTCTCATTAGCTCTGGGCAGCTTGAGGTAAAGCAGATGCTCCCTCTTCTTTTGCTCCTTGTGTTTTTCTAGCCTTGGAAGCCACGCTCACAGCTAGCGATGGATCATCAAGGCTCTAAAGTCTCTTTGAAGAGCAGCAGTGCTCTTGCTCAGGATTTAGAATTCCACCAGGTCAGCCTGACTTTAGGAAACTTCATAGAACAGATATTAGTTATTAATGAATTTCACCCTTGAGAACACCACTGCAAATCTGATACAAAAGCCTGGATGGGTCATTAACCAGGCATCAGTGTTTCAACACTGTTTGAAAGCTACTGCTAGAGCGAAATCACTGGGAAAAAAGTAAAAATAATGCAGAGCATCACTTCTCACTTTCAATAACACTATTTTCCAGCACATTATGCCACCAAAACACCACCCAGATGTTACTGCAGCCCTTTCAGATCTTTATACACGTCTCGATGCAGAGAAACTCAGGTTGAATACATAACCACAATTACAAGACACATCTGCAGCTCTCCTTACTCCCTTTGAAAATTCTTCAGCTATTCTGTCTGGGGTTTGTGTGTGTTCTTTAAACATGATTCGGCAAAATAAATACAATCAGAGATCAGACCGACACTCCTTGCTGAAATGCACTGCCTTTCATTTCTCTGAAGGTATATACTGTTCCCTGCACCGCTGGATCTCATTTCCACGTCAGTGACATCCACTGAAACCTCCTACCTCACATCTCAGTGTTGATCTTTATTTCTTCTGTCCTTGATCAGGAATCCCAGAGCTAAAAGATTCTCTAATCTCAGTGGCACAGTCTCCTCACACTTCCATGTGTGTCAGACCGATACAGGAGGAGCACAAGACTCTCCTCCCCAGGAGAAGGCTAGTGGTGAAGCTCATTCTCCCTCCTGCTCATCACTAGGGCTTTCCTCAGGAGAGAGGAACTCCTTCCATATGCTTTCAGACCTGCTTTGTGGGTGTGACTCTTATTCACACAGAATAGATGTCAAAGCAATCCTTTGGGTCAAAGACACAGAGTGGGACATCCATCACCCCCTGCTCCCGATACCATGCAGCCTCCCAGGGACAGCCCCCAGGGCCAACCCTCAGGGCCAAAGGGATGCTCCCACGTCCTGGAGCTTCACCCCACAAGAGGAGCAGCACAAACACAGCCCACCCATCCACCCTACACCAGCACAGCACAGTCTGCACGCCTGTGCACAGCGTTACTCAACACTGTCTGTACTGGTCGCTGGGGTAAAGGCAAGTGTCAAAGGCACCCCAGTTCAGTAGATGGAGAACTACACTGGCAGCAGCTCCAGACGTCACACAGAGGAGGTAACACCGTGGTGGGGAAGTTAATGAAAGACACAAATTCCTCTTCCTTCAGCAGACTACTGCACAGTCCAGCCTCTCTGCTCCAGAACGGGCTGCAAACCATGCAACACACCAAGGGCTTAATAGAAAACATAAAGTATTCCTGAACGAGGTAAGCTGAGACCTGTCTGCCCTAGATGGGTGCTGGGGAGACTGGGAAACACAACACAAGCCGTGAGAAGACTCAGATTTCTGTACCTGCATTTAACCTGCTCAAGGAGTTGTTCAGATTGCAGAGCCATCAGCTCTGAGTAGCACTGAGAAGGGGCCCTACTAGGATTCAGCTTAAAATGATCCATTGAGAGAGGCAAGATAGTCCATCTGCTGCTTGTTGCACCAGGATCACACATCTGCGGTGGGGCAAAGGGATCATCGAGCACATGGTGCTATGAAGAGATGACAACATAGGCCAACAGCAAGGAACAGAGCACTCAACTAGAAAAAGTCCTTAAGTACCCTCTAAAGAAAGAGCACTCGTAGTCTACGTTTCAGGAGGGCAATGCTCTTCCCTCCAGTCTCCCCATTAGCTTTTGCCTGTGACTTCTGCTACGCTGGTCTCAGTGGCACAGAAACACCACTTGGGTTTGTCCTTCCCAGGATTTTCCCCTCAGGAATCATGACATTTGACATTTTAGAGCACTCAGAACAGAAGAGAACAACATCTGGGTTTGAAGGCAACAGTAGGAACAACACAGACCAACCAATCATGGCTGCTGCAGCCAGCCCAAGGGGGAGCCTGTCCTTCCAGCAGCCAGCAACGCGAAGGGAGCTTGGGTCCAGCCTGTTTCCTCGTAGGCTCTGGATAGATTTTTGCTTC
The DNA here is from genome assembly GCA_013400835.1 of Zapornia atra. NCBI lineage: Eukaryota > Metazoa > Chordata > Aves > Gruiformes > Rallidae > Zapornia > Zapornia atra. The sequence goes on along the minus strand of VZTU01008321.1, from coordinate 221,338 downwards.
ACCCTCTGCTGCAACAGTTTCTTAGATACTCAGCATTTCCCTTCCCCACCACCCCCCACCTAAGCTCTCCCATTTTCAGGCATGAGCTCAACAACAAAACACAGCTTCACCATAGGTGCCCTTGCAAAGGNATTGCCAAGTCTGCCTCCAGCACAACACACAAACACCATGGCTGCTGCTATCAAAAGAGCCTGGCAGCAAACATAAGCATTACAGGCTTCATCACATCTCTAAAAGCTTCCAGTCTAACACAAACACATACCCAACCCACCAGGCTTGACGTCCAGTGCTCAAAACATCATCTCCATGAGAGTCCAGGAGGATAATGAAGGGTAAAAGGAAGCCACTACCCACCCAAACACTTCCAAAAGCAGTCTGCCAGTGCTGAAAGCCACCGCAGGCACCTTCAGCTGCTTTTTGGTGTGTCTGGGTGCTAGGGCCCATGTGCTGTAGATTACAGAATGAGATTAACTAATTAGCTAATTAGGATGAGATTAGCTATCTTGTTTTCTTTACAAGCAGAGGCTGTGGGAGCATGCAGTCCCTCAGTGGTCCAAAGTCCTGCAAAAAATCAGAGCCAGCAGGGAGTTACTTTCCTATAAGCGCATAGAATAATTGCTTTGTAGCTGGAATCTCTGATTTGAAAATGAGTTTTTCCTCTCATTTCATCATTCCTTTTCTTAGGACACACACTAGCCTGTGTCCCAGCAGACAAAGTTGTATGTTCCCCAGAGGTGACTTTCTGGGAGCCACCGTGTTTTCTTACCTGTTCATCCTACCAGATGGAAGGACAGAAGACCTGAGGAGCTGGCCTGCTGGCTGTACAGCAAACAGCATTCATCACCCAGAGCCTCCTTATACTTACCCTGAACTGTGTTACTAACACCTAATGGGAGGAACAGAGAGAGTAATGTCCTCAGCTGAGAGCCGAACCCGATGGCCACCCAACCACTCGTAGGGCGGGATGTTACCAGTGGAACACACAAGTTGAGTGACTTGGCTCTCAGGGTAAGGAGTGACATATCTTTATGGTGTCTAGTCGTTTTGACCATAATGACAAGTGAATGACATTATCTGGTGATGATCACACTTTCTTCTAGACAAATCTGAGCACTCGGATGAACATTAAGCTAATTTGATACACATTGATTGAGCATGAGGCTAGAGACAGTCATCTAGTTTCTCTGCGCTTCAGCTTCCCATTTGTAAAATGGATCTAATATTACTTCAGGGGTGATGCAGGGACAAGTGAGTTCAGATCTGCAAAACTCTTCATAACTGCTACTGATGGGGACCAGGAACAACCCCGACAGAGCTGTGATCCGGGTTGGGACAGCGCACAGTGCATCCTTCCTGTGACACCACATGCAGGATGCCTCAAAGGGCCCAGGGAGGTGCCTAAAAAACCTCTGAGTCCCACTAAAGAATATGGATCTGAGAGTTGTTCTTTATGCCTCATTCTCATTGTTTCTTAATGCTGTATATACGACGACACTGGAGAGCTACAGACACAGGTAACTCCAAAAATCACAGCCCCTTTGCTGTACAGCACAAAGTGATCCTGGACCTCTGCTGCTGCCTGAATCCAGCAGATCATCTCAGTTCACATCACTGCACGTTGTCGCTCTCTGCCTAGATAGGTTTTCCCATCACAATTGGGCTCCACTCCCAGCTAGTGGTAGAAGAACACATCCATACCTACAAGTTAACTTACCCATTCTCGTGAAGATCTGATAATACAATTAACTTCCTGATCCCCTAACAAGCTAGTTGGATGCCTAGGTTGGACAGCCAACTGAAAAGGTAAATGTATCAAGATGTAGACCCATACCCATGCCTAGAAGAACCTCTGCTATTAGGTCAGCACTAACCTACCAAGCACAGACGATTTTCATGGTACACAAAGACCCTTAACTTACACTTAGTGCCCACACAGTATGGATCAAGAATGAACTCCTACAGATAACTGGGCAGCTCCAGCACAGGAATCACCTCCGTGATTCAGCGGAGCTGTCCTGAGCTGCACCAGCTGATGCAGCATCTCGCTGCAGTTTCTTAGGGCTGTAGAACTGCTGAATAACAGGCTCCAGAGAAGAATGTCCCAGCACATGCCTCAATTATTTAAGAAGTGGCACAGTAAATCAGCAGGGCTATCTAGGCTGGATTGTAGAGGGAGCAGATTCTTTGCTTCCTGTTGGTGCATCAATTTCAGGGAGCAGCCAGGGTGTGACTACGCGGTGTATTTACTACACTGTTTGGAAAAGCACCTTATAAGGCTGTTGATAGCACTGCTCTGTAGCCAGGCTTTCTAATAACCAGTTTTGCTTTGCAAAGATATATGAGAGCTATAAACAAGGATAATACCTGCAGGTTCGTCTGTTATTTCTCCTTCGTAGCAAAGCAAACTCGAGCATATGAGTGTGTACAAGAGGCAATAAAAGCAGGGAGCAGAATGCAGGAGGCTCTTATGAATCAAATCAATAGATTAATGTAAATCTATGCGTACACTGTTATGCTGATGCATGCAGATTTAATTTGTTCAGTTACGATGCCACCAGGTTACTTTGTACCCACACCAGGGTATCACCCCCGTGACCATGGTGATGCTCACACCCGGTTACTCCTTCATTTTGACCTCATGTGAGCTCCTGTCCCAACAACCTCATCCGCTGGATGCCAGGATTGATGCCACCTCCAAGTGTCCTAGCAGTGGAGGGAAACTGCAGCTCTGGGTTGGTGGTAGAAAGAGAATGACTGGGGGGTGGCCGGATGAGATGTCTTGCTGGGAGATCTGTGTGTTTCAAAGAGTCTGGTTGGAGAGAAGCCGGGATGTGATGGTGGGGATGAGCAAGGGAAGGCCTCTGCGGTGAGGCGGAGCAGGGACACACACCCAGGAGGGGACAAAACCCAGAGATTTCTGGTCCCACTGCCAGGACCGATGGGGAAAAGGATGAAGCCAGTGCTGGCAGCACAGGTGAGAACCTCTCACATCCCCCTCCTCCCCTGGCAGAAGGCTGTGGGATCTAGGAGCAGGGCTGAGCAATCCCATTCCCTGCATCCCAGGATGAGGAGCTGTGTTCTGACTGCCTGGGAGCCCTGGCTCCCGCTTCCTTTCCCCAAGCTTTGGACCAGCTCTGTTCTCAGTTCAATCTCAAAATATTATATTCAGAATTACATAACTGAATTCATGTCTAATTTAGCCTAACCTCATCAATGATTAAACAATTAAACTTATTATTGCTCTTCTATCTAATCCAGGAGGCATCGTAATGAAATAGCACGTCTGGAAGAGATGGAAACAATTGAGCAGTTGCAGACAGAGGTCCAGAGGAAGGATTAAAACCCAACAAGGGCATTTAATGAGTGTCTGGGTTACCACTTCAAAGAGCTTCACTCTTTCTCCCTCAGCATCTTGTAGACAAGACCATTATTACCAACTAAATGCTGGTTGTAAGTGGAAAGTACGAGTTAGCGCAAACATCGCGCTCAGAGAAGCTGAGGTGCTGGGACCCTTCCCATCTGCAGGTTAACGGCCATGCTGAACTGATGATGGTTTGGGATTGGTGCAGTGGAGTGATGGTAACGGCCCTTCCTCCAGAGCAGCTCTGCTGTGACATGATGGAGTCAGTGGGATTCAGCGTGCGGCAGCCAGCAGAGCACAGCAACATCGCCGCAGTCGAGATCTATACCCGAGTCGCTTTGACGTAACTGAGATTATTCAGCAATAAGGGATTACCAGTGAAAACACCTCACCTATGGAGAATGCCTTCCTCCTGTTCCAGACAGATTTCCTTGGCACACTCCAACTCCTTTCTTTACTATCAGGCATTTTGGAGAGTTGGTCATTTAAGGACAAGGAGAAAAAATCAGTAATGTGCTGCTTTGGCAAGGCTCTGAAGCTTGCCTTCACTTAAACCTGTCAACAGTCCAACCAAATATGGGCAAGTTTTCATTAAAACATCACCAAAACACAATTCATTCCTTTAAAAGATCCTGTTAGAAAAAGCCAAACCCAAAACATCGATGCAGAATCACTGGAGGAAACTCTTCAAATGTAAAACCAACACGCCTTCTTCAGCTTCTCTAGAAATCTGGAGGAGGTTGAATTTAAATTCCTGGACTGAAATCCCTCTTTAAAACTGTGTAGGACTCAAACCACAGGCTCACAGCTACAGTTAGATGCAGCCCAGGCAACATGTGCATGGCTGGCATCGACAAACCCTGGGCCTTCTCCTCTAGATCACAGTGAATGCCACCAAAAGCCAGTGCCGAGCGTACGGCTACTTCCTCTGCACGTGGGGTTTGTTTAGGTTCAGTTTCATCCTATTCTTCCCCTCAGCCACGTGGCATCATTACCTGATCTATAATTTACACCGTTATTTGGAGCAGTAGCGACAGTTTACATCTCTGCTGCAGGAGCACAGCGTGTCCAGATAACATCAATATTTTATTTAGCTCTGTTTCTGTATTTATTCGCTTATCCAGTTGCTTATTAAGGATGGAATTGCTGAGGAATAAATAGAGACTGAGAAGCAGCAAAAATAAGACTGGAAACAAAATGCATCCACAATGGTGCTTGTGCTTTCCCTCCCTCTCCTGCCTGTCAAGCATCTTAAAAAAGAGCTTTTTAAGGGCATTCCTGAAGAGCAGTGCCCACCTCCACTACAGGAGATGCGTATTCCCATTGGGGCTGTCTCTCACACTTCCAGAAACTCCAATGACTTCCTTTCAAACTGGCAGGTCTGAATGGAACCACTTGTATTTTCACAGGGTTCTTAGAAGCAAACGAGAGCCTTAAGGGTGTCGTTTTTAATCACCAATTTAAATTCCATCATCTTGACAGTGATAAAAAGTGACACCCAAAATTCAGGCAAGAAAGACGGTTTGACAGGTTTCCTTGAGTTACTGGGAGCTTCATGCGGATCGACATGTTTACAAGCAGGGAAACAACCTCCTAATTTATTAAAAAGTGACTCGGGTAATTAAACAAAAATGGGAAAATTCTGTGTTGGCTCAGTGTTATCTCAGTACTGCAACAACATTAAGAGCCCTGGTCCTGTGAGACATCTCACAGTGATGGTGGCTTCTGGAGCATTTAGCTCCTAGTGCGGATCCCAAGTTAAGTGGGATACATGCTAAATACACGCAGAAGGTTCTGGAAGTGTATGACCTGATCCTGCACTGCTTGTGCATCGTGAGCTTGAGTAGATTCAATTCCAGGTGCAAATATGTTCTATGGATTGTTCAACCCTGTTTACTTTGGACCACACAGATGGAAAAGGAAAGATCATTCTCCGATAGATGGGAGGAGACGTCATCAGCACTGACAACTTGCTGCCCGGTTCTTCGGTCCTTGTCCCATCACAGAGACTTCTGACTTACAATGGAGGCACAGAACATAAACCTAATTGTAAACATACAATCATGTTACAATCATATACCCTCACTCAAACATTATGTGACTTTCCCCTTTTTACCTATAGAAAGTTCCTGAAACCGAATGGTGCCTGTATGGAAACGGCAACGGGGAATTTCTGGGGAACATTCCCTGCAGCTGCTGGAATATTGCTGAGTTTTAGGAGGGAATCTACAGGGCTTTCCACTTCTAGAGCTAACAGAGATGCAAGGGAGGAAAAGCTGAGGATCCAGTGTTGCAATGACAAACTGGACTGAATTATTTTGGAGAATTTTGAGCAATCCACTTACTTGTTTAAAAAAAAAAAATCTAAGTAGCCAGTAAAGAAATGCAAAGAAAAAAAAAAATCCACTTTTTTTAAAATAATTTTTCTCTTCACAAGCTTCCCAAACCCCAATTCACTCCCCAGGCTCTCCAGGTGCTGCAGTCCATTGTCACAGCTCTCCTGCAGCGGTACATCATGGTTTGTGGCACTATACAGCCAGCGTAACCACAGCATCCCTGAGCGGGACTGCTGTCACGATGTGATATAAATAATTATAAGGATTGTTCAGAGAAGAAATTTCAGCTCTCACAGCCCCTCACCTTCTCTTCGAGAAATGAAAGGTGGTTCTGAAAACTGGACTGATATGATTTATGTGCAATTTTATGCACTTTTTTCCTTTTTTTTTGCATTTCACCCTAATATTTCTAATATTAAATCACAGCGTTGCTATAGACTATGTACTTCAAGCTGCTTAAAGAACAAAGCAGTACCAAAGGGAGCAGTTTTCTGGGGCGTGTATGTAGGCTTGTACAGGTAGCCCATCATTACTACAGTTAACACACACAGCTCCCATCCCACCAGAACAGTCAGGCACAAAGTACCGCAGGCAGCACAACAGCCGCCCTGCCAGCAGGCCATTAGTCAGCTTATGCCAGACACTACATACATTATTTGCGGCAGGCTTCTACTCTAAGAAAAAGGATAAAAAAGCTTGTGATGAGAATAAGCCCCAAATGGTCCATCAGTAGGAGCTGCGTGGCTTCTGGAAATACTTTGGTCAGCCAGCCTGATGTGCTGGATTAAACCTGACAGCAGCTGGACAAAATACTGAGGTCTCCAGCAAAATAATGGGATTCATTTAGGGAAAGATAATATTCAGTGTCTCTCAAGTCAGAAAGCAGGACTGCTTTGAGCTCAGGGCTGGGCAACTTCACCCCTACAAGCTACACCTTGGTCTACAAGTGGATTAATTCAAACTGTTCATACCTCGGCTCGCTGCAGAGCCCCAGCCATCAACAAACCCTTGGGCAGTAGGTCCTACAGAAATGCACAGGGAGCAGAGAGACACAAGTCTGCATCCGCCCTGAAACCAGAAATGCTGGTGCAAAACCATCCTGGTAGAGATTCATCACTGAAGCTGGGAAGCTGTCTGATCCCACCCATGAGATGCCCCTCACACAGGCACTGTGCTCACAGAACACGCAGTGAAAACCTCAATCAAAAATCAGCAATAGCTCAGATGGGGCAGGGAAGGGACTTACAGGCTCCTGAAACGACAGGGACACGTTCCAGGACAGAAAGGTGAGAGTGGGCAGAGAATCAAAACCCAAACCTCACACTCTGAGGACTTTTCCAGCTGCCCCAGCCGAGCCCAGGCTCTGCATAAAAGCCTGATGGGTTTCCGAGAGGTGTTTCAGGGTGATGCTGCCCTGATGGATACCTGGGAGCCCTGCCGCTGACTCAGCCTGCCTCCCACCGCAGCCAGGGCTGGAGAGGAGCAGAAATACCATCCCAGGCAAAGGTAGTTTTATTAAGGAGGAAACCTTGTTATTTCTTCCCCAGATCTTATTGGCTTTTTGTTGTTTCCATTAACTTTTATGAGTTTAATAAACATGCCCGATTTTAAAAAATAAAGTGTTTTCCCAGCCTCAGAAATTGGATTTTCTGTCTAGCCCAAATGCACCAACCTTAACCTGCTCACCAAGAGGAATCACTGAAACAATGCAACTGAGGATTTTGTATTGTTTCACAGCAAGTAAGGTGCAAATGATTTGGAATAAAGCCACTAAATTAATTGTGTTTGTTAGTGTAAGCCCAATGAAAGAGCAAAAATAGCAGAATAAAACCATCTTTACCTATCTGATGACTTTAAGTAAAGTCTTTTCTGCCTGGCTCATTGGCCAAATCTTAAGCACAATGGCTTCATTTGTTAGTGCATTAAATCTCTTGTGATGGTGAAAGTCAGGCTTAAAACCAGCAAGACTAACTCAGTGACTTGATGAGTCTTTACTTAAAATCAGCTGGAGGTGTTAATGATGTCCCCATCTCAGAAACACGTAAACCATGGCAAAGAAAAGATACCATGCCCAGATATAACATAGTTTCCACCCCAATTTTCCTTGGGAGTTTGCCAATCCCCCAATCTCTGGAGTACAGTGGTAGTTCAAAGTCACCTTCCTTAAACCAGCCAAGCTCCAGCTCATGGATGTCCCTGCAGCCCCCTGCCCCGGTGCTGCACCAACATCTGGCTGAACTAAAATAGGTGTGAACCCTTCCGAAAACTTGGAAGGTCTTTGCAAGGACTAAAAGTGTCACTTGATTACAAGTAAGATGGCAGTGGAGGGGAAAACAAAACTCAAAAGCCATGCTAATTTAAGGACCGCAGGACCTGAAAGGCAGTCCAGTTGTCCAGAGGGCTCTAGAGAATGGGGTCAGATACAGCACGGTGTGTAATTACTCACACTGGGCTAAACGCAGACATGAGCACTGGGTCACTATCAAAGGCAACTCCACTGACTTCTAGCAGTCCCAGAAGTAAGATAAGGCATTACTAAAACCCTGCATCCCATCCTGAAGACGCAGAGTGTGTTTGATTACCTCCCCAGCAAACCCAGATTTACCATTTAGGAATCGTTGGGGTTTGGTTTAGCCTCTCGGGAATCCTGCTTTGTCCCACCTGTTCCACAGCAAACCTAATAGGTTTACAGCTGCTGCAAGGCCCGAGGAAAATAACACCTAGTCCTTGCCCGAAAATGAGCTGCCTTCCCCAAAGATTCCCGTATCACTGCAGCGGGGTAAGCTGTAATGAGACATGAGAGGAAGGCCTTCCCTTGCCTCAGCTCCCGCTCAAATCCGTATTACAAAGCCATTTCCCAGCAAACCCGTATTTACTTGGCCCTGGCCTGAGGGCAAAAATTCTCTATCTGATGTTTAAATAATGACAACCAATTTGCAGGACACCGGTAATCTCAGATCAATTGCCCACAAGCTGTTTTAAAAAAATATATTAAAACCCTTCTCTGTACAGTGCTCAGTGGAATGGGAACGGCCTGCGAAGCAGCCAGAGAACTGCCAAGCAGGAAGAAAATGGAGAGTTAGACCAACGGGCTGTACAGCACTGTGCAACCAGCAGCGGCAACCCAGAAGAAAAGCAATTTAAAATTCACCTTCCAACGAAAATATATTCTATTTCTAGAATATATATTTCTAATATATTTCTATATTCTTTCCTGGGTTTTTTTTTTCCTTCTTTCTTTCTTCTGGTGGCAGTGTTTGGGCAGGAAGACATCTCCCTTCCACCCGCTTCTTCCTGAGTAAAACAGGATGTGGTGTGGGAGATACGGCCCTGACGTGGCTCTGCCTGCCTGGGGCCACGGGACGAGCAGTGGCCAGACTGGCAGTGACCAGCCTGGCAGTGGCCAGCCCAGGAGTGGTTAGGCCAAGACTGCACCACAGGGTCCGTAAGGTCGGACACTGCTGCTGATTGCACAGGAGACAACCCTTCACAAGACAAAAATCCCTGAGAGGTTAAAAGATGCTCCCTGCACCCACCCAGCAAGGACCTCCCCCTTCTGCCCACCCCTTAGGGTGTCACAGCAGGCAGCGCCAGCAGGACACGGCCCTTTCGATGAAGCTCTCGAAGGAAATACAATAATCTTTCCCCAGAACTGTAAAACTGCCCGACAGGATTCCACCACAGAGACAAAAGTCTCCATAAAACTCTGTGTGGCGCCCGAGCCATCTCCACTGAGGCCTCCTCTCCACAGGCCATTCTGCTTTATAGGCTGGGTACTTACAAATGAAAAAATAGAGTGCAGCAATCTCAGTTTTGCCTCAAAACCAAGAGTTGGTTACAAAAATACTTGGTGTTTTTAGCACAATCCGGGACATTGTCACAGGGCTACACAAAACCCTCCTGTTTTGTAACTTCCATCTCCCAGCATCAGGATCTGCTCTGTCCCTCGCTCCTGCCACACATCCCCATGCCCAGCGTGTCACTGCTGAATCAACTGGAAACTGGAGGCCTGGGGGGTATTTTTTCCTCTCTGATCACATCGGATCAACTGAAGTTCTGAATTACAAATATTCTGGTGCATATTCTCAATGGCTGCTGATAAATGGCATTATACTGTCACTGCCATCCCTACACAAGAGCCGACCCACACCTGAAGGACTTGATTGGACCTCAGTGGTGTCAGAGTGGCTGTGTGCAAACAGGGTACGAGCACGGTGGAGTCATCTCCTCATGATGGCCCACAGCTTGCTTCCATCATGAGGAAGCCATGGGGCTGTGCCAGGCAAGGTGGCTGCTGCAAAGGCTTTCCTCCCGCTGCTCCCCTCCCAGCCAAAATCAGACCTTTAACTTGGGGAATATGAAAGCCCCACGCACAGAGCTACAGGGTCCCCCTCCAGCAATAATTCATCCTCGCTGGAGACAGCCAACCTAATGCAATCTTAATGTGATAAACCGCTAACTTGATTGGATTCAATGAGATGTAAATGATTAGATTCAATAAGTACACAGAGACCATTTCACCTTATGCTCTGCTCAGGAGGATTCTGCCTCCCATCTCTTCATCATTCCTGTTAATTATATGCAATGCATCCCCAAGATGAGAAAGGTTGGGGACTTGAGTTGTCCGTGGACTCCTCACACAGCACCACAGCCTCCCCTCCTGTAGTACTATGGCTCTTATTGATAAAGAACTTCTATTCAGAATAGTTGCAGTGATGTAGGGACACAGGCTGATCTTCAGCAGGGTCAAAATAGAACTAAGAAAATCCTCTGTTTGTCCAGATCCAGGCAAAATTCCCATATGCTTAAGCCAAAGAATGGCTTCTCATGCAGATTCATTTTCAGTAACCAAAAAGCTTTGTGGCAACAATTAGATGTTAATAGCTTCTCATTCACTGAAAGATTCCTGAAAATCCGTTCTGCTGAGCGCAGCAATCAGCCCTCCCACTCCAAAAAAGGGGAAAAAACCATGGAAAAATAGGAAAATGCCCAAAGATATTCACAACACCACAAGTCCAAACCAGTGCCTCAGCCTGTAAAACTCAAGTGGGATTTACATCCCCCTGCAGAGTGCAGACATTTTGTAAGGGCTTCTTCTCATAACCCCCTTCAGATTCCGACTCAGACTACTGATATGGTTTCATTTTCATTACTTGGTGTCTCTCTAATCAGAAATGAGTGCTGGGTTTCGCTTGGCGATGCTCACCCCTGTCCTCACCTGAAATTTGCCCTGTCTCCCACCAGGCAGGTTTCTCACTACCCAACCACCTCCCATTGTATTTTCAGCCCTTTCCAACTCACCACGGTGCAACTCGTAACCAACACCCTTTTGGGCAGTGTTGGGCAACTGATCTTGGCTGCGGTGAGGGCACACTTCTACCCTACAAACCTTGCTTTCTTTGCATCCAACAAGTCCCAGGGACTTTTCTTCTTTAATATACAGTCTGTTTTAAAAGCCCTTGAGAAAATAACTTGAAATAAATAGCAGATAATCTGCTAGTCCTACTGTGACCATCACACTGCCCCTGCTGTTGTAGGTATTCCTCCACTCCAGGCACCTCTGCACAGAGTTCTTTAAACAAAACAATCCAGTTTGAATTTCCTCAACAGTTTTATGCTCCTTGTTTTCGCAGGTGGATTTCCTCCTGGCTTGGCATGGATCAGGGTGGGTCAGGGTCTGCCATCACTGAAGCCCCAGCTCACACCCCACCAGGGAGTGCAGCAGCATTGTGGCTCCCGCAGACTAGCCCTGCAGATGTTTTCCATCCTGATGAGAAGGTAAGCACATCTCTTCCATCCGCTAAGAATCCATTTGAGGTGTGAGAGGTGGCTGCTGGGATCATCACCCAGCCCTGGGTGACTGGAGTATAACACACAGTCCTTCTCATGGGGTTTTCACACTGATGCCTACAGCACTGATGCCTCCCACTTTGAAGTCACCATTCCTCCTCTTTCAACTTTAAACCAAGTTTTTGGCTATTTCAAACATGCAGTTGCTAAGCAGTAGCAGTAACATCAGTGATACCTTTACAATGGCCGTCCTGGGCATGTCAGAGCTTCTCATGCTGCTCCTCCTGCTCAGAGCTGAGTTTCACACTCCCTGCAACTCTCACCAATGCTGGCCAGCATCGTCAGCATTCTTCATCTCATTTGTTTTCCTACGTTGGCACAGACAGGTGAGTTATTTCTGGCTTATTACCAGTAAATAATGAGCAATTGCATCCCAGATTAGAAAATCCCTTTGGGATCCAAAGCCACAAATGCTGCAGTGTGGACACACAGGTAATTAGAGAGTGGCTCAATGCAAAATCCACTGAAAGCAGGAGGCAAGAGAGGAGGAGGTGTAATGAGTAATTGCCGCCCAAGGATACAGGTGCAGCTTCTGCAGGGAACTTGTTGTGATGCCTCTGAAATATCCCTGGGATTGGATTTGGGAAAAGAAGGCAAAAAAACCAAGAAGAGTTTGGGAAATCTCTTTGGCTCTCAACCAGGACCTCTGCAGTTGTCATCACATCCGATGGTGAAGGAAAATGGAAACCTCTTGAGGAGAACCTGGTTTGAGGAAGCAGCACAAAGCGTTTTGGGGTGGGAGATAGCTTCAGGGAGAAGTAAAGCTGGAGCCAGCCTTCAGCAGCAGGCAGCATCTGTACAGCCTTTGTCTCCCCAAAATTAACTTATCCAGAACTCTGCATTTCCCTCTGACTCCCTGCTGTGTGTGCTACCCTGAAAGGTCAGGCAGAAGCATCAGAGCATTGTTTTCCCACAAACCATCAACAGTCCACCTCAGAAACCCAGAAGGAAGGCAGAAAGCTCATTCTGCTACAGTAATATGAGTTGGGACATTTATTTCCCATCGACTTCTGTGTACTTGGCTGTATTATCACCCGGTGTCAATGCGTAGCCCAGAGGATCGGATTTGAGTCCAGCTTTAATTAGTTTACTGTATTGAGGTAAACCATGTTTCACCTTTCCAAGGAAGTCATTATTTGCAGTCTTCCTGCTTTCCAGTACTCACACCACCAACCTTCATTTGCAATGGGGCTGAAGTGCCTGCCTGGTTTGCTCGGAGAGGAAGCGGAACCGGGACCTGTGGTGTATCCAGTATATACAGAAACGATGAGGAAATGCTCTGGAACATGGGGACTCCAGGGACAACTCAGAAGGATGGGGCCCACCTAACACCCAGTTCTGCTGGCTGGGGAGGGACACAGCTGGGATGGAATGAAGAGTGCAATGGGTTTACAGCGGAGCTGGTGAAAATTAAGCTAACAAAGATGTGGACTTTGAAGTTGTTTCTACTTCACAGGGGAAGGAACTGAAAGAGGGCAGCTTCCCATACCTGGGAATTCTCCACTGAGCTGGTTTTAGGCTGGGATCCAGCGCCCATAAGCATGTTCCCTCTTCTAAATGCAACAGCATGAAGGACTTCCCAAGCTGGGGCTTCTCCCCATCGCTTCCCCTTAACTCAGAAAGCTTAAGGAGTTTAAAACCAAAGCAAAGTAATGAGCAGAGACCTTCAAAAACCACCAGGATATCCATCCATACAGGACATTCCAGGGATGAAGCTGCTTAGGGGGAAATTTTCAGTTTTCACAAAAGACTAGGCAAATAAAATACTGATTTTTAGAAAGGAAGCCTTTCTCTTTCACAGAGGTTTAGATCCTGCTTTCACGCGATGCCAGTCTCTGCTGGTGCTCAGGTGAAGCAGCTCCAGCCCTCAGGGGAGCAACCACCCCATGCCTGCTGTATTAGTAGGGATCTTTGTCTCTGTATCAAATACAGGCCTGTTTTCAGAAGGTATTCATGGGGGCTATTGCCTAAGTGATTCTGAAAATCCCAGTTGCCAGCCCCCTCTACAGACACCTAAGCATCTTTTAAAGTTGAGGCAGACCCCTCTGGATCATCAGACTCCAAATAAGCTGCTCCTGGAGCTTTGCTTTTTGCTTTTTCTTTTTTATTTTATTTAGGAAATGGATTGCTGCTGTAAAAATTTATCTCAGGTTTTAAGAACCACCTCAGCTATAAAAAAGGATAATATTAAGCAGGGGAGAGTTATGAAATAAGAATGATCAACTACTTACAAGCCTTATCATCAATAAAACGGTAAAGTTAGCCACACCAGTTCACTTCAGGGCATCTGCTCACATTTAATTGAATGATTGTTTTAATTTTTCATTGTTTAAAACCACTCAACCACTTATCAAAAGCCAGTGCTGCTCTTATAGATGAGCATAACGACTTCTCACTCTGCTCCACTGAAATGTCCAAAACTTTTTAGGAATCATGGACCCCACAGAAGCTGCAGAAATACAACAGTTGAGGTTTCCCAGGAAGAATTCCCTAAGAGGGATCAAGTCCTCACATGTAGCCTTGGGAATACTGTGGGCTTTAATCAGGGGAAAGTGGGGTGCTACATCCTCCCCCCCAGACTTTCAAGAGGTTTTCCTCTCAGGTATTATTCTCCTTTAAGGAATCTCAGAGGTTCAACCTGTCATGAAACAATGCAGGTAGAGGTGTCCTTCTCCAAAGAGGTTTAGCATTTTCTGTGGGGTCAGATGTTTCTGGAAAGCCTGGGATAAGTTAAAGCATCATGCATGGGTACTGGCACTGGAAACATGGTTCATTACTTCATTCAGACCAATGACGCCACCACTCAACACCCACAAGGTCTGAAGTCCTCAGTTCGTACTGGGTACTGCCCCAAAGACCTTCCACTCTATAAAGCTGTGCAAAAAAGGGAAGAAAAGCTTTTCACACAGCAAACACCAGAGATGTCCCCCCTTCTAGGAGCTGGCTGGCTTCAGCAGGGTAGATGCCATCACAGTGGTGCTGGCTGAGGTACCAGCGGTGCTGCAGAAGGGAGCACAGTCCTCCTCCCTGCTCCAGTTCCTCCCACTCTAAATCCAACCCTGCCTAAAGCCTGCCAGCCCATGGGAGAGCAAAGCACAGGCGAAGCAGCAAGAAGCAGTGGTTGGAAGAGGAGGTGGGTTCCATGTCAGCATCAGCACTGACCAAGTGCTACAAGGGAATCTCCAAGCTTGTTCTGAACCAAGGTCTGAACACCCTGCAGATCACACCCAGGAAGGTGAGCCATTCAGGTGGCCTCAGCGTATGGCAGGATGAGAAAGCCAAAGGAAAGGAAGTCCCTCAGACATGCAGACATCAAAAAAAGCTTCTGCTGTCTCTAGGGAAGCAGAGGCCAGACTCTGGGTTTTTCTCCATCGCTACTAAGGGCACAAATCAGTGCAGCAAATTTAAGGTCCAGCCTCAATTCATTTTTCCAGGGCAGCTGTCTCTGCAGGGGAAAGGTCTGGGGGGACCTTACAGCATCCTTCCAGTCTCTGAAAGGTGCCTGTAGGAAAGCTGGGGAAGAACTGTTCCTGAGGGCAGGAAGCGATGGGATGAGGAGTGATGGTTTTAAACTAGAAAAGGGAAGATTTAAGTTGGATATTAGGAAAAAACTCTTTGCTATGAGGGTGGTAGATCACAGGAAGAGTTTGCCCAGAGAGGTAGTGGAGGCCCCATCCCTGGAGACATTCAAGTTCAGGCTTGCTGGGGCTCTGAGCAACCTGCTCTAGTGAAGATGTCCCTGCTCACTGTAGGACTAGGTGGCCTCTAAACGTCCCTTCCCACCTAAGACATTGTATGTATGACTGTATGTATGATTCGTCCCCAACAGACCAAAACCTTGACAGCCAGATCTCCAAATTAAGAGTTGTGCATACAGTGGGTGTACAATTTGTTGAATCAAAATGTCTGCACCTTCCAAATTTTTTGCATCATCCCCTATTGTTTCCTTTACCCTCTTTGTTTAATTTACTTTTTAATAACAGCTCAATCCTGGAATGTAAGCACCATGTCAAAGCAAAAGCTAGAATGCCTCCGAAAAATTATTCAGCTCCTCTGAAGTGAAGGTCTTCTGTTTCCCTCCCAAAGTGGCCACTGAACATCATCCGAATTCACAGAAAGCTTTGGATTTGCTGCAACTGCTGTTGTTGAGTTTGGGGCTTATTTAAACAAGAAAACTTAGTGTTCACTGAAAGCAACTTCCAAATATGAGATTGACCCTATAATGAGATGGACCTCAAAACCATGAGATGTTAACACTGAGTGCTGGACCCTTCAGTGCCCCAGACCAGGAGCTTTTCCCAGCTTCTCAGCTCACCCCTGCAAGCTAATCTTTGCTGCCCTGCAGCATGGAAACTATTATTTTTCCTTCTTTTAAACAAAACTGAGAGTTTTATGGAATCAAATGGCTCCAGCATCAAATATTGTGATACAATCTCAATTTGGAAGCCTTGCAGTTGCAGATGTCTTAGGGCTGAAACCCATCACTTCTCCGAGCCTAGGCTGACTGGGTAGAATTACTGTGGGCTTCCCTCGGTACAGCAGATGGTGGAGGCTCCAGGGAATCAATTCCAGGGCCCTGATTCTCCTTCCTATCTGTGCCCTGCACTATGTTTAACAACCCACTATTTTGCCACTGGCAAGGAAACTACCAAGGATACAGAGAGAGGAAGAGAAAAGCTCCTCTTGTGCCACGCTGCCACACATCAAATCCACCTTGTTGTCAGCACAGTCACGAGCAGGATCGCAGGGGCCACATTCCCAAGCAGATGCTCACAGCAGCCTCCCTCACCCTGGGGAGATTTGCTGGGGTCAACCTCCAAAAAAACCCAAGAGCTGCTTGCCCTTCTCCATCCCTGTGTGGCACGGACACGTCAAGATCACAGGGAATGGCTCACCTGAGATAGAGCAGGGGCTGAGACCCCCCCAGTTACACCAGAGGGATGGCAAAAGTGAGGCGAGCTGGAAATTCATAAAATTATTAAATCCCCAGGGCCCAGCGCAGAGCTAATTGTCTACATTAAGTCTTTGAGTACAATTACCAGCACTAATGGTTGCAGGGATGGTTTCCAAAAGAATGCTATTTAAAGCTTCCAGAACTGGAGGATTTGGGATAACACTGAAGCCAAGCAGATAACTCTGGGAGAGAAGAAACCAAAACTGTGACTACAACTGGTGCTGTGAGCTGAGCGAATGCCACACCAGGACACAGCACCTTGAGAAGGAACAATCTGGATTTTATTTCTTTCTTTCTTGCAAATGCTGCTGGTGGTTGATACCCAGACATTGGTCATTAGATCTAGTTTTATTACAGCCATAAAAGAAGTGAGTCAACAGCTTAGTCACATCAGGCAGGATATGCTTCAAGCGCAGCCTGAATGAAAGGGTGAAGTTAAACACTGAGAAATACAAGGTAATTAAAGAGAAGCCTAATAGTTTCTTCCCTAAACCAGCGAGTGGTAACTTACAGGACGGGCTTCAAGAAGGAGAGAAAGGAAGCGAGCTGGACGTATCCACATGCACATTGGGATGGCAGTCCATAAGCCATCACCACAACAGGTCTCCTGGCTTTCCAGAGTATCAGGTACCTCAAGAAATGCAAAGAAAGACACAGTATCTGGTTCCTGTCCTACATCAGCATAAGCTCTGCTGCACGCCGAGTCCGTTTGCGCTGATTATCTAATCACTACGGGCAGACACTGCCGGTGTGAAGGCTGTCGGATAACGAAGAGAAACAGGTCAGCTGGCTCTGGTAGCTTCAACAAGCCATGTGAGCGTGGCATGACCTTTCAAGGGTGATCCAGAAGAGAGTCTAAGGGAGACCTGGAGCACTATTTATTTATTTTAAATTAAGCCACTGCACCCACGGGAAGAGAGAAGGAAGGTAGGGAGCGCGTGATGGGAAGACAGCAAGGAGGAAATCTCTGCAGATAAGTCAAAGAGATTGTGTCACTGCAGGACTGGAAATAAGTCTCTCACAGACAGCACGGCAGATTTATGCCACTCTAGGCTTGACTCCAGCAGGCTGGAAAGTTGGAGCGAGCTTTTTAGGATGTCATTTTATTTCAGCGTGGGTACGCGGCTGAGGCTCAACACTGAAGGAGTTTAATGATGCTACGTTCTCCAGGGAAGCATTAAATTCACAGACACAGTCACACATCCCCTCCTGTCTGATGGCAAGAACTAGCACTTACTATTGCAACAGAAAATGTGAATGGGATTAGTGTTTGGTGAGTAAGACACTGAAGAGCATCCCTCATGGCAGGCAGGGTGGGAGCTGGGAGGGTGCCGACCTGCTCCTGAATCCCGGGGGCCACCCAAGGTCTGGCCACTGTCAATGTTACTGCAGGCAACTAACGAGGTCTCTGCACATCTGGTGCAAATAATGACATTAACTTCTCCTTTGGGATGCTCAGATGAAATGGATTATGTGTTTGTATGTGGGAAGGATTAATATGAGGAAAAGCCAATGTGCCACCAGAGGGCACTGAGTGAAATGGGTCGGGTTTGTAAGGATAAAACAACCAACCCAGCTAAATGTACAGACCTGCACCCACAGACACACCTCACAGCCTGAGTCCCTGACGGCATGCATCGGTTTGGTGCTGGAACAGTGTGGTGAGAGCCAGCGGAGCTGTGCTGGTACGGCATCACTGTAAGGAAGGTGTTGGGAACCAAACATGCATGAGGCGCTGAACCAGTGACAAAGCTTCATGGCAGACACGAAGCCAGAAGCTTCCAGAAGAGGGAAAGCCTCCTCAGATGCCCACCACACCTTATCTAAGGCACACAGCCAAGGACCCCCGCAAAGCCGCCTCCATTCTCGCAGGGCCCTGGCCAAACCCAGAGCACCACAGCCTCCCCCGGGCCAGCGGCACAGAGCCTGGCAAAGGCAGAGCGGGCAGGGCTGCTGCGACACCACCATCTACCCCAAGGGTTCTTCTGCATCTGGATTCTGTTTGTGCCCATGGGATGCGATGACTACAGTCACTGCTCCACCTCTCCAGTCCTCCCCTGCTGCCAGAGCATCCTCTGCCCAAGGGAATAACCTTCCCATGGCCCGGGAGGAGGTGGGGGCTGCTGCTGCAGCTCTGCTGCCTCACTCTGCTTTGTCCTCAGAGCACAATTACCCGAAACACAGAGTCAGACGGCACAATTTACAATCCCTGCAGCTTTTTGGCATCCCAGTGTGTTGGCTTACAGATAGAATTTGTAGTAGGACACAGCAGATAGACAGAGCACTCTAATTACAGATTTACATTAAGAGGAAGGTTTAAAAGCTAATAGGACATTATTAGAATAATGATCCCTAGATGTTCTTCCAGCTGAACATCTGCCATTACTAATTAAAAACAAGTTAAAGTCAACCTGTTTAAAGAAAAATCAATATTTACAGAAACTAGATACCACCCCAAATGTTAGATGTGGTGCCGACCTACAGGAACCTTCCCACATGCCATACCAAGCTGAGGGCTTCAGAAAGCACACTGGTGATAAATGGGTGCCTGAGCAAAAAGCCGCCTTTGTAAAAAGCAAGTCAGAAATTTGACTCATGCACAAGCCTGTTTGTCTCCCTCATTAGTCAGCTGCCCAGCAGTTTGAAACAACTGCCACACAAAATGATACGCTGCCCACTTTCTCAGATCGGGGTGGGGGGTTTTTGCCCCCCCCCCAAAAGCAGGTTAGAAATTACATTTTGAGGGGCAGAGGAGAATAATCTTCTTGCAGGCTCTGTCTCCTCTGCCTGCATCCCTGATTGTTATTGAACAGAGTGTCATTTTGTGGAAGCAGAGAATCTGTATCACTCTGTCTACACGGGCGTGTGAGAGTAAATCCTAGAAGTGAAGGCATACAGTTACAGAGAGAAAACAATTAGGCAAAAAATTACAATAGCAAATAGCTTTGAAATCCATTAGCTAACTCAAACTGAAAAACAAGGGCTTATTTCATGGGTCACTGTGCAACCGTCATGAACCAGAACCAGCCCCTGAAAATGAGGAGATGGGCGTCTGTCTGACCCAAGGTGGATTTTAAGATCTAACTTCAGTATCATGCAGAAGGAAAGCTCAGAAATACGTGGGTTCATTCAAAGACTAAAAAGAGAACATTCCAGGCCCCAGGGTGCAAGCTGCTGCAGGCTGCAGGACTCCCCACGGGTGCTTGCACACACCCAGAGGAACTCAACAGGGGAGTCACCGGCATCACCCAACCCAGGACCACCGGCCTGTACAAGGAGAGGGAAAGGGAAGGGATGAAATCCTCCAGGTAGCTTGGCTTTCACCTCTCACCTCAACCCAAATCTACTGAAAAGAATTCCAGCCAAGTCTGACTCTGGAATTGAATTCTGCCATCGATCTGACAAAGCCCCTGCGCATCAACCGTCAGGAGTAGGCGCACCGCTATGAACCTCAGGCCTGGCGCTGGAAATGCCGACCGCTGACAACCTCCCCTGGCTCCAGGAGAAGATCCATGGGGCCTTTGGAAAATACTGCCTACTTCTGACATATCTGGAAGAAGAGCTCTGCAGCCCAGTTAAAGGGCTCTGGTGTTCCCAGGCCAGTGGCACTGGAGGAGAAGACTCAGCAGCAGAAGAGTCTTGGCTTTTATAGCAGAGCCCAAGTTGGACTTTGGGGGCCGATAGCGAGCGCTGCGTGACCTGGTGTCTGTGATTTCCATAGCTGGTGTTATTAGAGGCTCGGGCTCCGTGAATGTTTTTGCAGTGTGGGAGCAATAAAGAGCAAAGGCAAGAAATAAAGAGCCTCCAGGTGCTGACATAAAATTAAATCCTGACTTCTCTTTCAAGTTCAAGGTAGGAAAATCACAGCCGTACGTCTCTGTCAGAAGTGTGCCCCAGCACTAATATCATCAAGGACAGCCACTTTTGCCATGTAATCTTACCACGCTCTGTATATCATCCACCGCCTTTGCAGACTTAGGTGTAAAACAAACTACTGACCCTCTTTAAAGCATGCTGGCGAGCCGGATCGGGCCCCACGTAAGTAACTTTAGATTACCGCTGCCTGATCCACAGGGAGACCAGAGCTCCCTTCGGGGCAATATCTGATTAGAGGAGAAACAGTTGTCAGCCTCTAGGAAACTGCAAATCATTTTCTGTTCAAACCCACGGGGATTTTTGCGAGGCCTGCTGAGCCAATTTAAACAGGGGGGGATAAAAAAACCCAAACCTGAGAACCCTGCAATAATATTCTCTGCAGTTTTCTAAAAGCCAACCCCTGCTCATCCCACTCAGTGAAGCAATCTCACTGAAGTTAATGAAACTGGTCCCCACCTCGAAGCCAGGCTTACTGCAGCCCTGCCGCTGCACGGAGAATTGCTTGATTGTCGCTGTTGAGTTGAGCTGCACCACGCAGTTTGCAGCTACATCCCTCTCCCTGCTAACACTGACAAGTTCAATTTTCAGTTTGTTTTCTTTCTCTTTTTTTGTTTTGGGTTGTGGTTTGGGGTTTGGTGGGGTGGGGTTTTTTCCCCCTTTCTTATTTTCTTCAGCGACGTGTTCCAACATCTCTTCCTCCTGCCACAGACAGAGCTAGGTGAGCTGCAGAATAAACATAAGGCTATCAGAGTGATGCACCTGCCCGTAAAATGACATGAATTTAATCAAAACCATATCTAGTCTGGGGGCTGGGGCACACAACTGTTCTTGTTGCTCTCCCCCCAGGCAACTGCTCGCTGTGCCTCTAGTGTAGGCTTGGACCTACATTTGGCATCACCCATGAGCAATGCAGCAGAGGAGGGAGACCACGGTACTTGGTTTCTCATTATGTCCAGTTTCCTTCTCTCTGTGCTCTCATTGGCCTTATGGATTACAGCAAAGCTGTGGCTAAACCCGAGCCAGATCCTGCTTACGCCTCGCTTATGCCAAGGTAAATTGTGAGAAACCACGGCACAGGCAGTGGAACTACAGGAGAGTAAGGCTGGGTCTAACAGCCTAAACAGTAACATTTTAATACCCCTACTTTATGAATAAATACCAACTCTTTTTATCTAGAACAACAACAATAACAACACTGAGCTCAAAGCAGGAAAACACGTGCCCACTGACAGACAAATTCCTCTTGCTGAAAAGTCAAAGTAGGACTATCTGCATTAAAGAAATAAGGGCAGAGGGAGGTGGGTTTTACAGTGCTTAAACATCCACCTGCAGATATTTCTGCTGTACCCATGAAGTGTGGTACCTAAAAATACTCACAATACTTAGAAAGTGAGAAAAAAATTTAGTCTTTTGCTTCTGATACGTTTTATAATGGTTACATCTAATTCAAAGTGTATCAGACAAGAAAAGAGGAGTTCGGAAGCCAGAACCTTTAATCTAGTTAATTAATAGGGGGGATAGCATGTGAAAGCCTTATGTAAAATGAGAAAGTAATCTTATTCTGCTCAGGCTGGCTGCTCATTTGGTAGACGGGCAGAAGTTAACAAGGGGCTTTGCAATCTATTTAATTGGCCACAAGATCAGAGCCTGCATCAGACTTTCGTCCACGGAGCTGCACTCTTCCACAGCCTCCTGTCCCTCCCCACGGGAAACCAAGGTGATGCTGCAAGATCTGCCTTCAGTCCTTCCCGGCTCTCAGGGATAAGCCATGTCTGAGTCGTTGGAAGAGCTGCCTTCAGCGCTGAGGCTCCCACAGCTGCAGGGATGGTGGCTGTGCATGCCCGTGACAAGCACGCCAGTGGCAGAGCCATGGCCGATGACAACACACTCTCTGTAGGCAGCCGGTGACGGCTGCTCCCTATAGAAATCATCCCCGGCTCCCATGAAGGGGCACATTGATGTAGCTGGCGATCATTACCCTCCAGTAAGGCAAAGGCACCCACAAGGATGGGGAGGATGCACTCTGTATTTTCTTAACACTCCAAATCTCAATGGCAATCACTCACAGGGAGGGTTCAACTGAGCCACTAAATGTGGCCCTTACATGGGAACCCCCAACTGCAGAGCAAACCACCCAGCTTTGCGGCCTGCTCCTCGGATGGGGCCTAACAGGGTTTGGCATGACAAACATGGACACGTTGTTATGTCGCAGTAATGGGGTTTGTTGCGATAATTAGCACTAATAGTCGGTACAGTGATTTTAAACCAAGAGACCTCATTGAGGGGGACCTCATTGCAGCCTTCCAGTCCCTGAAGGGAGCAGAGAAACAGGAGGGGAATCAACTTGTTAAAAGGGTAGATAATGGCAGGACAAGGGGGATGGATTAAAGCTAAAGGAAGGAAGGTTTAAATTGGATATTAGGGGGAAGTTTTTTACAGAGAGAGTGGTGAGGGGCTGGAACAGGCTGCCCAGAGAGGGGGTGGGTGACCCATCCCTGGGGGTGTTCAAGGCCAGGTTGGATGGGGCCCTGGGCAGCCTTGCGTAGCTCCAGCCCTGGAGGTTGGTGGCCCTGCCTGTGGCAGGGTTTGGAGCTCTGTGATCCTTGGGGTCCCTTCCAACCCAGACCATTCTATGATTCTATGACTATGATTCTATGATAATCTAACCTGTTTTCGCCCTTTTTCTTGGTGTTTGTAGGCCGGGCTGGATTACTGCTGGGAGATGGAGGGAGGAAGTTTCATCTCCCTTCACTGCCAGGGCAGTGCACACCCCATCTCCTCTACAGTTAAACCACGCAGAACATCCAGCCCAAGAGAAAACTTCAGCACTCAAGTACTTTATTATTCAACTTTGTAAAAAATCCCAGCAGAGAAAACACAGAGAATCGCTGTGACATGAATCTCATGTGCTTTCCTTTCACCTTGGGGAGAGGATAAATTAGCCTCCGTCTTTAGAAGTATTTGTCAAGGAGTTACATTTTAATCCTATTCTATTTATGCCTGAATCTAGCAAGGCACTTCAGCATATGCTTATGCTAAACATATAAATTAGCCCATTAACTCTACAGTTAAGCATCATGCAAACCCTGATAGAGGCTCCTCTCTTCCTTATCTGGCAGAAAGAGTTTGACTTCTGTGAGCAATGGGTTCATTTTATCCCAAACACCATCTATACGCTGGCAAAACCAGTACAAAACTTCCATAACTAGGGCAAACTGGATGGGTCAAGTGGGTTTATCTCAATGCACATTGCTGCTGCTTGTTTTCAAAGCAACCTGAAAAGGGTACCACAGAAAAATCAGGTGTATCACCGACCAGGTAAAGGCAAACAAAACACAGCTACCCTCCTTTGTTTTGTAATGCTTCTCTAAAACAACAGATGCCAGGCTAAATCTCATGTTCAGGCATTCATTGCATCTGTTTCCTGTTCCCTTGGAAAGGAGACTCACAGCAGCGCTCGAATGAATTACAATGAGAGCTGTCAGTTCAAACCTGAAAGGGAGTTCAGGGAATAAACACTTAATTTTAGGAGAAGAAAAAGGGAAAAAAAGGTATTTAGAAGCTTCGAACATGTTTTCAGATGGTTCAGATAGGCAAACAGCCCCAGGTTGGGACCTCTCGTGACCTTCATGAGGTCTCCAAGGAGATACAAGGCCGAAGGAAGAAGAGATGAAGAGCTGCCCTCAGGGGTGTGGAGCCCAGGTTCAGGACATCAGAAATAGTGTGGTCAGTATCGGTATCAGAAATAGTGTGTATCAGGCACAGCGTGGCCAGCAGGTCCAGGGAAGG
This sequence comes from Zapornia atra, assembly GCA_013400835.1. NCBI lineage: Eukaryota > Metazoa > Chordata > Aves > Gruiformes > Rallidae > Zapornia > Zapornia atra. The sequence continues at coordinate 197,172 of VZTU01008321.1, read as the reverse complement.
ATTGTGCCCCTGTACTCGGCATTGGTGAGGCTGCACCTCGAGTGCTGGGTCCAGTTTTGGGCTCCTCACCGTAAGAAGGACATTGAGGTCCTGGAGCGTGTCCAGAGAAGGGCAACCAGGCTGGGGAAGGGGCTGGAGGGCAAATCCTCTGAGGGGCAGCTGAGGGAGCTGGGGGTGTTCAGCCTGGAGAAGAGGAGGCTGAGGGGAGACCTTATCCCCACCTGCACTGACTTGCCTGGAGGGTGCAGAGAGCTGGGTGATGGTCTCTTCAGCCAGGTGACAGGAGATGGGACAAGGGGAAATGGCCTCAAGCTGTGCCAGGGCAGGGTCAGAGCAGATGTGAGGGAAAAGTTCTTCCCTGGAAGAGTTGTGGGGCTGTGGCACAGGCTGCCCAGGGAGGGGGCTGAGTCCCCACCCCTGGGTGTGTTTAACAGACAGGGACATGAGGTGCTCAGGGATATGGTTTAGCACAGGACAGGAACAGTTGGACTCAACGATCTTAAAGGTCTTTTCCAACCTGGGGATTTTGTGATTCTGTAACATGAACCTGCAGCACGAGCCAGAGGAGCCGCGACACATCGGCCCTCTGCCTTCCCTGGCAATCAGCACCAGCACACCAAAACCTTCTCCCCTTAAAACCGAATAGATCTCCTCTTGTAAAACTGGAGCTTGCTGGGGCGCTGAGGAGGCTCCAATAAAGAACTTCCATCACAGCATTTTTTCCCCTAACAGCTTTTTATGAGGACACAGAGAGGTCTCCCTCCCCCTGCAAGCCTGCAGAGACCTGCAGAGCGGCACTGACAAAGTCAGGCCTTCAGCTCAGGAGCAGCAGAACCTGACTCAATTATCCTGCAGGTTAACAGTAAGGAAAGATAAAAACACGGCTTTGAAGGGCTTCATTGCAGCAAAATTATACCCAAGCATCTAATAAAGTGTAATCTTAGAGTTATCATGCTTGCAGGTATCATTTTCTCTGCAGCAGCTCTGAGATGAGTGCCTCCAGCTCAGCCACACAGGTAAGACCATGCTGGCCAGGCCATAAGCCAGTTCTCCCACCTGCACCCTTGCCTCTTGCAATGGTTCTACCCCCCTTTTTCTGGCCAAACCATGTTTCTTCTTTTCCCCCCACCTCTCCCATCCCTCACACACACTCCATGTGTTACTCTTGAGGTTTCCTTGCTATTTTCCAGGCACGTTACTCATGCCAGTCTCTCCCAACACCACAAAATCTAGTTTTCCCAAACTCCTTGAGCCAACAACTCTCTTCTCTGGAAGTCACCACTGCTTTGCCCCGCAGTTGGAGAGGATGGGGGTGTATGTGACTAAGAGGTGACTTGGTTTCCCTTCCCCTAGGATCAGTGCCCAGCAGTTTATAGGAAGGCTTGGTTGGGGAAAACAGAAAGCTAACCAAGTTCAAGTGGCTCTGGAATTTTAAAAGCAAAGTACACCCACCTCTTACTCAGCGTGGCACACAAAGGAGACACTGCTCTTCAGGAAAAAAATAACTGTCCTTCATTGTCTGAGCATGTGGCTGTTTCTAAGATGAGCTCCAGAAGCTGTCCTCCTCTCAGCTCCAGAGGCATCCTGCCCTCGCTGTTAATTCAGGAGCAGGCCGGAGCTCTCCTCTCCTCGCAGCGGGCCTGGTGTTATACGTCATCCCTTTGGAGAGGAGCTAGAAAATAGCAAGAAGTTTAAAAATAAACAGCTTTAAGTAGAAGCAAGCATTGTGGTGAGCTCTGAATCGGCTTTATCGAACTTCCTCTATGTCTGAAGTTCTGTTACCACACAATTTAGAGAGCAGAATAACCGAATCCATTTCCTTTAGGTCACAAACTCGTCTGAAGGACAAAACCCCCTCAAGACACCTTTCACACCCTAAAGACAAAAGCAATCTTCACGTTTACTGTGAGCATTTCGTCCTGATATATTACCAAGTGCTTCATTAATTTGATTTCAGTGAAGCAAGATCGACCTAGACATGGAGGCCTGGCCCACCCTGCGTTAGAAGCTCTGGGCTCACCACCCAACACATCCGTCTCTGTGGAGAGCTGCACATGGTGAGGCAGAAAGGCTTCTTGGTGAGCTTTAACCAGGCTAACTGGGGGAAACGGATTCCTCTTCTCTGCCCTCCCCATTTGCAGGGCAGGCCAGAGGGAGGGCTAGTGAGTGTGACCAAAGTTCCCAGGTTTTTTTCCCCCTCGTACAAGGGGAACGTGTCAGATGGAGCAGAGCTGCTGTGGCTGTGAGGCTCTGCTGAGAGCTCCAGGTGGGAACACAGGAAAAGACTCTTTCTCTCACGACCAAAAGCTCTTTGCAACACAGGAGCACCTACCTGAACTGCGCCTAGGAGACAGCTCCAACTCCGAGGAAACTAGTGCTACGATTATAGAAACCTCTCCAGGGAAGTCCCATTGCTCAGGCTGTTTAAAACTAGGCCAGGCAGAGCAGTGGCAGCAGCGCGACGCAACGGGGATGGCAGAGGCATGTCCTCAGCCTCCAGCTCCTGCGGGACTTCACTGATGTTCATCTGGCAGTCGAGACATTCAAGGGCTGAAAACTATACATGAGGCTTTGTTAACCATCGTGTGCCAAGCCACTGCTCCTCTGTCATCTCCTCCTTTTGCTGATAAACCTCGCTGAGCTTCGAAACGGCAAGCCACGCTTTCAGCCCTCCTGCTGCATTTATTCCACCCAAGGAAAGGTTCCAGGAATCATCGCTTCTCTTTGGGGAGGCAATAAAAGCTCTCTTTCCTCATCGGCTCTGCTGCAGGAACATGAGAAGGCATTACACTTTCAAAAATAACAAGAAGAAGCCCCCATAGGTTAAATATCCGGAGAAAACCAGGCAGAGTTGAATTCACAGGGCTTTGTACTGTATAATCACCCCCCACCACCACTGCTTTATGCAATTCTGGTGGTTACTGGCATGAACAGCTTCAAAAGATTTCTTTTTAAAAGGAACACCTCCACTCAGAGGCCATACTAACAGACTCTGTCTGGAAGGCTACACTTCCTAAGACATCAGCTGAAAAAGCAGAGGAAAAAATGGTACATTTCCAGTTTAACCTGGGAAGCTGGACAGGAGTTTCAGTATGGCTCTCAAAGCCCTGCTCTATTCAGCATCTATGTCCCTGGGCCTCCCAGCTGAGTAACCCACCAAAGCCCTTGCAGGACCAGAGCCCTGCTTGCTCCTTGATGTGTTTCCAAACAGAACCCGAACCACTTCTCAAACAAGATCCCCAAACCCCAAAGGTATGGATGTCCTTGCCGAGGAACCTGACAGTCCGTTACAGCACTTGCCCTGATGGTGCCTTCCCACCAGCAACATGCTTTTTGAGCTTGGTTACTGTCCATGCTACGTGGTTGGGTGTTTTTAGCGAGCAAGGACCATGTCTTTAGTTAGATTTGTAACCCAGCCACTGTAGTTGTGTGCGTATGCTGACAGACACATCTCATCGACCGGCCTCCCATGGATTGCATCCGTACGTCGTCCTCAGCAGGCAGCACGGCAATCCAGGGGATTCCTCCCACGCATGGTGCCAGGCTTCTGGTGAAACAAGGGCTTGTTTTCTGCTCAGAGGACACGCACCGTCTTCATCTATTTTATCACTAGACCGTGACGCTCCTGAACGCATCGGTGTGGCCATCTGTCCAGCATACAGCACAGGGCTCTGCCGCCATAGCACAACCAGCATAACTCTCACCCGTGCCCTGGTTACACCTGAGGCTGCGTGCTGAAACACGCAAACTTAAGGGGTCGGTGGAGATGGACTTTGAAACCCCAATTCCCCTGCTGCTTTGCCCACAGTAATTACACGCCTGTCCATCCATCCATTCGTCCTTCCTGGGGGCGCATGGGCACTGGCTCACCCCACAGCGCTGCGGGGTGAAGAGCAGCGATGCCGCACCGAACCCCGGGCTCATCTCAACGCCGCAGATGCCAACCCTGCCACCCGGGCTGCCTGCTCCCCTCCCTCCGGGCCTGCTTCCAGGGCTCGCCACAGGGCTGAGGGGCGCCAGGACCAGAGCCCCCGGTGCTCCCCGCCTGGAGACGAACGTTGCTCTCTCCCGACACTCACTGCGGACGCAGCCGGCTGGGGAGCCGGTGGCTGCCCCGGGGAGGTCGGACCGCGGAGCTCACCCTCAGGGGGTCGGCGGGGTGCCGCCGCGGCCGGGCACAGCGCCCCGAGGCGCATCGCGGGTACAGGGTGTCCTTAGCGGCAGCTCGGGCGCTGCTCGCCGGGCTCCGGGCCCGCCTCGGCCGCCCCGCGCCTGCTTCCACCGACCGCGGGGGTCCCCGTGCGGGCGCCATC
>VZTU01008321.1:178356-192550 GCA_013400835.1 Zapornia atra | reverse complement strand
CGCCGGAGCGTCTCCCGCCGGCGGTGCGGGGCCACCGCTCTGCGGCGGACGGGGGCGCCGGGAACGTCCTTCGCTTTCCCGGGAGAGACGAGCACGGGCGTTTCTTCGAGAGCATCTTCACCGGCTGACACGCTGCTGTCCCGGCGCCTTCCCCCTCGCCGGGGCTGGTCACTGCCCGCCGCTCCCCCACCCGCAGTCGGGCGCTCTGACTTTGAACTTGACATACAAAGTCTCGGCCCGTGGCGAAGTTCCTGCCGTGATCCGTTTGGCCGTTTGAAGGCAAAGAGGTCCTGAGGGTGGGAAGGTGATGGGTCTGTCCCTTATCCGTATCCTTCCTGCTGGGCTGGTGGTCACCAAAAGCATAGCTGTGGAGTTTTCCTGGTGCAAATCCCTGCCTGGCTCTCAGGACTGGCTCGGAGCAACGTGCCGCCGGCAGGGAACTTGGCTGGGGAAGGAACACACTATCGCATGGTTAGCAGGCAGCGGTCCTGCTGGGGAGCCTGTCCCTGCAGCTGATGGAGCAGGATGGTGGACCCTACTCTGGTCTGAGGGTCAGCACTGTGTGAAGGCAATGGCACCACTGAGACCCCTGAATGCAGGTACATGGCTCAGGAGAAAGTCCCAGCTCGCCAGCACCGGCCTCTGGAGTGTATAACCCTCAGCAACATTTCCTACTTAAAAAGGGGACAAAGACAATACGGAGGTGCTGGGGATGTGAAAAGCAAGAGAGACCCCAAATGGGGAAGGAAAGGATGTTTCAGGCGTGGGTGCAAACACCTGTGAGGCACCGCTGCCAGCACGCAGGTATCCACAGACACCGATGCACCCAAGCATCGCTTCGGCATTACCGTGGCAGCCAAGATGAGGAGGAGAGACCAGGTCTCTCCTCCCGGAGGGGACTGTCTGAGGCTGTCAGCGAGGCACCTTGGCGTGCAGGACTGCAGGGAGCTGCGGGGAGCTGTGCTGCTCCTGCAATTAGACTGGGCAGAGCTGACATCCCAGTGCGGCCTGGGTGGGCAAACATCACGGCTCACTCGCTGGCTTATCACCTCCAGCCTCAGAGGAGCTCACAGCTATCCCAAGGACAGGCAGGATGAGTCGGGGAAAAGTTAGAGCCATCTGGTGCACCGAGGGGGATCGGTGCTTTAAGGGTGCGATACAGAAGAGTTTGGTTGTGTCTGTGTCTGCGCTTCAAGTGCCCTGTGAAACGGCAAGCGGCCACACTCGTTAACAGTCTGCAATTGCTAAATGCTTTGTTCACCTTAATTCCTTCTTCGAGCAATTAATTCATAGAAAAATGTTTAATCAGACATGAAGGGAAGCCAGCCTCTGAACAGCACACATGCAATTACCACTCTGCATATGAATCGATGTTCTTTGTGCTGGCTCTTTTTATTTATATATTTATTTATTATTATTATTACCTCCCTGGCTTATAATTAAAATTTGAAAATTGGCTAATAGTTCAGAGAACTGGAAAGTTAAGTCCTGTATTTACCCACGGAGAATGCAGGGCATAGGCAAGTGTCTTCTCCACAGCATTGATGGGTCTCAGCCCTGACCTGAGGAGACCCAGCGCGCAGGGATGAGGAGGTAGTTTCCTCTTTGTTAATCCCTGTGGGGCAGCTTAGATCTTCACAGTAATGGCAAGCTCTGATTTTAACACCCATCCCCTGGGAATGGACCGAGACCTTCTCAAGACTGTCAAGTGAAGAAGTAGCACTGAGGCAGCCTGTGGCTGAGCCTTTGTGAGTCTCGGAACCAGGGAACATCTTACATGCACAGACAAGAAAAAAACTCCCTTAATGAGTGTTGTGCACCTACTTGTGCCGGCTCCCTCGGGATCCCACATTGTAATTACAGACCGAGCACTGTCATCCTCAGAACATGGCTAAAATCCCTGCCCGACCCAAATTAGCGATGGTGGACACACGTGTCCCAAGGGCTCAGGCATCAGCGGGCTGGAGCACTGGCACCAGTGGCTGGGATTCATGGGATGAGCCACAGCATTTGGTGGTGCAGCACTGCTGAGGTCAGTGCACATGTGTCAGGTCAGAGCGTGTCAGCTTGGGGTAACGTCAGCACTGGCACTGGGAAAACTGTGCGGGTACAGCGTGCGGGGGGTGTGAGAAGGGTGGGATTCTCACCCTGAGAGTGCGGAGAGATGAGCAGGGGCTGGGTATGTTTAGGGGAAGGCTCACATGGCCAGGCTTCACTGAGGATGTGGTATGGGGTGAGAGCAGCGCTCGAACCTGAAGCTGCTGTTTAGTTTTTGACGTTCCAAACCCATGAGGATAGGATGCTTCTTGCCTGCTGAAGAAAGAACCCCCAGCTCTGCAGGGTGAATAACGGGCTCTGAGAGAAACACCATCCAGGATCCATCCTCACACCCAGCACCGCGTTCTGCTGACACAGGAACTGTAACTCTGTGCCACACATCTGGGAGAAGGGTCACTGCCAGGGCAGTCAACCAGTTAACTGTTTCTGCCGCTCCGGCGCCAGTGGCTGAAGGAGATTTCACTAACTCAACAACTCCACTTTGAGGCCGAGCGCTGCCAGGCGCATCCCTTCCCCTCCCTCCCCTCAGCCCAGCGGAGCCCGTTCTCAGCCGTGGCTCCGTCTCCCTCCTTGTTCAACCAGGTCAGAAAAAGGCAGGGAGGAGAGGGGGGCAAAGCGAGCACCCCCCACCCTGGCAGCGACATGCAGAGGTGGGTGCCAGGCTATGCCCTGCGACGAGCTGCAGCCACAGAGGCACAGTGGGGTCCCTTCCTGAGGTGACTGTGCCTTCCATCAGCTGGCACAGGGGGTTCTTTTCCCGCTGAGCAGAGGCTGGCAAGACAGAGACTGTTTGCCAAAACTTGTTTGGAGTGTGGATGTGTAAAGGTGTGTGGTCCTGCTGCCAGGAGCAGGGGTGCTGCTGGACTGCGTGGGATGGGGTAAAGCTGCTAGAGCGAGGGTGAGGAGCAGAGTGAGGCAGACGTACTGGAAGCAGGGTCATACATCCTTTTTGGGGCAGGGGGGTGTCATTTATGGAGCCATCCTGCAGCCCCTGCTCTGCCATCCCTGCGCTCCCCATGTCTGTCAGTCGGGGACCTCTGAAGCACCTCTGGCTAGCTGGGAAGCAAGAGAGGGGCCACAGGAAGCCTTAACGGAAGCATTTCTTGCTTCAGTAAGAGAAAATGTCAGAGAAGAGATGTGGGGGAGGGAAGAAATTACTCTGTTTCAATCCAGGAGGGAGCTGGTAAGGTGAGGAACACAGAGCAACAGGTACCAGCTCTCAGCCTGTCCCCCAGCAAGTGAGAGCGGCACAAAGCAGCCAAAAGAGCCCTGCTGCCACCGTGCCAGAGCACCACGGCAGCATCAGGCAGAGGAGAGGCAATGCTCCTGCAGATACCTGGCTCTGACAAAGTGGCAGTGTTCCCAAGCTCAGGGGCTGACCTGATCCATGCTGCCAGGGGTCTCCTGGCATGGCCTCAACATGCAGAGAGGCAGAGTAGCATCTGCCTTTGTTACTGCATGATCGCCAGTCCCACTTTGCTCCCGGATCAGTTGCGTACCCGGGGAGTGACTCGGCTTCGGGGACCATCGCATCCCAGGGACACACAGTTCAGGCACATGCCCAGCACCCTTGCGGCATCCCCAGCCAGTAACAGGCTCTCGCCCATGCCCAGGGAGGTCCTGAGAGAGCCTGGTCCATAAACAGTTAGTTCATTCATGCTTTAGGCTTCTGCCTAAAACACACCACACTGATCAGAGCACAGACTCAGGACTTTGCAAGCTGGACACACTTGGATGCTCCCAGCCAGGGGGTGCAAACAGGTTGTGTCAGACCTGCTGCTGCTGAGCAAGGTGTCGCAGAGATGGGGACAACCCAGGTCATTCAATGCCCCGCCACAAACAGAGCACTGGGCAGGCTCCCTGTTGGGGTGAGAAGCTGAAGTCCTCACCTGGGGGGATGTGTAAGCTCAGCAAGGGTGTTGAACCTTTTTAAATATGCTACACATGATGGACCTGCCCTGCAGTCACAGGCAAACTGAAACGCTGGAGAACTGGTCCTTGGGGAGCCTTTTCCCAGTACACAGCTCAGAATAAGGGGGCCGTTTGGGAGGTGTGCACACCAGGGCTGCTGTCCTGTCTGGGCGGGCACTACTGCTGGCCAAGCATCCCTGGTGTAAGAGCCCAGCACCGTGCAGCAGCCACACTGTGGTCCCTCCATCCCCAGCAGAGTGGGAGGGATGAGACCTGCCGAGCGTTGCCATCCCTGTGCCAACAGCTGCGGCCCAGTTAGTACCACGAGTAGGAAGGGGGACAGGTAGTGGTGTTTGTTGATGATTCACACTGTGTAATACCTGGTAAATACCAACACAGGCAGAAGGTAGGTGTACACAGAGCGTGCAGCACCGAACCTGACCTGTTCTGGACCCCTGCTATCTGCCACCCAGTATATTCTTCTGCAGTCACAGTACAGGCTGCTGATGAAAGAAAGCATTTCCAGCACCTGGTAAAGAGCCTTTCTCATAGCAGCACACCTGAACAATAGCAGTGCTAAAAGGAAGAGCTGAAAATACGAGTGGGAGAACTGTTACACGCAGAGTTCTGACCTTGGGAAAACAGCACTCCTCAGCTGTCGCTCATTAGACAGACTTCACACAATGAGTAAGAACTGAAACCTCCTGAGGCCTGATTCAACCCCCCTTTTTATTGAGAGACCATACTTTCTCTACCTTAAAATCTGAATTGGATGTGAAGCCAGAACCTTAAATCCCGCTTCAAGGAGGACAGATAGATGGCAGAACTTTAGCTCAGCTCCCAAAGCCACTGAAGGGCAGTGGAGCACATTACCACAGCAGAGGGGACCCAAACTGCAGCTAACACACTTCAAATGAATCACTTCCTGTTGTAAAGTGCGTGCTGCTTCTTTAAGGAAAGAAGAATCCTTATGAAAAGAGACCAGATTCATTACAGAGTCCCTGCACAGAACCGGCGGGAGCAAGGCACGCGGATGGGAGCGATGGAGTTGGGCCGGTACGTCTGGAGGCTGTGGCCAAGAAAGCCTCCCCAGCCTCCCAGCATCCCCAGGAAGGCCGGTGAGGACTCGACTGTGCATTTCCTGAGCACCGCCGCAGAGCACAACTGCTAACTTTGCTTTTCTTCCACCACACCAGTAGGAAACAATGCTGCTGGGGCCGTAACGATAAGGAGGTGCAATATTTGGGAGGCTCAGTAGACTATGAAGCACACAACCTTGCGTGGCAGGCTGCTACAATGGATTGGGAAGGAAAAACTCCGAAGGCCATTTTTCCTTGGAATGACAACGACACAAAAGAGAGAGCACAGCCAGTTGTCACGGCAGGTGGGTAATGCTGAGCCCCCAGTTGTTAAGAAGTCAAGCCATTCAGAAGCACTAGGCAGTCTGATATCCTGCTGTTCTTCATCCACCCCCTTACTTAGTTCTCTCCTCCTCCTCTTTCTGCTCCCCTCGGTAAAATGGGGGGGTGAATCAGCAGAACGGAGCCAGCAGGAGAAAGGCTTTCACCCGCCTGCGTCAAAACAATCTGCCGTAGGCAAACAAACAGCACGGAGATGTCCCGATGGATGCGGCGCGCTCGCCGCTTTCATGCACCACGGGCAAAGCAACCCCCCAGAAGCTTTCACCTTCTGCTTTGGGTGGTCTTTCTGAGCCTTTAATCTCTTTTCCCATTAAATCTGAGACACTGGAAAAGGCAACAAAGCCAAAATTAACTCCCCCCAAGCACGGGACATGTCGCACGCAATTCCATTGTCATTCTGCAGGATAAGGACTGCTGTACATAAGGATGCTGAGCACCCCGATGGCTGGGATGCTGCTGGGGCCATTCTGGGGGTGACCCAATGGGCAAAGATGGTGTTGGGTTGCCCCCCAGGACACCAGTATGGTTGTGCGCAGGGAATGGAGTACAGCCAACCAAGCAGGACCAGAACGAATGGTAGAGAAGATGACCAAAAAAGACAGTTTAATCCCCTTATCCATGGAAGAGGAGAGAAGCCCGCCCATTGAAATGCTGAACACATCTCTTCCACTGGAATTATTCCCTTCTACCACCCGAAATGGAGAGTCCCTAGAATGTAGAGTCATTTCACTTCTCCATCTTTCCCATGACACCACATCAGCTGCACAGATAGGTGTGCTAGAGGTGGCTTCTGCTTTCAAGACAAACGACCTGTCAGTCAGTCACATCAGGCAGGGTATTTTACAAGCGTTTGCTCATCCCAGGCCTGTTCTCTTCAGTGTCCAGGCTCACACACTGAAGAGGGATGCATCTCGTGTGATGCAGGATGTGCTCCACAGGGGGAGTAAAGCCAGCCTGGGATGGCTTTACACAGACTGTCATTTCCTGAGTATTGTGTAAAACTGGCAGAGCCTCTGAAAGCGCCTGGCCACGGGGTTTACAAGCAGGAGCTCCTATTGCATTAGCTAATACTTTAGGAAGACATAAAGACTTTTGTTTTTTAGCAAAGCCACAATCGAAGGTAAAATGCTCTTAATTATTCATGTTCAGTAAAGAATTCGTGCCAAAACCCTTATGAAATGACGTCCTCCCTCCGTCCTAGTCATCCCACCGAATACCTCTGGCACCTGCCTCGGTGCTTTGGGGGTCGGTGTCAGAAGGTTTAGGATGGTTTTGTTGTCCTCGAGCTCAAGTTACTCAGCTTGAGACCTCCTAAACTTCACCGACAGCCCAATTTTAGAAGCCACAAACACCTGCCAAACGAGACACCCGAATTGCCTTGAAAAACCTCCGTCTGCCCGGATACGCTGCACGAACAACCAAATCCCTTTAGATGCTCTCTGAGTTACTTCCCAGATCGCTCTTTCTCCTCCCAGCACCCATTTCCATCAGAAAGCTTTACTGCTCTGAGGCTGGATGTTTGGGATGTGAGTTGCAGATGTCTTTGCCCTTGTGTGGGTGTCTCTAAGAAAGGTTTCAGGGCTGAGATGCCTGAGAGTCATTAGAGACTCTCTGTGCCTAAGTCCAGCTCAGGGAAGGTAGACAAGGAGGGTGAAGGTGGCAAGAGGAGAACCAGATCCTACTTGCGTTTACACTTGTGTGCCCCTGGTGAGCACGTACCCCTCTTAGCCTAGCATTCCTCCTGCACTGTCCCTGTGCTGCAGAAATAACCTGATTTTATAAAGACCAGGGGAAAAAATAGCCCCCAATGACAGTCTCAGAACACCAAACCAACACGGTGTGATTACATCTCTGCCAGACAAGTTGCTGCACTTAAGCCAGAGCGGCTGGCAAGGCTCAAAGTGAATACTGGCCATTGGCATCTCATGCCAGGATCATGCCTGTGCCCTCCAGCAGCAAGGAAGTGATTCTGGCTGGATTAAAATCCTTCTCTGGCCTCTGTGACCCGGTGATGGCTGGTGCCCAGTGTGGAGTGCCCCATCCACTGCATCCTTCCCCAGAGCTGCCTCCGCTAATAAATGCTGCCGGTGAGGAAGATGGTGCTAGAGGCCAGATTTCACTGTCATTCTGGCCTCTGACACCAACTCTTTAATTCACTTGTGACGTGCAAGTGCAAGGCCACGCCGCATTTTCTCTGGGGTCGCTAACCTGGTCTCCCACACGTGGAGGGGACTTTGGGTTGTCCTAGGCAGAAGCTTTATCATCCTCCACTTGCAGCTTTTCTTTTCACCCTCAGATCTGGCAACAGCCCTGTCCCTGCACGTGGGGTTCCTTAGCACAAACCACATGAGATCTCCTTCCTACAAGGTGTGAAACCTCCTCCAGTGACAGTCCTGCATTCGTGCCACCCGCAGCACTCATGATGTTCCCTTTTTTTTTAGCTTAGATCCCTCTTCATCCCTTGAGAGATGATGCAGCTGGGAGCAGAGGGGCCTGCCAGCTCTTCCCCCCCACCCCAAGGGTGAGTGGGTGCATGCCTTTAGATGGCCCTCTGACAACCGAACAACAAATAAATCAATTAAATTTAAAAATCAATCCTCACAAGAACTCTCAGGGAAGGAAAAACTTGCACTAATTATATTCTATAAAGTATCTCTTTACGCTCCGCAATGGTTTAAGGGAGGATCTCAGGATGTAATAAAGGAGAAGAACAAATCACTTTAGCCACGAGCTGGCACTGCTCATGGCCCTCAGCCCCATCTGCTGTGGTGCTGACAGGGGAAACACAGAGCTGCCCTTCATCTTTAAGGGCAGGCAGCATCCAGACTGCAAAAGGCCACACGGGCAGCTGCAGCCACCAGCAGCAGCTACAACACACAGCGTTTGCTCTGCCGCAGCGGATTTCTGTTTGCTTTTGTTTAAAGCCTCCTACGTCGCCTCCGTCAGACATTGCCCGTTGCCATCACCTTCCCCAGAGAGCTCCTGTGTGAAGTAAGGGCTGAATGCCATCCTCACCTCCAGCCTGGTAACTGCAGGCAGAGGGCTGTTCACAGTCACGGTCAGGGGAGCTGCTGGACACTGTACCTGTGTATGTTTTAACGTGCCTCCCAGCTTAGTGGGAACCCCAAACACCACATTCTTTCACCAAACGTTTTTACCATGCTGTAAACTCAGCCTTAGAGTTTCTACACCTAAGAAAGAGTTGTTACTAAGGTATTTTTTTAAAGCAATTTAATATTTCCCATTGGTAAACCATCTCTCTCTCTCTCTGTGCTGGTCAGGTGACTGACGCGAGTCCTGCCGAGTAGTCTCATACCTTGCACAATAATTTGTAGGGATCCTAGCAACAACTGGATTCTGTAAAAGGTGTCCATTATAGTGTGTGACCTAATGTTTATCATGCTCAGTAAGCGATGCTCGTGGCTACTTCATTTAGGTCGTGGATGCTGCTGAACCACACAGCAGGGTTTATTCCCAACACAGCGGCACCACAACTTTTGTCGGGAAGGCTCTTTCGCTGCTGTGTGCATGCAAAATGCTCTCCATAAAAAAACCCAGCCAACCCACCCCCAAAGCCCAGAAACATGCCTTTTCCTTCTCTAGACAGATACAATTGCTCCTGCTTAAGCTCACACGCTGTGATAACAGTCAGGAAGGAGCTCTGCGCATCCCCCACCAAGCTGGTGGTTAGGCACTGTGTGAGCTGTGACTGTAGTCTGTGAAACAAGAAGCTGGGGAGAAACTGCATGCGGGTCACAGGCACTGCTTTGGGGGGGCACAGAAGACTACCCAGATTCTGAAGGCAATGCAGTTTTGGGATGGGGAGCAAACCCAAATCCATGTGAGAACCAAGGTTACTCCCGAAGGATGATCTGTATCCCTCTCAGATATGTAGGGCCTCCACCAGCACGAATTTCAGAAGCTGGTAACATCAGATGAGATGTTGGAGGAGAGATGTCCATGGCCCATGATGGACCTGGGGGAGTTGGAAGGTTGCTGTATTTTGAGCAGCATGGTCCGGTGGTGTTGGAGACCTTCAGATGCTGCATCTCAAAGGCATCCTTCCTCAGTTCTGAAGGGAAAAAGCCTCAGACTGCCATTTCTCACAGTTGCTTCTTGTCATCTGCTAGTGGCACACCAAGGCTCCAGCCAGCGAGTCCCTAATCAAGCCCCAGTTCCCCACCAGATATTTATAAATTCAGAATACTGCACTGCAGCAAGCGACTCCAGCATAAACTCCCATCTGTCATCCCCTAATCAACTCCCAGCACAGTGATCGGGCTCTTTCAAATTCAGATGATCTTAACTACATAGTACCTGGACAGGATGCTGCTCCCAACGGGCAGGATCCCATCCAGGACACTTGAGGGGCATTGACCTACCCAGCAGCAGCAGCAGCTCTACATACATTAGAGATGGATATTTTTATATCTCTGCCGGTCCTCATCACCCACTGCAGTGTTGGTGCAAGAATTAGGGTAAGCAAGGTTAAAATCACAGAATCCCAGAAAACACAAGGTTGGAAAAGACAGCATGGCCTCAGCATCCCTGCAGAAGCTTCTCTGACAGTCAGCCCGGTTTTACCAGCAGGATTAACACCCTCAAGCATCCCCCTTGCTGCCAGTGGACTGAGTCAGATCCAGAGAGGATGAACCCCGAGGTTCACATCCTGCATCTGTGAAGCTGAGAGGCTTAGCCCAGCTGGCCAGCACCAACAGTGGCTGCAGAGCTACGACAAAATGAGGAATTCCTTGGCACTGCATCACTCATGGTACTGCTGGGGCTCAGCAGCAGGCACAGCAGGACATCTCATGATGCCGCGGTTCTGACTGTGCCACCCATCTCCCACGTCAGCACTGGGCTGAACTCGGTGTGGTTGTGTTCATGTTAACAGAGGGCAGAACTGGGGAGATTCCCCTGGCAGCGATTCAAGGGGGGGAAATCATAAAGATCATGGGGTTTAGATTAGTTATTTCCTCAGGGAAGGAGTCAGGTGATTGTCATGTTTGTTTGAGTTCTGTTCTGGGATACAAAATGAATATATTAAATTAATGCAAAAATAGGTGACACTTCTGAGGGCAATTACTCATGCTCATTCCCTCCACTGCAGCTCATGTCCCAGGTGGCAGAAGTCTCTCCCAGACAGCAGGCTTCAGAGGCCTTTATACAGGAGGAAGTTTTCTCCACTGCCAAGTAAAATGGTTTAAAACCCAGCATTTTCAGTCATAGGGCATACATCCTAGGTCATCATTAACTTAACAGTGCAACTTCCTTTCTCCCTAATTTCAAGGAATCCTGACCAGTGCCATTGATTTGTTTGGGGAAAGCCATCAGGGCTGCAGAAGTGTCTGAAATGCGGAATTCCCAGAGGGGTGATTGATGGAACAGTTAGGAAAATGTCAGATGTAAACATTTGGCAGCCTCTTGTACAGTAAACCAGATCTCTGATGTTTAAGCACTCCTTCAGATAGTCTGGCCAAGAGGTAGATACTTCTGATGGGAACAATCCCTACTGTTTCATTCCAGCCATGCTGCTCAGAGGAATAACAGGATTTATTATTTGTTTTTCCTCAATCCAAGACTACCCAGTGAGTACTAGTAAAGATGAGCAAGTCCTTGAAGTGTAGCTTCACCTTAGCTCTCCAGAAAAGCTCTCAAGGCTTGCGAGGGCTGTTTGTCTCCACAGCAGTGGGCTCTGCCAGGCCAGGAGCCATAGGACTGGTTCAGGCAGCCACTGAAGCTGCTTTAAGCTGAATCACAGCTTTACAGGACTGCAGCAACCCAGGCAGTGAAGCAGCAGAGATAAGACACTTCAAGATTGAAGCATCATGCAGTACATTGAGGTGATGGGTCTGTATGGTGGCCAGAACTGCAGATGTGTTTTCAGAAGACTCAGGAATGTTTATGCTTGGGCTGGATCAGAACATCCATCCCATCTGGTGTGACCAGCAGGATTTCCTTGAAGGCTGAGCTGTATCACTTCACAGGGAAAACACCTTCCAGTTTGAAGGACTTCTGAAGAGCAGCTCTGGATAAGCAAGCAGCTCTTCGTGGAGCAGATGGTTTCAGTGGTGTGCAGGGAGCTGCTTTCCCAGCTCATCTGTAGGAGAGTGGGTGTGACAGGCAGGGCTGAAGGACAGGCACTGGTCCTCAGCAGAGCTGAAGACCTGGAGGAGTGCTGTGGAGCTCCTCTGGCTCTCAGAGCAACTGAGGACACTTTTTCCCTGGAAGTCCTTCTCTTGATTGGGATCCCAACTCAGTCAAGAAAGAACTACCTAATGCAGGTGGCTTTGGTTTCAGCTCTTTTTAGACAGAATTCAAAACTAAACCAGGCAGGGACCCTGAGCTGGGACAAGGAACAAAACATCCCTCTCCAAAGCCCACCCACCCTTCCCATTTGTCACTTGTAAAAAAGAAGGGAGGAAATAGAGAGTGAGAGAGATTAATTTTCCTCTCCTGCTTCTCTCCCCTGCTCCCCCTGTGCACTGTCAGGGTCCCAGCACCCCCAGTCCCTCAGCTCAGGATGCTGCTGCTGTGCCCACAGCGAGAGCAGCAGCAGAGCCAGGGCCGCAACTCCACATCTACTCTGAGGAGATGGCAAAGTGCTGTGCCTAGAGTGAAGGTCCTGATTTGCTCCTGTCCTTTGTCCTGGTCTGCTGGGACACTGAATCCTCAGCTGGGAGCAGGGCCATGCACAACAGCTTCTCCAAGGATCCAACTGCAGTGTTTGCCTCCTGGTTCCTTGAACTTTATTAAAGGTGGTCATGCTGCCAAGTGCTTTGATGGAGCTACTGCTCCAAGCAAGCGCTCAGAAAAGCTGGTGTTACTTTTTAAGAGCCTAACCCTGTGTTTCTGTCTCCACAGCAAACATCTTGACAGTCATCATCCTTTCCCAGCTTGTGGCTCGCAGGCAGAAGTCCTCCTATAATTATCTTCTAGCTCTAGCTGCTGCTGACATCCTGGTTCTCTTCTTCATTGTCTTTGTCGATTTCCTCATGGAAGACTTCATCTTAAACAAACAGATGCCTCAGGTACTGGACAAAATAATTGAGGTCCTGGAATTTTCTTCCATCCACACCTCCATCTGGATTACGGTTCCGCTGACGATCGATAGGTACATCGCTGTGTGCCACCCGCTCAAGTACCACACGGTCTCCTACCCTGCCCGCACTCGCAAAGTCATTGTAAGCGTCTACACCACCTGCTTTCTGACCAGCATCCCCTACTACTGGTGGCCCAACATTTGGATTGAAGACTACATAAGCACATCCATGCATCACATCCTCATCTGGATCCACTGCTTTACCGTTTACCTAGTGCCCTGCTCCATCTTCTTCATCCTGAATTCCATCATCGTGTACAAGCTGCGGCGAAAGAGCAACTTCCGACTGCGAGGCTACTCCACAGGCAAAACAACAGCCATCCTCTTTACTATAACTTCTATTTTTGCCATACTTTGGGCACCAAGAATAATCATGATACTCTATCACCTCTACGTATCGCCCATAAACAACAGCTGGGTGGTGCATATTGTGTCGGACATCGCCAATATGCTGGCACTGCTGAACACTGCAATTAATTTCTTCCTCTACTGTTTTATTAGCAAAAGATTTCGCACAATGGCAGCTGCCACACTGAAAGCCTTCTTTAAGTGTCAGAAGCAGCCTGCCCAATTCTACACAAACCATAACTTTTCCATAACAAGCAGCCCTTGGATTTCCCCAGCCAACTCTCACTGCATCAAAATGCTCGTTTACCAGTATGATAAGAATGGAAAGCCTATAAAAATATCACCTTGAAAAGGGCAATAGTTGGAGTTTCTGGGTGCAAGTCCTTTGCAAAGTGGTTCCATTGCCAGGATGTAATTGGCTGGAATGGCTCTTTTGAAGAGCAGTCATTTGATTTCATTTCCCTGGGAGACCGAGGGCAGCTCGGACTGTTAGGAGGGAACAGGAGCACTTGATTTTAGGAGCAGAAGCAAGAAGGCTGAACGCCTCTGTCTCTCACACAGCGTTTTGGATATGCTTCTGAGTTCAAGTCTTAGTGTCCAGTCGCACTCAAACATTTCGCATCCCGGCACCAGCAGCCTCCAGGGTCACTGGAGGCAGGGAAGCCACACACCATTTAATTACAACCCTTTAAAACACAACAGCAAACCCTTCCTTGGCCACACAGCTCGCTACCGACAGAGCAAACGGATGTTACATCCCATGGAAGGTGCCAGTTCTGCCGTGGGCACTTGCCAAAAGTGGCATGTTGCTTGGGATGCAAAAGACTGTCACACATGGAGCCTTGTCATTGCGTCCTTGCCGCAGCCGGCGAGACATGAACTTTGACAAGCAGGGCTCAAGGACCGATTCCATCCCTGTTGCAGCCTTGGCATGGAAAGCAACCCCCCAGGCTGCTGATACTCATGTGTTTTACATTGTTACTTCAGAACGTGACCAAGACAGGGGAGCTGGAGGGAGGGACTTTTCTAGAGCCAAGAACAAAAGCAGCATCTTGTCCCAGCTATTTCTGTTACGGTGTCTAAAGACTTCGAAGGGTGAGGCCACATCCTGCCTGATGCAGAGCTCCCACTGAAGCTGCTCTGTGAGGTTTGGCATGGTCACAGCCTCCAGGTACCTTCTGACCAGAGATCTGCAGTTATCCCTGTGCTCAGGCCTATAGGGATTAACATCTAAAAACCTTCACCTAAGATGTTCTCCTGACAGGTTTATGCCATCCTGTTGCAGATTTGCCATTTAATTGTTAAAAGAACTATTTGGGAAAGAAATCCATTAAATACCCAACAGCAGTAAAAA
>VZTU01008321.1:162154-178342 GCA_013400835.1 Zapornia atra | reverse complement strand
AAAAAAAAAAAAGAGATGAGCTTGGACTAAGGCTTTTACATATTTACCTTATTTAAAGCAGCTTAACTTCTCTTCTTTTGCACTCAAACCCCAGCATCCCAGCCACACGGAGTGGCAAGAACAAGGAGAGATTTACAGGAAGGCTGAAAAATGCATTTAATTTCTTTCCTTTCTGGATTTTGGCACATGGTCTCTCATGCCATGTTCCTCAATGTTTTTATTCCTGTATGGGGCACTTAGGGCAGCCTTACTGACCAGGGAGCAGCCTTCCCAGCATGGAAAACAAGCACAATGGGGTCAGCAGACACGGCAGCTTCTCAGTACCCACACATAAGTAGCCTGGTGCTAGCGCTGCGTTTGTGCCTGTGCCCATCTCTGCTGCCGGTGGGGAGCTCGTGGTGCGTCAGGGACTAACACAGCAAGGTCCTCTGAGAAGGGGTCTAGTGGTTCCCACTCCGGTGAGGCCTGAGAACACCTCTCTCAAAGCCATGGATGGCTCGGCTCTGGTGCACTTCCCCTAAGAAACACCAAGTCTGCACAAGTCCTCTGAGGACAACAGCCTGGTTCCCTCCCACCACAGAGGTGGCACTTGGGCACCGACTCAACCTGGTGTCCTGCAACAGCCAAACCCACACCAAGCCCAAGCACGCCTTTCCTGGGAGGGAATGGCAGCAGAAGGCACGAGCCATGAGGACTGGGACCCCAACAAAGGCAAGCCCACGCATCAAGGGGCTTTCTCAGGAGACATTGAGGCCACTCAGGTCAGTCTGGAGCAGCAGAGGCAGGATGCTCACCAAGCACCTACCACCGGGTCCTCTCCCACCGGCAGAGCCGTTGGGCTGTGAGATCCAGCCAGCAGTGAGAGCTGCTGGGCTCTTCTCTACAAGGTGCTGAGCACCCCAGGGACCACACTGGCTGGAGCAAGGAGAGCGGCACATCTGGGGAAGGGGAGGGAGCAGAGAGCAGGAGCTGACCCTTCCCACCCTCACTCACCGAAAGGACGCTGCCCACCTAAATCACCTCCCCGCATTGGAAGGGAAATGAGGAGCCCCCCAAAACCCATCTGTGATCTCAGCAAAACTTCACACCTACTTGCAATAAAGCATAAAAGGGATGCCCGGCCCCGCTGGCTGTCACAGCGAGGTCACACCTACTGCTCCCTTCGGTTTTTGGCCATGCCTTCTCCCCTCCTCTCAGAAACCTCTCTCTGGTCTTTGTCAGTTGATAGCAACCAAAGTTACCTTGCAGAAAAGGTACTATATGCTTTGTTTTGGAAAAACACTGTATTTATAACTTATTTTTATTCTAAATTTGTGATGAGGAATGCTCGTCGGAGTTACATGTGAATGAGTCTGAAGTGCAATATCTCTATGTAGGTAAGTGGTTCATTTTTGAGAATGTATCTATTGAAAAAAGAATTATTTATACAAGAAATTCACTATTCTACTTAATATAATAGTAACCTTACAGAAAATAGTGAATGTTTAGGGCTTTTATTTATTACATTCAATGACATGCATGGCATATGCTGCCATTCACATGGTGGGACTTACTAGTTTTTGTAACATAGCATTTATCCTGCAAACTAGCAGTGTCATCTGATTTTTCCTGTCCTGATGATGTATTTTTGTAAATGACCATATTTAAAGACAAAAATCTTTCTGCGTGAATATTTTAGTTTCCTCTAAAAATAACCCATTGAACTGCTATAACCTCATTCAAAATAAAACCCCAACAAAACAACTCACAACCCTTTTCCATCTCACTTTAGAAGTGACAAGGTGCAATCGTCATGTACAATGAATGGGTCATTTCATTTCCCATAATTTAGGGCTTTAAGAGCTTACTTCCAAAGCCCATTGGAGTCAAAGGGAAGGTTGCTTATGGGTTTGGTGGTTGGTTTTTCCAACCCCATCAATTCAGGAGGGCGCTGGATCAAGCAGTGTCTTGTTAACAGACATTTGAAGCCTTCTTAGAGTCTGTTTTGGATAATGAAGCCTTGACTTTTTAGTCCGCCATATGGGAGCTGCTGTTGATAATATTTGCCTTATTTTTGGTTGTGTGAAGCATCTTGCAATGACTGTTGCTAACTAGCCAATGTCTTGCTGTATTACTCGTACCTCCTAAATTCCCAATAGTAAAAACTTAACCAAGCACATAAATAGTGTCATTATTTAGGGGAAAAAGCATCCTGGAGACAAAACCATCTTTGTTGTAGGGGATGGTCTTTTGTACTCTAATTTCTAATTTCAAATACCTACAATTAGAAAAGGAAAAATAAGCTGTGACCAGACAGTTTTACAGTTACTTACAGGTAATTTGTCCTTGAGGGCCACAGCCAGGAACAAAATACTTTTTAGATGAGTTGCTGGTATATAAAATTATGGGACCTATCACCTTATTTAAATTGTGAGTATCAATATTTTCATAAGTAGACAATATATTGTGTTTGACAGACTTGTTTGTATTATAATAAATTATGAGATGGTGCATAACTGACTGCTGTGCTTGGTGCCAGTGTTTGATTTATAGCTTCTTTTGACATCCTTGTGATTTATAGGTGCTTATGATACACTACAAATAAGACCAGCCCTTGGCAGCTGTTACGCTCTGTCCTAAGGAATCCTGCTTTGGTAGGGGTGTTGGACTCGATCTCTTGAGGGCCCTTCCAACCCCTGTGATTCTGTGACACACACATCCCCTTCTGCCTTTCAGGCTGTTGCAGAGATAAGGATCCCTCAGGAAACACCACACTAGAAGATCTCTCTCTATATATACACAAATTTAACTATATATAATTAACTATATATAACTGTATATAGTTAACTAGTTAAATATATATAAAGTTATAGCTTGTAATTATAAAAATACATATAGTTAAATATCTGAACACAATAAATCTATTACACCAGTTGCCAGAAACAGAGAAGGGAAAAAAAGAACTGTGATGAGAAAATACCAAATACTAGAGGTAGAAAGTGGATTCAGGACCTTAAGGGACTGCATGGGGAAGAAGCCCAATGTTTCTTCACATAAATACTACGCTATTGTATGCTACTCATATACAATTCCAATGTAGAATTTCATGGGTTCGAGCTCCTAGCTTGAGAAGTAAGAGGGCACTGAAAGAGGATTCAATAATCATTGAAAGAAATCAGAACGTGGAGTAGGGAAGGAGCTGATCAGAAAAGCCCAGTGCCCTAGAGATGCAAGAGTACAGGGTAAATGCACAAGAGCAGAGCACCCAGGTAGCACCTGGCCCACAGGCCAGATCCCCAGCTGACAATAGCCTGGGAATAGATTTTAAAGAGCAGCATCAGAGGGAGGATAACGGGAGGGAAAGGGGCTCTGCCAGGCTGGATGGAGCCTATCAGAGCTGCTCCTTATGGAGGGAGCCTGGGATCTGCCTGTCCGGGTGTGTTGGTTAACAGCCACAGCGCGAGAAGCGCTGATGAAGCATACAGATCATTGAGAGAAAAGGCACCGCGCTGCCGGCGGAGGCTGGCAGAGGTGCTGCCTGCCAAAGCCAGCTGACCTTGAAGATTCCAGTGATAAAAGTGGGATGAATTCAACAGAAATAAACACAAAGCCCTCTGCCTGTACCAATCCATTTGCTATAAGCCCTCTGTGGTCAGAAACAAGCAGCCAGTTGTGCCAGCTGGGCTGGGATGCTGCTGAGTCACTGCAGAGAGCGGCCGGGAAAAGCCCCAGAGCTTCATCACAGGCACTTCTGAAGGTACAGCACAGCATTAGGTGTGTTCTGTGAGGACTCCTCTGCCCCGTGCATGTGCACACAGACACACAGTACATACATATATATATATATATTGCTCTCAAGCAATAAATAGCCATAGAGAAGAACGTAAGGAAACAGAGCTGGAAGAATCAGAATCACACAGGCTCACAGATTCATAGGGGTTGGAAAGGACCTCCAGAGATCCAGTCCAACCCCCTGCCAAAGCAGGGTCTCTAGGACAGGTTGCACAGGTAGGTGTCCAGATAGGGCTGGAATCTCTCCAGAGAAGGAGACTCCACCCTCCCCTGGGCAGCCTGTCCCAGGGCTGCCTCACCAGGAAGTTCTTCCCAGATCGGTGTGGAACCCCCTGTGCTCCAACTTGAAGCAATCGCCCCTTGTCCTGTCCCACCAGACCATAGAAAAGAGGCTGGCCATTTCCCCATGTCCCATGCTTGAGATATTGATAAACATTAACAAGATCCCCTCTCAGCCTTCTTTTCTCAATGCTGAGCAGACCCAGTTCTTTCAGCCTGTCCTTGTAGGGGAGATGCTCCAGAAGAGGTTATGGACCTCCTTCAGGTAAATGTACCCTGGCAGCTGGAAGCCAGCCTCCAACTACCAGGGCAGGGGCTCAGCACAAGCCTCTTCAGCAGCCCACAACCCCTCCAAGTGATCCGAAACCAAGCCAAGGGGTTCACAATGCTGTGGCAAAGCAGGCTGTGGGACGGATGGACCAGGATAGGAGCTGCAGTCCTGCTGGACCCTGCACCTCTCAGGCAGCTCAGCAGGTCTCCAGATCAGGGACCCCCAAGGACAGCAAAGGTGTCCCCCAAACCCATTCACCCGGAGCTGAAAACAGCAAGCACAAGATGCCATGAGCCATCAACGTGATTCAAGCATACAGCCTCAATTGTCACAGCAGCACTCACTGAGGATGCTGCTAACACCCCCACCCCCCACCCCAACTCCTGCTGTCTTCTGCCTCAGCTCTTTGGGTCTTTGAAAACCTCTCAAAACCCACCAAGCAGAGGAGAATAAAGAGCAGCCTCACAAGGTCCTGAATGGTTAAAGTATAATCCCACTCAGAGCTGGATTTGCAGGATCTGCCTCTCTGGCAGCATGCAATTACTCCCCGGGAGTTGCCAGACACAACAAAGGGGTTGAAAGGCTCCAGTCTTTTGTAATAAATAGGCATCACAAATGAATTTACTATTAGCTTGCTGCAGTGAGCCAAAGACACATAAATATTTATTACAATTACAAAATTGTGTCTTGTGTCCAAAAAATTAAAGGCTGATGTTTTCCTGCCTGACCAACAGAGGCTGGAAACCCCACTCTGCTTACCCTTCACTCAGCACCTCCTTTTGGCAGGCTAAGCAGACAAGATGAATTGTGGGCAAAAGGAGGATGTTGAGTATTATGGTGGGAAGATCAATTTGCTGTATCACAGCAGCACCATGGACCCTCAGCCAGGCACTGGCTGGGGCTGCTGCCCATGGGGAAGCAGCGCCTGCCCTGAGGATGCTGTAGGGATAACCTCATGTCTGGGCTGGCAGGCAGCTGCTCCCAGAGGTCCTTCAGGGATGGTCACCCTCGGAAACCATTGTGGGCAAGACAATAAGGTAACATGGAACTGAGAGACCCCAGGACGGGTCCTGCCAGCAGAGCCCCACTCCTAATGGGGAGTCACCCCCAGTACAGCACAGCATTGCAGGTACATGATGGGCACACATACCAACATCCAGGTCAGGAATGTAGGGCACACTGGCCTGGTTTCCTCCCTGTGTTCTGCTCCAAAACCATCAGCCCACTCTAGAGGACGGGGCCTTAATACACCTCAAACCAGGTCACCAACAGAGAGGGGCCACAACCTTCATACTACAGTTCTTGCAGCATGAGAGGTGAGTATCAAACACCAAGAGTTAAAAATGGACAGGCTGTGAAGTCCCAGGGACCAGGACACAGAGTACCTTCCCAGGGCAGCTACTAACACATGGGTAAGAATTTCTACCACACTGACATCCCAGGGATGGGGCTGGTGGGAGTGAACAACTCCTGAGCATACCTAACATTCACACACAAACCAGACAAGGTCCATGATCGCTTCCCTCACTAAAGCATCACTTGTAAGGAAATCCCATATAGCTTATCAGGAGACCCATGGAGACCAGCCACAAGTTCTACCAAGTCGATAGGTGCACGGGCCTTAAAAAGGTTTTCACATCGAATAAGAACCCCAAGCATGCTGCAACCTGCCAGAGGTGACAGCAGCCCCAGTGCCCTCACGAGGGTTTAAGTCTCCAGTCACAGTTCCCAGCTCTGCTGCTGACCTCTCAGATAACCTTCATCACATTCCTTGAGCTCTTTCCCACCACAGAAGAGTTTTAGGGCATCACAATGCTCTTCGCACGCTCAAGTATTTCACTTCTGAGATGTAAGTACCCTAGACATGAGAGAGAGGCAGGAAATTATGCTGAATTAAGTCTTTCAATCATCAGTGACTTTGCTTCCTGGCTTCTCAGGACCCTCACTTATCACTGACATCCCTGGCTGGGTTTTCTCAGCAGATTTCCACACAAGTTAAAACATTTTGATGACCTACCCATGGAGCAGAGTCTGCTTCCCAATGCAGGAACTCGCTGACAGACTGCTGATGAGACACCTACAGACACTCAAACGTTGCTTCTACAGGTCTTTCAACAAACTCACACTGGAAATTCTTCTTCTTAAGAAGACAAAGTCTTACTTCTCATTGCATTGCTGTTGCCTGTCTGAAACCACTACTGGGCTATTATCTGGAAAGGAACCTGATCATCCCCCCCAAAATAAATGGGCTAATCCCAAAGTGATGGATTTGCAGTTGAAGCAGAAACACAAGAAGGTCAGACCAGTTCAGAAACAGAGGACAACACAGTGGTTCCCACCAGCATCTCAGACCATCTTTGAGTAGCACCGGATCCCTCTGGTCCTGCTGCTGTCCTTTGAGGTGTCTGTTGGGATTTCTGACCCTCCACTAAGACCTCTTCATGTCCCCTCACCACATTTCACATACATTTTGTCAAAAATCTATTTTCCACCCCAAGAAGAGACTGTGTTGGCATGTCTGGAGATGCAGACACGCTGGAGATCCACAAGTGAGCATGGGGCATCCTAGCAGCAGAGCAGTGACACCGATGGCAGCTCCTAGCCTGGAGTGCACCCCAGCCCTGGCACCTCAGCCCGCTCTTGGGACACAGGCAGTCAGATAATCTTGTGATGACACATCACCAGATGTTAACAATGCCTTCACTCTCCTGGGAATAGCCACAGCTGGAGCAGATATTCCCCCACACCCACATTTGTACCTGCCTGCATGGCCTTGCCCATGCACAAGCTTAGTGCTTGTGCACTTTGCTATATAGGTATATACTTTATATATGTATATGTACATATACATCTCTGCTCATGCACATACAGTTGGAGAAGTTGTGCTGCCCAGTGCACTGCCAGTGACTGCTACAGCAATGAGGTCCAACATGGGATGGTCACACTGCAGACCTGACCCTCCACACCCACGCTCCAGGGAGCCTCTGAATGGTGCTTCTGACACAGCTTTTCTTGTTTGCCAAGGCCACCCCAGGCACGAAGGGTTAACAGTTCATCCAGAAAGATTAATTTATGCTCAAGACCCATTCTGTTGTCACTTACTGAGAGAAAAAAGTTAAGCACTGTAAAATGTGCAGCAGTAATTGCATTTCCTTAAGGACGTGTCTGGCAGGGGGTTGCTATCTGCTCCATGGAGTACGTGACTGTGATACTGTCATTTTGACAACATCAATGTACGTAGCCATTAATCTTACAAGTTAAAAACCCATAAATCTCTGTTAAACCCACTGTCACTGATTAGGAATTACATTACCACAATACACAGAAGCCTTTTAATTTTGTTTTTCCTCCAAAATGAATAAACAGGTCTGGTCGGTTTATCTTCCCCTCCGCGGGGCTGATAAAGGGCAAAGCCATCTCATGGCTATGCATCACTGGTTTGGAACAGTGTCATACCAAAGAAGCTTGGGAGGGGGGCAACCAAGAAGGAAAACAGGTTTTTGAGTATGTAAATTACCCAACTACTTACTGTCACCTCTCAGGAGTATCAAACACCAAGGCAGAACTCCTCAAGCCTTGAATCTTGCAAATTTGGTTGGTATAAACTCAGTGAATAAGACAGCAGGTCACCTCATAAGCAAGATAAGCACATTTGTTGTACTGGATCCTTATCTAGGTTTTTTTTAATGCTCCTAGCTATTGGAAATATTCCAGATTGATCAGCTATCCTGAGAACCAACCTTCCACAGCAACATACATAATTACCCCTCATTACAGTAATGACTCAATAATTCACACAGATGAGTAGGAAATCTACTGCTTTCTGCTGAATTCTGACATCTGGGTGCTGCTCTGAAATGACAAAGCAGATGTGAACTCAGCTGATTCCACAGTGGTCAGGGACTGATGCATGGGCAAGGGCTCTATTACAGCAGCCTGACTCTATCTATGGAACTTCACAGCTTTGGTGTGATCAGGTCACTGCTTCGTCTTGTCCAAGTATTTGATGAGCTGGGGGAAAGGGAGGGAAGCAAAGCAAGGTCTTTTGCATAATTAGCTAGAAAGTTGGGGGTTTCTCTTCAGATTTAGCCATCTGTCAGTTTTATTGCTGGGATGGGGGTGTGTAAGAGAGCTTCTGAGACCAAGGACTCATTGGCAAGAGCCTTCAGAGTGATGTTCTTTCACAAACAGCCCGTACAATGGGAGAGCAAGCACCCATAGGTACACTTCCAAAGCCAAACCATCGTCCTGCCTCCTCTCCTGTAGCTCCAGCAGGAAATAAAAAAGGACTAAAGGATGGACACTTATCCACCTCTGCATTCTTCACTGCCCACCTCCCTTTTCCCCTTGCTTTAAGCCATGGGCAGTTAATCCACACAGCTCATTGGGGTTTGGATACAAGCACCTCGGTGGTCAGTAATGAAATACAGCATATGTTCCCTTTTAGCTGTTGTTTACAGCTAAAGATCAAATGGTTTGCTGAGGCTTTGATCTCCATGCCTCTCCTTGAAAACACAAAGGGATGAGTTCAGCAGACCCTACTTGCAGCTTCTTGGGGGTGAAGCTCAATGGGACACAGGTCCCCTAACAGAGCTGGATGTCTTCAGGGTGGGGACACAAAGGCAGCATCTCCATCCTGTGAGAGGAACACACTACCAGTTAAACTGAAAGGGAGTGGAAGTTCAGGGTGCCCAAAAAAGGTAGCATGGGAGCAGAACCTAAAGCAACAGCCACTCCATGACTCATCCGGGCTGCATCCTTCATCCAAGGATGTGCCAAGATCTCCTTCATCATAGAATCACAGACTGGTCTGGGTTGGAAGGGACCCCAAGGGTCACAGAGCTCCAACCCCCTGCCCCAGGCAGGGCCACCAACCTCCAGGCCTGGAGCTACACAAGGTTGCCCAGGGCCCCATCCAACCTGGCCTTGAACACCCCCAGGGATGAGGCACCCATCACCTCTCTGGGCAGCCTGTTCCAGCCCCTCACCACTCTCTGTAAAAAACTTCCCCCTAATATCCAATTTAAACCTTCCTTCAGCTTCACTCCATCCCCCTTGTCCTGCCATTATTTACCCTTTGAACAAGCCAATTCCCCTCCTGTTTCTCTGCTCCCTTCAGGGACAGGAAGGCTGCAATGAGGTCCCCCCACAGCCTTCTCTTCTCTAGAAGTTGGGCTTCTTCAGCCTCTCTTTGGAGGGGAGCTGGTCCAGCCCTCTGAGGATCTGCCTGGCCTCCCCTGAATCCTCTCCAACAGTTCCACATCTTTCTTGTATTGTGGGCTCCAGCTCTGGACACAGGACTCATGTTCCTTCTCCATCCTGCTGGCTGACCCGGGGAGGGACCAGCCACACCATCAGCACTACACCTGCCACAAAGTGCAGCAGTGCTCCATTTTTAATAGAAATGGGGAGGTAGTTTGTGTAGGAACTCTTTTACAGGCACAAACGGGCCTTATGTAAGGATTTCACAATGGTTTTACAGAGTTACCATCAGGAAGCTTTTCCTGATTTCCTGGCTAAGCTGCTGCTCTAAGGACACGAGGCAGGTTGTGTAACTGAAGTAGTCCCCAGGACCCAGCCCAGCCAAGAGAAAGGATGGAAGACTGACAACAGTTTAATTTGCCTGAGGGCTGGAAAGTCAGAGAGCAGCACAAGAGCCTCTGAACACCAAGTGGCCTTAATAAATAGCCCCCTTCAGAATCATTACCACTGAATCTTGCTCCTCACTGTATTACATAGACACCAGGAGTCACTTAGGACCTCACCAGCTCTCAAATTGGCCAGCAAACCAAAGTCAATCCAATTGGAATAGAAACATTGGCCAGAGCAAAGTGGACCACGTGAGATCAATAATATAGATCCTGGGACAAGGGACAACAACTGTGTCTGCAGGAGGAAACAAATGAGAAAAAAAAGTCCCAAATCAATTATTGCCAGGATCTGGGGGGGATTAAATCAGACATGGAATAGGAAACTTGTAGCTCTGTGTGTGAAATGAGTAGACATGGGGAAAAATATCTGTTTACTGTTCACACGAAGGTTTACTCCTGCTCCACATTCACACAGCTCCTTCCTCAGCTGCACCTATGAGTAGGGAGGACAGATGAGTTGGATTCAAAGGGAAAACAGCAAAAGCTATGAAAGAAATTGCCATGTTTCATTCCTGCAAACACAGCTTTCCAAAGAAAAGTAACTCCTGAGCATCCATCAGCAGGGAGCTCTGAAGATAAATGCTACCTCTGTTTGCTGAGGCTACTTCAGATGCCCAATGAGGGTTTGATAACCCACTCCTTGCAGCCAGGTACAGGTAACAGGACCAGCAGCTAAGGACCCAACCCACATACAACCAATGCCAGCAGCAGGTGGCTGAAAGATGGACTTTCTGGTACAGTCAACACAGTAGCCTCTGCAAAACTGGGAGGTGAGTCAAAACTGCAGGTCCATGATGAGGCCAGGCACATTTTCAGGGATAACCCCCTGCCCCAGTTATGATTTATAGTGCTTGGGGCAGCATCCCCTGTCATGGATTCAAGCCTACAGGATCCATTTCCAGTAGCTTGCCTTTCAGTGATGTCATATCAGGTGTGAGAGAAGGGTGGGAAATTCTATTTTGAGCACTCTTCAGCTTGAACCACAGAAGAATTCTGGATTTGATGGCTTACTGCAATGTGTGCAGCAATGTTTCTCTGTCAGCATCACCAGAGGTGCCTGCCTTTCCCCTCACAGCAACTGAAGCACTGGGGCATCTTATCACAGACCACAACAGGGTTTGGAAGTGGAGAATTAATGGGTTGTCAGTGACTAATACCCTGTCTTCCAGAGCTTCCCTTCTGTGTGTGGATTAGTCAGCTGCTGAAGTAATTCTTCACTGAAGTCTGGATCACTGAGGACCCCACCATGAGCACCTCCCTATGGAGAGAGGCTGAGGGACATGCTGCAGGTTTGCAGTGCTCAGCTCACCCTGCTCTGCCTCAGAAACAGGCTGGAAGGTGATGGGGAGCCAGACAGCAGGGTGAGGGATGGGTGCTATGGGCAGTGCCAGGGAAGGTGGGGAGCCAGTGCCCAAAGCAAGACTTCTGAACCTGAATCAGAGCTCTGCCTGTGACCCAGCTCGCATCAAGGGGCAGACGGATGGGGGGAAACCTCCCAAGTACACCACACCACACTGATTTAGCTTAAAACCTTCCTGTGCAACATGACCCCCACCTCCAAATACTGGTCCCAAAGGCCTCAATCCCTCTCTGCCCACCCAGGGGTCCTTCCTCACCCCACAGATCTCACCCCATCTTGGGAGTTCCCCATCCAGCACAGTCTGCAGAGCACTTTGCCACACCACATCCTGCTCTAGTCCTGACTTAGGCTGATGCTGCTCAGGGATTGATTATTAGGACAAGCTGCTTATCAGTGTCTCTCCAAATCAATATTTCACTGCCCTCAAGCAGCTGAGTTATCCTTCCCCTGAGCAAAAGCCCACGTGAAGTGCCTGGTAGCTTCAGCAAGATGTGGGTAAAGGCAAGCAGTGCAGCTCCTCCAGCACAGTCAGTCAATCCATCTGTATGGATTTCAACTGAGTTGTACTGATTTGTGTCAGGTGAAGATTTGGACCAGCATCCTTCCCCAGCAGGAGCATAAAGGAGAGGGGGTTTTCACTCCCAAATCATCTACAAAGCAAGATCGGGTGACACATGCAGCGAGCAGATCTGCAGCAGCTCATTTTGAGCAGTTAGCAGCCCACACAGCAGCAAATCCCCACCACCACTGGGTTCCCACACCACACAGGGCTGTAAAAGTACCTCTTGATTGAGAGCTGCATACAGAGACACTGCAGCTGCTACTTCAGACATGCCCAGGGGTCAACACAATATCGCTCTCCAGCCTTCCCCCACCTCCTCATTGACATACTCTACTTCTAGAGCAGAAGTAGCTGTCCCTTCCTGGCACAGGGCATTAGTCCCACTGCAGTACAGGAGAGTATTTCCCACCTCTGGGGGCATCCACAAGGAAAGGCTCCTTCAAGCCAAGATGTTCTTATCACACCAGCCCTACACAGAACAGCAGCAACATTTACCGCTCCTGGTTTTAACACTGGGCAAAGCCCCAGCAGGAGCTCAGGAACAGGGTCCTGAAGGATGAGCCAGGAGGACAGCCTGGCTCCCATTTTGGTCAGGCTGCTCTTTAGATGACCACCACTTCCTCAGGGATGGGCATCACCAGCAGAGTCCTGGCTGTCCACTGAAGCACCACTTCCTCCCAGTACCATGTTACTCCTACTAGGAGCTCTTCATAGAATCATGGAATGGTCTGGGTTGGAAGGGACCCCAAGGATCATACTCCTCTCCAAGGAGCCCAGGATTTAGCATCAGATGCTCCTGTAGATGTATGGCCTCCTGAACACCCCAGAACTCGTCTCAACTTCAGTTTTTAATCTCAATTTCTCACATGCAGCTGACAAAAGCATCACAACATGCTGCCCAAGCACGCTGGCACATCCACACTTACCCAGGAGGCATCAAAAGAGCAAAGAAGCATCACTAGGTGTAGCCATGGCCAGTATTTTCCCCTAAAATGCCCAGAGCTCTGTCCAGTGCAGGGCAGCCAGCCTGAGCAGAGGACAGCAGCTTCTCCCTAGTCATTGTGCTCCAAGCCCAAACATTTATCACCCATAATCGGGATCGACTCAGCCATCGCTCCCCATCACCGGGCAGCGGGGTGAGAGCCCTGGTCAGTGTCAAGTGCCCCAGTAACAAGCACAGTTGGCATCACAAGCGCCAAGGCTGCTGAAGAAGAATTTGTTCACTTGGCAAATGTATTATCAGCCAGCACAGGTCAAGCACTGCAAAACAGATTTCCAAAGGGGAATGCTTTTACTGCTCAAGCCTTATTATTTCTTCACACAGAGGTAGCCAGAGGATCCCATTGAGAGTCTTCAAAGGCACAGAAGAGGTTCTCAAGCAGTGTTCTCTGCTGCTTGCTGTAGGACAGAAAGTGATAATTAAAGCTGCTTCTCCCCAAGCTGTGCTGAGCCTCGGGCAGTGAGCTGTAACAAGTGTCCTGCCAGACAGTGGGTCTGCCGAGCCCCTGTCCCCCTCCCCAGCAGCCCCGAGCAGGGTCACACAGCAGGACCTCACTGCCCCACACACTGCTTGGCTCACACTGGGCACCTTGACCAGCATCTCTGTAGCATCTCCATGATTTACATACTTCTCTCAGCCAGGAAAATGTTCTAGGGAAAAACAAATCCTGCTGTGAGCCCCACCACAGGTCATGCCAAATGCCTTCTCCACTGCAAGTCACCGGTAGCCTTTGAGGGTCCCATGTAGGGAGCATCTGCACCCAGCAGGAAGTTCTGTAGCCAGGCACACAGTAAGATGGAGTCACAACCCATACCGGTGGTGGTCCTCACGTGCCACACTGATCTAAACCAAACCCAGGGATAAAGCTAATATGATGCCAACATTTAACACTCCTCCTTAGTAATCCAGAATTACGTTAAAAACCCCACAAAGATGAGCTTTGAATACACTCATTAACTAGAAAGCAGAGTCCAATGCAGGAATTTATCCCAATATCCACAGTATTTTATCCTGATTCCACTTGCAAATCCACCTGGCCACAAATCACACAGATAAATTAGCATCAAAAATACACAACTATTACTAACTCTGGTATGCTGCTCTGTTTTCTCCTGCCACCTACCAGCAATGACACAGCATCAGTCAAGAATAAAGCTTGATGAATAATTTTTAGGTTATTTTGTCCAGCTTGCAAAGGAAATTATCCCAGAGCAGGTTTTTCTTCCCCCAATATCTAACTTGTTATTTGAAATTACTCACAATGGTTTTGGTGACTAATTCCTGCTCTGTAGCTTGTTTACAAATGCCATGCTGCAAGCACTGGGGAGCTGAGATGCAGACCTTCAGTGCATGGTTTAGATCTGACACTTAACTCAGGGGTTTACTCCCTGAGTAGATAACACAATCAGTATCCCAGGGTATTTGCAGTTACAGGCTCAAAACTCACTTTCTACCAACTTTTTAATGGTTCCTTCAAGCCTGCCATGCCTTCATAGGCTGCACAGAGTGCAGAGACACTGAATTAAGGAAAGGATGCTTGAGGAAAAGGTGGGAGAGGTCAACCACCTGCAGAGAGACACAGAGACCTTCTGAAAACAACTGTTCTCAGCTCTACTCATCTCACAACCATCCGCTTTGGCCACAACCTTCCCAACCACACTCAGGCTGCATCGCAGAACTTGGTCCTAAAAGCAGATCTACTTGTAGCTTCTGGACAACTCCAGGCAGATCTTCCCATCCCCTCATTTCCCAGGTATGTTCTGAAGGAAGCCTGAGCACAGGGCAGGCACCCCCAGAAGTCTTTTCAACCCTACCATGCAGAGCAGAAAGCAGATCAGATGTGCAGTGGGATGCTTCTGCAAAGCAGGAGTAGCATCAGCTCCTCCAGACTTAACTACACCTGGTGTAACACCACACTACATCCCAGCCCACTGGACTTACAGGACAGGTTATTCACACAGGATGGCACAAGCAGACCATATAGGTCCCTCCAGCCTAAAGCTTATGAATGTGTCATTGCAGAAGTTTCTAGAAGGAAGTTCTCCTTGGCTGCCCCACCACAGGTACTTCAGAGAATGCAAAGATGGGCCATAACCAATATTAAACTTAATTATTAATTCAAAATCCAGAGAAGAGTGAAAGTTCAGCTTTAATTTTGTCCTATTAATTATGATTAAAGTACTTTTCAGAACTTGCTGGTAGCGTTTTCTTCATTAACGCAGTAATTTCACTCATTAGTTTTCATCTGCAAGTCAGCCACGCTTCCACCAGCACTCAGGCTTGCTGTGCAAACATAAGTGACTAGAGAAGAGCAAAGGCACCCTTCCCAATGAGGTGTTACCCTGCCATCCCCCCCGGGGGCTAATTCAGCCACGTGCCCTGATCAATGGATCAGCAGCTTGTCCTAGGGAGCTGGGACGCAGGGTCACACTACAGCAGGATGGCTGATTTGATGGCTGATTTGACTGAAAAAGAGGGGGAAACTCCTAAAAGATTTGAGAGGGCTGGAGCACCTCCCCTGCGAAGAGAGGCTGAGGGAGCTGGGCTGGTTCAGCCTGGAGAAGAAAAGGCTGTGGGGGGACCTCATTGCAGCCTTCCAGTCCCTGAAGGGAGCAGAGGAACAGAAGGGGAATTGGCTTGTTCAAAGGGTAAATAATGGCAGGACAAGGGGGATGGAGTGAAGCTGAAGGAGGGAAGGGTTAGATTAGGGTGCTGGGACCTGCCCCACACCTCCCACCCACTGCTGGTCCCAGACACGAGGCCATCAGCTGCTTCCAACACACACAGCACCAGTTTAACTCACCAGGGGAGCTGAATTTCAATTCCTTTTATTTCTTTTCCCACTTGTCCCTGCCACCCCATCCCTCCCCCTTCATTTTGGTTTTCATGCTGGTACAAAACATGTTTTATGATCTCATTTGCCAGTCCCCATTTCCCTGGAGCATCTGGTCTCTCCCCGTTTCTCTTCAGCATCATGCTGGAGCATCTCCCCATCCCCACGATCCAGTTCCTACAGCACAGCCAGAAGACAAAGCACACAGGTACCAGCCAGATCAGGCAGAGCCATCCTCACAAGGCATGAGGTGAAAGGCTCAGGTCTTCGCTGTAAATTCCACTGTCAAGTGGCCTGAGGGGAAGACAGGAGGACAGACTCCTCTCATTTGTCCTGTACCACAGACACCAACTGCGACCATTTCACATGAAGGCCACACAAACAGGTCCTTTCCCTCAAAAGCACGTGCTAAGAAACAACCTAATTAAGGTGTCTCATTTTCAAAGCAGTTGAGTCTCCCC
>VZTU01008321.1:147743-162142 GCA_013400835.1 Zapornia atra | reverse complement strand
CCCCCCCCCTTTAAATACGAGCCCAGACTTCTCTGGGGCTTCACCCACAGAGGCCTCCAGCAAGTCACCAGGCCCATCTGTTGCTGTGGCCAACAGCCTGATGCCAGAGGAGCACCCAGGCTCCACCAGGTCCCACCCAGTTAAGAGCACCACGGATCTAAGCACCACATATCCATGTTCCAAAGGCTGTAACAAAGCTTGTGGTGCTTACCCACCACAGACACTGAATTATAGGTGGTGTTTATTTAAAAGCATCACAAGGTTCTCATCTGTGTGATTAACTGCCTGCACAGTGCTATCACCAAACCAAAGGCCCGGATCTCTGCTGACCCCAAAACACTTAAAACAATCAGTAACAGCTAAATAAGAGCTGTCCTCTGTTTTACTTCCCTGCTTTACCTTTTGGTACAGCTTTCTCCCCTAGACAGCCCCCAGTGCCCCAGGAAGATGACATAAGTCATTCCAGGTCCTTAAAAGCATTTCCACAGGCCTATTTTTAAGCCTACTAAAGTCACCTTGTTAATTGTGTCTTCTCAGCTTCCTCAGCTGACCACTGCCAAGGATGACTCTGCTTTGGGGAGGGATTATTTGACTGTTTATGTGGGTATTCACACAGCATGAAAAAAACATCAGAAGAACAAACATCTCCAAGTGCTGAGGCTTCATTACACACAGTATTGACACCAGAAGGACGTGTTTTGGGGTTCAGGACTGTGAGCACCTGTGTTATAAGGAAGGCCAAGTACACAGCACATGCTCAAGGTGACACCTTCCTAGGTGGCTTCCTTCCCTCCTTGCCACTGTCCCCATCAGCCAGGAAGTGCTACACATGACCTCAGCACAGAAGCTGAGCACTATACCCAACTTCATTTGAACCTCCACAGAGCTGGAATTTCAACAAGCCAGCTGGAGCAGGAGGGGCCCTAGGAGGGGGTCTGGACCTGCCAAGTCCCCTCTCCCAGCAGGAACTTTGCTGGCACCGATGGAGCCCCTTGGCTCCACAAGGAGCTGCCAGGGAGGTAAAAACTTGCCTTTCCAGCTAAGAAAGCAACGTTCTGACCAACTATGCGAGGTACCAGAGTCAGAGTGCCTGCTGTAGGGCAAGGAACGCTTAAGGTGAGGGGAGATACCATTGGGGCTGTGCTCACCCAGGAAAGAGCAACTTTACTCCAATCTCTGCTCCTTCTCCTCTGTGCAGAAGGGCAGCAAAGCAGAAAAAGCTTTTGTGCAGAAAGCAAAGGCAACACAGGAAGTTCCCCCTGAAGCAGCTCATCTCTTGCAACATCACAGTGAACTCCAAACCAGCACAATAAAGCAGCACATATTTGGTAACCCCCCAAGACTTCTGCTTGTCAATAGACACCATGGCACGCAGAGTCTGACCCCTGAGAGCAGGGCCAGGCTCTGACAAAGCCATCCATCCCAAAACAGCCCCAACCCTGCTGTGCATTTCCAACATGCATTAACAGGGAAACACCACACAGCATCTGACCCCCCAATGATTCCTTCTCATTTGAATGCACTCTAGATCTCTGCCTTGGACACGTTGAGCCTAAAGGCCCATCTTAAACAGCACCTCTTCCAGCACTTTTCTCCCACTCACTTACTACAAGGCTGGTGGATGTGCATCTCCTGAGTATTTCTCACCCAAGCAGGATACAGAGGGGGGGGGGAAGAATTAAAATAATTCTCATTTTAAGAGGCATCCTCATCAGCAACCAAAAGATCCATGTTCAATGGATATTTGTTGTTTATAGAGGGAAAAATAATTGGCTGGCCTGCACCATGCAGATTAGAGATTTTCCAAAGGCTTAAAGCTGAAGCTGGCACAAGCCCAGAGACACTGCACTTATTAAAATTCTCCCTACTTCTTGCCTTTTAACTAACAAGGCGTACTAGTCCATTGCTAATTAACAGCACAATGGGGTTCACACTACAGCAGGGTGACTTTGGGTAGGGAAAACATAGTATTCATAGTAAATAAGTATTCCTGTTTGGTTTGTGTTGACACTTGGGCTCAGCACACCCAGAAAGCCAAAGGGAACACCCGTGTTTATTGATGCTCCAGCGCTTTTCACACTCCCCATTTCCTTAGATCCCTCCCCAGGGTAACCCAGACATCTCCAGCCCTAAGCTCTTCACAACCCCCAGGCTTCAGAGGCACCCACTTCCCAACCCAGAAGCCCTCAAGCCCTCTCTACACCCACACTGAACTCTTCCTATCATAAAAACAGCCCAAGCCCCTCCAGTGCTTTTTGCTAAGCAAGGAGAACACGGATGCAGAAACCTTCTGCCTAATTGCATCTCCACTCTGCAGTGACCTGCCATGCCCTGCCCATACTGCAGGCAGTGGGGTGCCTTGGTCCCTTAAGAGTTATTGGCTCTGGTGCAAGAGGAGCATCTGCAATTAGCAGCAGATACTGGTTTCATCAGTGCCCAGGGGAGCCAACTGCCAGAACAGCTCCAGCTGCTCTAACAGAGCACCAGCCCACTGTCTAAAGGTCAGTCCCCTTCCAAACCACCCTTCAACTCTTCAGGTGGCCTGGCTTTGTGGGCCATGAGCAAAGGACTCCGCTTTCCTTGTCCCTTTGTGATCTGACAGCATGGAGTGAGCAGAGGGAGAGGCAGAGCCGGCAGGAGCAGCCCCACAGCCCTCGGAGAGGCGGGAGGGGAGCACTGCTGCCAAACCCCTCCTGCACCAAGTGCTCTAGCAGGATGGGTAATGCACCCCTGAGCAGCTGACAGGCTGCACAGGCAGGAGGGGGATGTGACAGAGGGGACCTTCACACCATAGCTGGAGCTGCTGAACACCCCTGTGTGCCCCCAGAGCAGAGGGACAGAGGGCTGCCTTCACTGCTGCTTCTGTGTGCTCTAGATGAAGTGACCTCTTGGTGTAAGGAGGGGTCAGTGTCTGATCCGTGAGGGGACAGGCAGAGAGCAAAACTGGAAGGAAGGATGACCAAACATCACCAGGGACTTTTCCAGCTCATTTCAGATTATCCCCATCCCCAGCGGAGGCTCTAGATCCAACCCTTGCAGCTTCCAGTATCTTTCCCCCATCACACATCGCTTTTTATCACTCCTGCCATTTGCTTTCTTGAGTCCTCCTCATCTAATCAGTGAAAACTTTATCCATCTCTCCCCAAAACAAAGTCTCAGTGAACTCTTTCAAAGAGATGGCAAGATCATATCTCCCTGCTGATGGGCAAAGGCTGAGGGACAGCCTAATCATGGTCCCTCACCCTCCATGACAGCCTGTTCAATCCATTAGCTGATGCTTTACAGCATTAAAGAGATAAGTTTTTTTTAAAAAGCTCCTGATATCAAATCTCAAGCAACATCTTTAACTCCAACTGCCAAAACTTGTGCTTACTCATCCATCGTTACTCCCTGTCCCACATTTTCTGAATGGGAAGTCAGAGAACTGAACATGTTGTGACCTAGATAATCAGCAATGAGAGTGGCAGCAGCAGCTCCAAATCTCTGACACTCTTTATGTTTTGGGGGGAAACCTGGGGGGTTTTTTGCACTGTGTTTCAGCCAGTGCCTTCCCAGAAGGAGGAACCAGGATGGGAGTCAGGCAAGGCTGGATGGGTGCTGTGCAGGCAGGTTGGGAGACAAGCTCAGAGCAGCTTTCCACAGGGGAACAAGCTGAGACAACCCAGCAGGTCCTGTGACCCCAGACAGCAGCACTTGGTATCAGGCACCATGCTCTGTGAGGTGGAGCACACGTCCAGATTAACAGTAACGCCTGTGCAAACACGGCCGCCGTGTGCATGAAGACTTGGTTCTCAGCCAAGCCAGAGCATCAGCTCGGACAAACCCAGGCAGTGAGGGAAGCCGTATCTGGGAGATCCCCAGAGCAGCTCTCCCAAGGTCCCTTGGGGGACAACCGCTGGCTCCCAGCCCTGAGTGTCCCAGCTCCTCGATCTCCATCCAATGGTGCCACCTAGTGCCACCAGCCCTACGCCACTGTTAGCGTGGTTCTCCTGCAGACATCTGGCATTGGAAGGGGTTTGTCACCTGCCGTCACCCTGGGGCTCAAGCAAGGGACTCATCAGGAGAAAAACTCCTGAGCTCTGGGCCTGCAGAACACACTTTAGCTGTCAGACATCCCCAAATCAGGGGTTTAACATCTCTGGCAGGGGCTCAAGGGTGCAACACCCAGGCCAGTGCAGCTGTGCTGGGCCAGGAGAGGAGCTCATGGCTGTGCCATCAGCGACTGGAATCTCTGAGGTCCATCCATGGCAGGTCTGTGTGTGACCAACAGCCCTCCACCCAGCCCACTGAGCCATGCAAATAACAACACAGCTGCTCCAGGGTTGCAAATCCCAATCCTGGGTGCATCAGCCAAGATCCCAACCACCCAAGTCCACACAGAGAGCTGGGTGCAGGAACAAGGCCCAAAGTCTCAGCATTTTGCACAACAGAGACCCACCAGACCAGGCAGGGGCCAAATCCTGGAAATCAGGAGGCAGAGTAAAACCCCAGCCCCTTGGAGCCCAGAGCCAAAGACTGACTGATAGCTTCAGACAGAAGTGCTTTGAGATTATCAAGTCCTTCAGAGAAGGGGGAGCAGAAGAAGGGGCTCAGCTTGAAATGAAGATAAGAGGCAAACTTCCACCTGGTGACCCCACCAGCCTTTCAAAACCACAAACAGCTGGCCTCTCACCAAAGGTTTCACCTGGAGTCCCAGCAAGCTACAGAGTGCTGTGCCAGGGGCTCAGCCCTGAGTGCCCCACAGCACCCCTCCAGCACCAAGGGGAAAGCTCTCCCCTACACACAAACTCTACAAGCTTTGCTCCCTGGCACAGGCTGGTTGGATCACATCACCAAGTCACGCAGACACAGGAGCAGGCACAGAGAAAAGCAGACACCCCACACCTCCAGCCAGGCTGATGGGCAGGACCCCGGCCCACCCAAACATGGTCCCCACAAATAACAATAGTGGGGAAGCACTGCCAGCACACATCTAGGTGCACCTCTCTCCCCTTCCCCAAGCATTGCCAAAAACAAACCACCTCCCCCCTCACAAATAACACCTCTTGCCTGAAGCACATGCAGCATCCCTGGTACACAGAAGAGAGCAGCAGCAGGGTGCAGGGGCATCCTCAGAACAAGCTGAAAGAGCCAGTGAGATGAGGACTCCCCCAGTTCCTGAGCACAGTGAGTGGGGCAGGCACAGAAACTTCAGTCAGGCTCCAGCAAGGATCAGGACCACCAGCCATGTCCACAACAGTGCAGCAGCTCCTTGGCCAGGCAGGGCACGGCTGTGACTGAGCCAGAGGCTCCTGGCCCCAGGAAGGGGCCAAGCTCCCTGGGCTGAGCTTAAATAGAGCTACCAACCCTCAGCTGGGAGAATGGGACACAGATGAGGCTGGTCAGGACTAATTAAGACCTACTGAGTGTGCTCAGGCCCTAATGAGCAGCTGGCAGGAGTGAGGGCCTTCCCCAGGCTGCAGGTGGTCCCTTTTTATTCCTTCATGGCTACGGAGCCAGAGAACAGTCTCCTGGGGAAGGTCCATGCAGCAGGACCTTCCCACCCCCTCAGTATGAGCCGAAGGTGTAAAGGAGTCAGGAAGGAAAAGCTGGGTCACAGCAGACCCCCCCTCCACGAGCCAAACCGCCCAGGTGAGAATGGCTCCCTTCACAACATCACCCCTCATCACAGCTTGGTGTGAAGCGGCCACCCCCTGTAAACCAGGAGTCTTCAAAGCCCCCAGACATCCAAAGCCCCAATGCTGCCTCAAGGAAGGAAAGGCTCCACAACACAAATAACGTTTAGATGGAAGGAGGGGTGGCAGTGCCCAAACATGGCCCTGCAGCGTGGCAAGGGCTGGCTGAAGCCCCCGTGCTGATGGCATGTGGCACAGCAGCTCCTGTGTCCCTGGACACGGACTGCAGCAGTGATGTCCCTCTGGGGATCAGACTGCAGTGGTGATGTCCCCATGGGGATCAGACTGCAGCAGTGATGTCCCTCTGGGGCTCGGACTGCAGCAGTGATGTCCCCGTGGGGCTCACCACGAGTCTGTGGTGACCAGGAAGGTGGCAGAGCCACTCAGTGCCGGGGGTTGGGCCAGACGACCTTTAAAGGTCCCTTCCAACCTAACACAGCCTGGGATTCGATGATCTGGGTCCCAGTGGGCTCTGGGGACAAACGCTGGAGCCAGGAAAAGCCTGCATACATCAACGC
Source organism: Zapornia atra (assembly GCA_013400835.1). Taxonomy (NCBI): domain Eukaryota; kingdom Metazoa; phylum Chordata; class Aves; order Gruiformes; family Rallidae; genus Zapornia; species Zapornia atra. The sequence goes on along the minus strand of VZTU01008321.1, from coordinate 155,949 downwards.
GGGGAAAGCCAAACCCGCTGCGATCCTACTGGGAAACCAGTTGAGCCAACTGGGGTAAAGCAGAGGGAACGTGTGCCCTCCCCACGCCTCTCCCCCAGCGTGCGCCCCGCTTTCGGCGGCATCACAGCACCATCTGTTGGAAACAAACGCATTGAATCCGGCTGATGCCGAGCCAGAGCCGGCCCGCGTCACGCTCATGCAGCAAGCAGGCGGTGTGGGGACAGCAGCCCCCATGCCCCGCTCCCCCGGGGTCCCCAGCCAGAAGCTGGTGTACTTGTGGCTTCCCCAGGGAAGGGGAGCCCCCAAAGCCCCTCCACGCCCGCCCTGCACCTCGGGGTTCCTTCTGCTGCCGAACCTGGTGACTGCATCGCTCCTGCGATGGACACGGTGCTCAGCAGTGAGCAGCAGAGCTCTGGGGGAGCAGGGCTGTACCCGGAGGTCACTACATCCCCAGCCCAGGCTGCGGCCTGCACAGTGTGGTGCGGCGGGACCCCCTGGCAGCCGCCCGTGCATCGCTCCAGGGACAGAGCTGAGCCTCTGGTCTGACACTGGACTTCACGCCTGGGAAGGCTTAGAGCACACGGTGTGTCTGTGTGTCCTGCCTTTCTTGTGGGGGGTGTCCGATGGCCTGCCCGTGGTACGGTGGGACCGGCTGAGCAGCACACACCTCGGTCCTCTCTCCCCTCCCACCAGCAGACACCGTGCCAGCCCGGCAGTGCGATGACAGAGCGTGTGTGCTCCCAACGGAGAGGAGCTGTGAACCCCACCTTGTACACTGCAGAGAGTCCCCACCAGACGTGGGCTGATGGGCTACTGCCCACCCAGGCAAGTCTGAACCCCACCATCACCCAGAACCTTTCTCAATCCTGTGTGCCGGCTTTGGGGGTTCCAGAGCTGTGGACCCTCCCGCAGCCGGAGCATACACCTCACTGGGCACTCCTGCGTGTGCCCCTGCGACCTGCTGTGTCATCAGACAAGGGCTCACACTTCCCCCCATCCTGCAGCAGCAGGACTGGTCGTGCCGTGTGTCCTGCTGCTTGCTGGGGAACAGAAACGGCTCTCCAAAGGTCGCCTCTCATGACTGGGATGCTGTGTGGCCTCATTCCTCCCCAGTGCTCAGGGAGGATTTACCGTACGGCTGCAGGTGGCTGGCCCAGGCAGGGGCTGCAGCAGCAGGATTCCCACTTCACTTGCCCAAAGTCAGCAGCTCCTGGTATTTATCAGACAGGCAGAACCATGACAGTGGCCCCTTGTGCCCTCCCTCCCCATCACCTGCAGCAACACAGGCTCCACTGCTGCCCAGAGACTCCCTCCCCGCACCCCAACCCACTCCCCCGCAGCCTGCTGCCTCCCCTCCCAGAGTTACCGCTTTACGTAACTGGCCCTTGCATAACCACAGGCACCCCGGGGCCCGGCCCGAAACGCGTGTGCCTCCCGTCTTGTCTGTCGCAATCTTTTGCACATGGATGGATTCAGCCCTTCTCCAGGAGATACTAAAAATAGAGAGCACACACTTGGAAGCATCAGGAGCTCGCTGAGCTGGGTGGTAAGAGTTTTCCACTGCTCTCCCAGTCAGTGTTTGTGTATTGCAGCTCAAAGGGACACAGCAACAACACGTGCCACGGGAAAAGAGTAGCTTGCTCTTCTCCCAATCACCTTCTCCATGTTCAATTGCAGCAAGGTCTCCTAATGAAAAAAGTATTTCTTTAATCTTCTCAAGTGCCCAGATGGGTCTATGAGCCACCCATGCAGACTGAGGGCCTCTCCAGAGGCAAGAAACACTTTGGGCAAAGTCATTTTAATCATCTAAGTGATTCCATTGATTTTCCGGGGCTCCTCATGTATCTAAATAATTCAGCATTCACACAAGTGCTGCCCAGAAGTTTAGTGGCTGAAAGAGTTGGCACAGCAACTTCCTGTGAGCTCAGCTCCATCCCTGGCACAGGGAGCTGCAGTGACTCGCTCTGCTCACACCCTGCTCACACGGATCCTTCGCACAGGCCAGAGTATCACTCAGGGGCAAGGCAGGCTGCAGTCTCGTGTGTGGCAGTGAAGGCAGGGAGCACTCTGGCACTGACTCCAGAGCACAGATAGTGAAGGGCACGATTGGCCTGCAAAGCACAGGGACACTCATTCTGCAGTCTCTTTTCCTCCCCACCTCCCTTCTCTGCTGCCATGTCCCAAGCGCCAGAGGCAGGCGCCTCTCCTCACCTCTTCCATCAGGAGCTGCGGAGCTACTAATGCCGGGCACGTGCTGAGAGGAGCTGGGATCTGACCCCATCCAACGAGCTGATTTCGGCCTCAAACATGCCCCTGAATGCTGAAGGCAACCAGTCCCTTCCTCCTCTTTACAGTCACCATTTTATTTAACGAGGGTCATTATGACAGTGCGTCAATGCCCACTGAGACTGCTGGAGTGTTGTCTGGCCTGAAAATCTTCCTGATTTATGGGATGATGTCAAAGCCTTGGAGTTGTGAGGCTCTGCTGACATCAGTCCAGCTAACCATGGTCTTCTTGGAAGGAACTGGTCTGTCTTTTCTCTTGGGCTGCGATCACCGGTGGGGTTAGGGCTGCTGGTGGTGACCGTGGAGTCACAAGAGAGAGGCCAAACATTTACTAATCATTTACTTCAACATTACTCTTCCAGTCTGGTGGCTCAGCTGGCCCAGAAGTGACCGTGGCTTTCTCCTGCCTAGGTCTGAGTAGAGCTGGGCTTTGGCCAGGCCAGGATGTGAGCTCTGTGTCAGCCCCCAGTCATGGCTCCTGCTCAGTGCCCAGCAGGTCACAGTGTCCAGGCAGTGCAGATACCCAGCACATACACCAGTAGTAAGACTGGGAGAACCTGTGGGGACAGGAGACGTGATGCTTGTAAGGACACCTGCAAAGGCACCATCCTGCCTGGTGCAGAGGTGCTGCCAGATCACAAAGCAACCTCAGTTCAAAACACTTTGCCTCAACTGAATCCCAACCAGCACTGAGCCAACCCCAGGCAGTGAGTGAAGGATCATTGTCATAATGCCAAAATATGAGACCCAGGAGGGGGTCCTGTTCACTGCAGCACTGGTCTCTGAGGGGCTGGACAAGCGCAGGATCTGATTTCTCACTGTGATGGACCTGTCACCAGAGATACCAACCAGTCCAGACAAGTGGCAGGTGATGAAAACTCTCAACGCAGCACCAGGAATCTCTTTTTGCCCTTCAGTTCTCCTTTTGCAGAGACACATCATTGTGTTTTCCCAACCTGAGCAGTCTCTGTTTGCTGGATCTGTCTGAGACACGTAATGTTTTTGCCCAAAATCCTGTTCCTTCCTTCCAAGGCAGCAAGATCTGCTTATGACTCAGCCTTCAATAAAACACACAGCGAGGACCATTAAAACCAAGGCGCAGTGCGGGGATGAGATTCAGAGGGGACATTTTTTAGGCTAGAATCTTCCATCACCCTTTATTTACCCTCAAAACCCATATTAATTCGTTCTACATCTCAGTGCAAAGTCAATCTACCAGCAAAAAGAGAAGAGGTTTCAAAGGGGATGTTTCTCCAGTGGTGACAGAGCATCTCCATGGGATACAGAAAGTGATGGAGAGGCCCGAAGGGGCTGTGTGATGGCCACAGAACTGAGAGACAACACTCCCCAAGCACCTTCTGCCTGAACAGAGACCCCACCAGCTCCAAGGCGGTGAGGGGTGCAGGTGGGCAGCGGAAAAGGAAGCCAGGGGGATGTTGTTTCCCAGTTGAGAAGGGAGCATTGTGTGGGAAGGCTGGTATTCTTAGCCAAGCTGGATGGGCTGCACTTTTCCCCCACCGATGCTTGTGAGAGCTGGGCATGGGGTCTCCCTGGCCATGAACCAGCCGTTTCCAACCCCTCCTGGCTTTGCCCTTTCACAACAGTGTATGAGGAACGAGCAATGAGGTAACCTGTATGGAAGGTAAATAGCATTATCCTTCTTGTGCAGAGGGGAGCCGACACTCAGCATCCTGCATTCACCCCCCAGCCCAGCGCTGCTTGTGAAATGCACCCTGATCTACCCCCTCACTGAATTTAGGGGAGTTTCATGCAGACACTAATCCTCATGATTTTTTTTTTAACCTGCTAATTACTTTCCTAAGAGAGACATCCAGGAGCTCAGCCTTCCCTGGCAACAAATAAGAGTGCCCAAGCACACAAAAGAATGGAAATAAGTAGAAATAATGTGGTAATTTGACAAAAAAATATATAGTAAGAAATAAAAACTATGGCCACTTTGCAGAAATTCAGTGCTAGGGATTTACACCAGACATGGCCAAAAAGTATTTCTAAAGTACCAAAAATCTACTTGTCACAGAGGTGAACTGAGAGGCACAGGAAAAACACCCACAAAGGAAAACAACAGGAAGAAAAATCTCTTTAAAGTTTCAGCACAGCATATGGCAGTGAGCTGGGGGGTGCTTGAGACAGGCTTTCAGGCAGCAATGCCCTTGTGTAACACGGAGTGAGCTGAGGATACTCGTGGTGAAACAAGCTCCCTGCGCTCTCCCTGCTTCCCTGCCAGCAGCCCTGCGGAACGCCAGGAGCTGCGGGGAGGGAGAAGCGCAGGGAGGACAAACCTCCCCTGCTCCCTGGGAATGCAGACCTTACTGACAGCAGTTGAGGCTCTGGCCCAAAGCCTGGCAGCAGCGACTTGGGGTGTGAGGGCAGGACAAGGACAGGGCTAACAGACCTTTCCCTGAGCAATTCTTCTTCTTCCCTGCAAACACCAGAGCATGGATCTTCACTGAAGGTCCTTTGATTCCTGTAGAGCTCTGCCAGTCAATACAAAGAGGTGGCTCTTTCTTAAAGTCGTCCTTTATCCTTGGTCTTAACAAGATCTCAACAAAATCCACCGGAGAAGATACTTTTTTTCCCTTCTTTTTTGTTTCCCTTGAAGTGTTGGCTATAGCTCACTTCACCCCCACTTCAGAGCAAGCATTTTACCCCACGTCTCCACCATGATGAGACCCTGGTTTCCTTTTCATTAAAACCCTGCAAAATCCGGACATTTTCTAAACACCAGAGTTTTCTGGGCAGTCGATCTAGCTCCACTTATAGAATGATGGCCCTGGTTACAGTGGGATAACCCAGGAACGTCTCAGAGGTTTAATTTCTAAAATCAAAGCGGAACATTTACTTCCTCAGACTCCGACTGTGATGCTGGGTGGCCAGCAGGTGACAGTGTCAGCAACAGAAAAGCCTGGGCAACTCACTGACGGGGCTTGTTCCATGTCCTGCCAGGATGGAAATGCTCTTTACTTGGTTTTAGACAGTCTACAACCAGGAAAATGTATTTCACCGACCCCACCAAGGAAGAGGAAGGCCAGAGACATCCCTGAGGGCGGTTTCCCTGCCTCCCTGAGGAGACAGGATGGATGAGGACAGTAACAACACAGTGATCATGAGGTACCAGCACGGTTCTTTGCAGAAAACAACCCCCTTTGGATCTCACCGAGGCGTGAAACCAGCAGATACAACTAAGAGCACCTATAAACCCAGCCCCTTGGAAACACCCGCGCACAGCATGGTCCCACCAACTGATGCTGTTTACATTTTGGGGAGGGAACAGGGCGTAGGAAGTAAAGCCAGACGGGTGTTGTGGGTGACTGTGACGTTTTCCTTGCAGGTGCAGCAAGGGGCATGGCTGCCTCCTGCAAACACAGGCACATCCTTGCTGCACCACGCTGGTGACCTCTGGTAGCAAAACCTCAGCACGCATTCCCGTTGTTGGCTGAGACACCCCAAGCCTTGTTCCCTGCTACAAACCAAAGGGAATCCAGGAACAGCTCTAGTGGGGCAGTGAGAGCTGGGCTGCGTGATGGGATTTGAGGGACAACCAGGAACCCACAGTGGGCTGAGATGTCCCCACTGCAGAGCTGTGGCTCTACGAACCCCCAACAGAGCATCCCCATCACGCACACCTGATCGCTCCGAGGAAGCCCTGGGTTTTCTAGCAGACAGCACAGGTTTGGGCCAGGGCCACCAGCTCCCCAATGCAGGCAGCGTGAGGGAAACGTTCTCGTGCCAGGAGCAGAGAGCCACAAATCATTTGCCTGATCAAATTTATTTCAACCCAGTTGGGGCTTTGCCTGAGGAAAGGCCAAGCATCAGCTTTTAAATCAAATGGTTTGGCCAGTTTGGGAGGTATCAAGCTAGCTAGAGCCTCAAAGTGTGTGACAGCAACACGGCCAATCAGAGAGGTGGTTATTTAAATAGATATAGCCAGCAGTTTTCCTTCTGAAATGAGGATTTGAAGGTTTTCCCCTCTACTCTGCCCTAGTCAGGCCCCACCTGGAGTATTGTGTCCAGTTCTGGGCTCCCTGGTACAAAAAAGACAGGGATGTCCTAGAGAGAGTCCAGAGGAGGCTACGAAGATGAAGGGCCTGGAGCATCTCCCCTACGAGGAAAGGCTGAGTGAGCTGGGGCTGTCCAGCCTTGAGAAGACTAAGAGGAGATCTGATCAATGTTTATCAATATCTGAAGTGTGTGACACAAGGGGAAATGGCCAGCCTCTTCCCAGTGACGCTGCAGCCAACGGGAGCACTGAGATGTGCATCCTGCCCACAGAAGAAGCAGGGCAAGTATTAGCCAAACTAATCACACTGCAGGGATTCGTGGAACGAGAAGCAGGTACCTCTGCTTGTGGGTCAGAAATGGTGTGAATCAGCCACACACCACTGCTTGGGGCACATCCATCCAGTGGCTCTTTATTCTCTTCTGTTGTGTTTGTTCCTGGGATGTCTGACCACCTGGGAAGCACTACAAATTCCTCCTGGAATTTCCTTGGTAATTCTGTCTTCTGTCCTACCCATTTTCAGGGTGGCTAATGCCAGGAACTGCTTTGGCAGGACAGAAATGAGCCTTCTCTGCTAACAATCCACTAGTGATGGTTGAGAGGGGGCTTATGTTCCCCCTTCTGCCATTCCCTTCCTGTGCTCCAGACAGACAGACAGAAGGGGACATCGCCCAAGGTTCGCACATGCTGAAGGGCTCAGCCCTTTTCTCCCTTGTTTATTTAGACTCCATGTGTTTATTTAGACCCAAAAAAGTCTTTGTTTGTTCCTGTCATACCTGGGCGCTTGGCTCAGGCTCCCACGCCGGAGGGGGTACGGACCAATCACCCCTTGGGCAGGTCACAGCTGGCTCCCCTCTCGCTGCCTCAGGTTCTGTAAAGCTATCCCAGTTTAGTTTGAACGGCACGTCGGTACAGACTGGTGGAAGGGCAGGGTGACACTGCTTCCCTGGGACTCAAAGCCAGCGCCCGACATCCGGAATCAGCAAGGCAGAGAAACTGAGAGAGGGAAGAGCAGAAATGTGAAATTGTTCCTCTACTGCAGCCGCCGTCCCACCTAAACACCGGTGACATCTGTGTGCCAACTGACCTACCCCATGGCAGCCACCCCGAGACGCCCAAGTGACATCCCAAGGTGTAAGGAGTGACACCTCAATAAACCCACGCGGGTTGGGGTGAGTCTGTGTGCAGGTTACGCTCTCCTGTGCAGAGAAACACACGTTTCAGAGCAGAAGTTTCTCTCCGGAAACCTCTGGACATGGAAACCATGCAAGCAGGCTGGCATGTCACCCGTGTTTGGGGGGGACAGGTGCAATTCGGTCCCCACCAACACCACCATGTCAGCTGTAGCTGCCGGGTTTCTCGTTAGTGGTTTAAGTGGAGGTGTAGAACCAGGGATGCACAGTACAGGCCAGTCACAGAGGTCACACAGACGTACTCGCAGCTGTGTAAAAGGCTCTGCTGCTGGTGACCACCATTGGCCAAGGCCAAGGGTCGTTGGTGCTACCAACAGCTTGTAGGAAGCCTGGTGCATGCACGAGGGTCACAACTAGCTCAGGATTGAACTGTGCAGAGGCTGGAATGCGTATTAGCCAGGAGATTGGTACCTGGGGGCTCCCGGCATCGCCTCTGCAGGGCCCGCTCCCCAATTCTGCAGTGTAAGCGACCGGTAAAACGTCCCCGGTGCAACACCGAGACACCGAACGTTCTCAGCGGCCGCGCGGCCAGTCTGGGTGGCCAGTGCCAGACCCGCACCGCCGCAGGGCTGCCCGCACCACACCGCTCCGCACCGCTACCTCACCTGGCAGGAGCACTCCGGGCTGCGCCCAGCGCGTCCCACGGAGCCCCGGCGCGTCCGTGCGAGCGCAGCCCGGCCGAGCAGCACCCACCTACCCACCCCGCTGG
>VZTU01008321.1:73870-144818 GCA_013400835.1 Zapornia atra | reverse complement strand
GGGGGGGGGCAGGTGCCACTGTTCAGTGAGACTTAGTGCCGTTTGGTAGGAATGTGTTTTGGGTCCAAGAATACCTGTCAGCAGTCCCAGGGATCTCTTGGTCGATGCTATAGGAGGTTTCAGAGAGAACCAGTGTTCATCTCCACCAGCTCTCCCCAAAAGTAATTTCACAAAAGGAAGTAACTTGGGAAAACTCTCGAGTTGAACATCTCAGCACTTCTCATTTATGTTTTGTCTGGTTTCTCAACATATTTTGTCACAGCTTAATTCCCCCTGCCACAAGAAACTACTTCTTGGTGGGAGGGGGAGGTACTCGAAATTCATTAACCCTCTCTTCCTCCCCCCTCCCAAACACTTCCAGATAGGAAGAGGAAACAAATGATGGGCTGACAATATGACTGCTTACCCATGCAGCACAATCTCCATGGAAACAGACTGTCCTAGAATAGCTCAATCACATGAGGGTTACATGACATGAATAAAGTAACCAGAAAACTGGAAAGAATCGGGGAACCGGAGATACTTGCACTTAATTCATTAACCCCCAGGTCTTTGGAAAGGAGCTAATAAACAAAGCTCCTATTGAAAGCCATTTAGCAATGTGTATCATAATTAGTAAGTGATAGGAGAGTGGAAAATGTACATGATCCTCACTTCAGGGCTGTTCAGTGTTTCCAGTTTGGGAGCCGCTTAGAATGAATTTTGATTAATTTTCCACATGACCTCCTGCCTCTCCAAACTGGCAGCACTGCCAGGGTAGCTCCTGGGGATTTTCTCCCTTTGCATCAGAAGGTGCTGACCGGTTCATGTGTTTAAGGACGTGTTGGGTGTTCTGAAGAGTAAATGCAGGAGTTGAAGTAGGAACCACCTGTGAGTAGAAGGGATGGCAAAGCGGCCTTTGGAAAGTTTCCCTCTAGTTAATCATGTACTCACAGGGCAAGGAGATTGATTGAGCGTAACCATATTCAATACAGCAAGGAATATATTTCACTGGTCATTAGTCTTCAGTCTGTGGAGGCAGTGATTTAACGAGAGGGTTGTGACAGAACCCGTTGGGAAAGCTGTGGGGCAAACTGGGTGAAAACAAGTAAATATTCCCCCCATTCACCATAAAGTACATTACAGCCAGGCAGGGAAAAATCATTTGTGGGTAGCTGCAGGGCATCGCTTCATTAGCACACCGTGGCCCTTTCAGGGGTGCTGGGATTTCTGTGGGCAGGCAAAGCCCATCGATTGCCCTGCTCTGCTTGTCCTGTCCCAGATCACGTTGTTTGTCACAGCTTCTGCTTTGAGGATTAAGTTTGGGAATGAGCCTTTGTGATTGTTCGTCGAGTCGTTACACCTTTATATTGGCTCATTTATGTCCTGGTGCCTTTAATAGGAAACTGCCCTATTTCCATCATCTCCCTCCTGGCAGAGCCCAAAAATGGGCCTTGGTCATTAGTGAAAGGGGAGTGACAGTCAGCTTGGAGATTGAGATCCTGAGATTTAACTTCCATCATGCCAGGAGTGTAATGCACAGAGAGGAGCCCCAAAGCTGTCAGCGACTGTGCTTTTTGGACAGGCTATGTAAAGAGTTTGTGGGTTGGTTATGACCCATCATGTTCAATACAACAAGGCTGCACCCTTACATTAAATTGTTTCCAACTCCCATCCAACTCTCCCATGTTTTCCTTCAATGCCTTTCCCATTTATGGAGGATCTTTGGATTGGGCAATCATTTAGGGCTGTTTGCCTAACTCAGAAAGAGCTACCCCACAGCTCCTCTGCTCAGACACACCACTAAGCTACGTGACTGACAGTATTGCCTGGATTTATGGTGCTTTTCTGCTCCCACCACACAAATCAAGGCTTACTCTGAGCGTTTTGATGCAAGTGAAGGTTAACAGCGTCAGGTTTCAGGGCTGGGACACAGCGTGTTTACCTCAGGCTGCTATCGCTGGGGCGCACTGCTCAGTTAAAGGTTATGTTTTTAACAATCTCCTCTGCCCTGCTTCACTTCATAAAAGCAAACACCGTGACACTGATCTCTTTTTAAAGCACCAACCTGGGTTCTTCCTAAAACTGAAGTCCGGATGTTGGTCCCGGTGGTCGAGAGGGATGTGTGGTGCTCCTGGAGAATTGACCGTGGCTCCCTTCGGGATGGGGAAAGCGATGCTCTGCTTTTCTTGTTTGTTTCCTTTGAATGGCAGAGCAGCACAATGAGTCATTCACGTTTGATTAGTTGATTGATGACACTGCATGTGTGCACCATTGTCACTGAATAGGGATTTCTTTAGCCAGCCATTCCCATTTGCAAATGCAACCTAATACCTGGGCTTTGGAAGAGGATGAAAGGGGGGGATATTATAACTGCCTCTCTGCTGAGCATGAAATTGAGATTTTTAATTTTTTTTTTTAAAAGGCAGTTATAATATTTTATTTTTAAAGGCAGTTATAATATTCTCTCCTTTAATCCTTTAATTTTTTTTTTCTAAATGCTTTTTAAAATGCACAGTGCTTATTTTTCTGGGACTGGGACTGCTCTATCCTTAAAGAAAAAAAGAAGTGGTTTTCCCTCTGCCTTTATTCCAATTAAAGGAACAAGGCTGTGAAACAGCCTGATACTGGTACAACATCCACTTGCTCAGGCCCAGTGCAATTTACACCTAGTAAAGCACCTTCATTTGACCAATAAAGTACTGTGGGTAATGTAGTGCTTTGCAATGGGATGCATCATTTCTCCTGGTGGTGGTTTGGGATGTCGGTGGGTGGTGTTGGAACTGGTCTTTTCAGTCTGTACAAACCCAGGAGTCATTTGCATTCCGAGTTCAACGGGCAAAAGCAGCTTTCTGGGAGGGCAGCACAGGGGACGTGGGGTGGGCTGTGCCAGCTGGAAATCCAGTGCAAACCCCCAGTAAACACAGGCTGGTGAACCAAGCTTCCAGTAGCTGTGAGATCCTCCAAAAGGACCGGCAGCTAAACCAACAACTGTTTTGTTGTCCCAGACAGAAAAATGAAAGCCTACCCAGCCATCGGGTTCTTCCTCCTCTTCGTGATCAGCTATGGCTCGTCTGAGAACTCCAGCACGCCGCGGGGCTGCGGGCTGGACCTCCTCCCTCAGTACGTTTACCTGTGCGACCTGGATGCCATCTGGGGAATCGTGGTGGAGGCGGTTGCGGGGGCTGGCGTGCTGACCACGCTGCTGCTGATGCTGATCCTGCTGGTGCGGCTGCCCTTCATCAAGGAGAAGGAGAAGAAGAGCCCTCTGGGGATGCACTTCCTCTTCCTTCTGGGGACTCTGGGACTGTTTGGGCTGACGTTTGCTTTCATCATCCAGGAAGATGAAACGGTGTGCTCTACCCGAAGATTCCTGTGGGGAGTTATCTTTGCTTTGTGCTTCTCGTGCTTGCTAGCTCAAGCTTGGAGGCTTCGTAGACTAGTTCGACATGGGAAGAGTCCATCTGGCTGGCATCTAGCTGGTGTGGCGATCTGCCTGATGCTCGTGCAGGTCATCATTGCAACCGAGTGGTTAATACTGACAATTGTCAGGGATAACAAGCTGGCCTGCAGCTATGAGCCCATGGATTTTGCTATGGCTTTGATTTACGTTATGTTCCTGATGGTGTTTACCATGGGATTTTCTCTTTTCACTCTCTGTGGAAAGTTTAAGAAATGGAAGAAAAATGGAGTATGCCTCATTATAACACTTTTCTTTTCCATTCTGATTTGGGTGGCCTGGATGACTATGTACCTTTTTGGTAACGCTGAGCTAAAGAGAAGAGACAAATGGAGTGATCCCACTCTGGCTATTGCACTGGTGTCCTGTGGTTGGGTGTTTGTTATCTTTCACGCCATCCCAGAGGTCCACTGTACCATCCTTCCATCACAGCAGGAAAACACTCCCAATTATTTTGATACTTCACAGCCAAGGATGCGTGAGACCGCTTTTGAGGAAGATATACAGCTTCCTCGGAGCTACATGGAAAATAAAGCATTTTCAATGGATGAGCATAATGCAGGTAAGAGCTTACTAGAGACAACTATATTTTTTTCAAGAAAATAGCAAAGAAAATAGTCTCTGTGAAGCATTTTTCAGGTTTTCAAAACAAGGGTCGTTACAGATGCTGTATTTTTCACACTATGTATCGTTGCCTTTTACAGTTTTTGTGAAGGAAACATGGTGGCAGGGGGGAAATATGTATTTGGTTATACAGAAAACATGTATTTGGTTAAAATTATTCTTCTGGATGTAATTTTTTTTTCATTGAAAAACTTGAAATGCTGCAGAGCCAACAAAATTCACTGTGGAAAAAACAGCCTCTATTTTAAAGTAGTTTAAGGGATGTCTTTTGTCATTGCCAGTTACCAATGTTTAATAGGAAATATTTTCCCCAAACCCAAGAAAAAGAATGGAGTGAGTGCCCTGTGTGACACAACACTCAGCCTCTTGGGCGGCAAAATGATTAGTATTAGTTTTATTTGAATTAAAATGGGGTTTAGTGTCACTTTGTGACACTGGGGTGGGGAGGGATGCAAAGAGACAAGTTCAAAGAGAGTCTTTGTTCTGGCAGCCGTCCCGCCTGAGCAGCGCATGCAGAGGTGGAGGTTTCCAGGTAATGCTTGCTTCCCTTGCGTAGCTGTTTGGTGACACAGAACAATGTGTGATGGCACCTCATGAGAATCTGCTTTGGAAATGGTTATGAGCGATTCCTGAAAGGCCAGTGACAGCCATTAGGATGAGATCCGAACCCCTGCTGAAGGTTTAACCTGTATTCAAAGATCCATGGGGATACCGCTCTGACGGTGTTCTGTGGGGCAGGGTGTGGGCTGGTGCTGTCCCACCATTAGGTTTCAGTACCAGTCACACACTTTTATTCACTGGAATGGAGATGAGGACTTGGTGTCCCAGCCAAGAGTTGCTGCATTGCTTTGGCAGCCCCCAGAAGAAGGCTCAGGGCACGTTGTTTGAGCCCTTCACCTTCCTGTTTCTCTCCATGTACCTTTGATTTCCTCTGGGTTTGATGCTTCCTCCAGATATAGACCACACGTGGAGGAAGACAGTGCTGTGGTTCCTCTCACTGTCGGGTCAGGAAGGCATTTTCCCTCTTCTAGCTGAAGCTTTACAGGTCCCCTAGCAGGGAACTTTGAATAGACAGGGGTTTCAACAGCCCTGTGTGTTACCAAACAAAAATCACTTGAATAAAAGCATGGTTGTTTAGTCCCAGTGTTCCAGAGCTGCAGCTCCACCATGGACTGGAAAAACACTAATTTCTATTTTTTTACTGTCCTGCATCCCCCCCTTGAATTAATTTCATAGCCAGGTGCCTGCAGCGACTTGGGAGGAGCTGTTTCTGGCTAAGGCAGATCTGAGAACAAAATTGGATCTATCGCTCTGTGTAATTCCCATTCGTGCTTATGATTAAAAAAAGACCTGGAAGCTCCTTTTGATCTAATCACTCTGTGATTAAGCTTTCTACTGAAGGGGTAGATGTATGATAGCTGTAAAATCATTACAGTAACTATTACAGAGCAATTTATGTTCTGTTTTAATCTAGCTGCATCTCACACGGTACAATAGGAAGTAGATTTCCTTATCTGATGCCCTTATTAATATTTATCATAATAAACACATGCCATTCCTATTCCTGTGGCACGCAGGAGAAGGATGGATGCATACATTTTTCATCAATAAAAACAGGTTCATTATTCCCTGGCAGGAGTTCTTTAAGCAAAGACATATGACAGAAGGGTTTGGAGACAAAACTTCCTAGCACGGTAGAGGCTGGAAGTAAATACAGGTAATAATATTCCAGTCACATCCTGTGGCTGCCCAAGTGTTAATTTAAATCAGATCGCTTCACTGATGGCTGTCAGTGGCTAAGCACCTGGAACCCATCAGCAGGTATGCAGAGAATGCTCTTTTAGTCATTTAATTAACCTCAATTCAAGAATTCATCATTAAGAGCTCAGTAATGGAGGGAAGGGTACTTTCTTCAATTATACTTAAGAATGGTGTTTAGTATCATAAGGTCTGGTAGTTGTAAAGTTTTTGGAAGCGCTGATAACCAGAAAACACCTCTTAGTTCCCTGGCTGTAATACCTGCTTTAGTAAGTAGTTAGCTCCAAATAGAACGTGTGCTTGGGTAAACATGTTTTCTGTTCATTCTTATTCTCTTGCCAGCTGTTTATAGGAGTTTAGTAGTTTCCTTTTATTTCTTTTAAAGGATTTTAAGGAGCACGTTAAGAACCTGAACCACCATGAAACTGTAGGTTCAAACACACAAGATTGCCTAGTTTCACTCCTTAGCATAATGTAGGTGCAAGTTATCTGTGTTACCAAGAACTGCTCTGGTCTAGGAATATCATTAAGCATTAACGAAGCAAAACTAATTTAAAGTCAGTTATCATTTAAACAGCACCCTGATCTGGGATTTTAATATTCCTAAATTGAAATATCTACATAGAAAAGTTCTTTTCCTACCTGTTTCTTGTAAAAATGTGGGTGATGTGTATAGAAACCCTGGGAAAAGCCACTTGAGTGAGTCCCCTGTGTTCTCAGGGAGGGTGACACACAACAGCGGGGCAACTTCTGCAAGGCAAAGAGAATAATTTGCTTTATGCAGCCAGGACAAGCCTGGCTGGGAGATGGAGAGTGCTACAGCTGCCAAGAAACCCCTGCCTAAGCAACCCTGCTACTCCCTGAATTTCAGCTGATAACTTGTAGTGTGACAGGTCACCCCCGGAGCCGATGCCGAAGCCCAAAGTTAACCAAATGGACAATTTCTGTTAAAAGGAGACTTTGACATGTTTACTCACATCTTCTTGGGGTTATTTTTGGGGTTTTGCCTATAGATCCTGTGCACAAGTAGGTGTGTTTTAATCGGCATGGGGGAAGTACAAGGGAAAATGGTAAAACTGGTATGAGGAAAAACCCCAGAATGAGTGTTTTAGCCATGGGTTTTGTCACTGATTCTCATGTTAAAAGGATTTTAAATTTATTGCAGTAATAGGGAAGGGAAATTTAGTGCAGGAAACTGAATTTCCTGGTTCTTGAAGATAACTTCGAAAAGACTGTGGAAATTTTTTTAAGGTAGTATGCATTATTTTGTGTAAATGTGCAAATAATTTAATGATAGTATGCACTATAAAGAGACTTTTTCCCCCCCTTTATACACACTATCAAATACCAGTGCAACCATTTGTGTTTAACATACAATAAGAAACCACCCTGCAAAGAAACAATACCACCTACCCTGAGATGGTTAAATAGGAAATAAGAAGTACTTAAGTCTAGCTTAGGTGTTTTCATCTTTTGTTCTCCCAGCGTTCTACAAGAATACCTAACTTTTAAATTACTGAGCAAGTGATTCTATGGTCTCAAGGCAGCAAACAGAGCATTTGCAGGGTGGGATCCCTAAATTTCTGTGCTGAATCAATGCTGCTCTTCATCCCTGTGCACAGCTCTAAAGAGAGGAGGAGCAGTGGCTGGAGGACAGTATACAGCTGTGGGACCCACTCAAATCCTGTCCCACACAGGCAGCTCTGTTAAATCCGGCTTCGTTCAAGTCTATGCCCAAAGTGGTGTGAACATCAGCTCATCCACGATTTCAGCCAGAGATTGCAGAATTGTAATTTGAATTACATCCAAGAGGAATTCTGGCCCCAGGTGCCTGAAGTAGGCACGTTCCTATTCACCAGCTCGCAGATGAGCGTTGCCCCTTGTAACCCTGCAAGTCATGGGGATAGATGAGCTCTGTTCCCTGGCCACATCTGAGCTCAGTGAGGCCATTATTTACCCCGAGGTAAAGAAAGAGTTTGTACGTGCCAATCCCTGGGCTGGTTTAGAGAGAAGGAAGCACACCCCTAGCTGTGTGTATCTCCAGCAGAACATACACCTTGCACTAAAATTAATGGCGAGACTGATGTGTTTGTGGTACAAAGGTTCAGAAGGACAATCTGTGCCTTCTCTTCTGCTTCAGTCAGTTGCCATGGCTGAGCCATTTGAAAGCACTATTTGCTTCATATTTCTAGTTTCTCAGAGTAAATATAATCTGAAACAGCTGGAAAATCCTAATAGGCTAGTCATGCTGAAGTAATGCCCAGGGGGTGAGCATGCTTAGTGGCCCGAGCAATGTTTTGGATCCCTGTCCTCTGAATTTGATAGAAAGCAAAATGTAATCTCGTTGTACTTAACCCCGCAGCATCCAGGCTGCACAGGAAGGGCTTCGCAAAAGACCTTGCACAAGGTGTATCAGAGGTTCAGTGCCTGAAGGTGTTTAGCTCCTATTGAAATGAGACTGAGCAGACATCAAAAACTTGGTCCCAATAATTTTTTCTCTGTTCCACCGCAAACAGTTAATATTCTGTAAATCTGATTCTTCTCCCAAGATCCATCCCTATGTAAGAAAAACTGCTGTTCCAAAGCAGCATGAGAACTGGGGTGGTAGTATGAAAGCTAAAATCAGCAGCAGAACGTCCCAGTAGCCAAACTGGAGGCGAGGGGGTTTTATGATTTGAAAGGCGATGCAGAGCATGACTTGTCCCTAAGATCCATCTCTCTTTTCTGAACGCAGCGCTAAGAACGGCAGGATTTCGAAACGGCAGTCTGGGCAGCCGACCTAGTGCTCCTTTTAGAAGCAATGTTTATCAGCCAACTGAGATGGCAGTTGTGCTAAATGGTGGGACTGTAAGTATCAAAATGTGATGGTTTAAGAAATCTTTGATGTGCACTGATTGATAACAACTACTACTAATTGACAAAACCTGCTTTTAGCTTATTCACAGCAGGGGGGGAAGCTATAAATGAAGATTTGGGCAGCGAGCATGCATGCAGTGCTCCCCTTCCTGCTACAAAAGATGTAATTACCAAGTGTTTTGCATTTCTTTCCTTGGCCGCTCGTGCTGTGCAGTGTAGCTTGAGCAAACCAAGCTCTGTGGGCGATGACGTATTTATTGTCCCTTTCACATGAAATTTGTGTTAAGGTATGTAACGTAGCTGTTAAGTGATGCAACTTCTAACCCTGCTTGTTTTCAAGATGCTGCGAGTCATGCAGATACGTGTAGGCCAGGACATTACTTCAGCTAAGAGCCAGTGTAGCAGACAGACCTGGTCTCTCAATCTTCCATTGTACAATGTGTGTAACTCTTTGTCAGTAAGTTACCCATGTCTTCATCTCTGGACACGGGGCTCATCCAAGAGGAGTAGAGAGTATTTTGATGTTGATAGCATTGATTTTTCTTTCTTGGACAGTAGTTTGGCATGCCATTCTTTGATAGATCTGTTTCTTGCAGCCCAGCTGTTTTAAGAATGGCTTAGCTTAGCGATCCAATGCCAAACAGGCTGTGTAAACGCTTGTCACGTGATAGGGAACTTGCACCTAAAGATGTTTCATAGAGCAGGCAGAACGTTGAGAGAGAAGAATTTTCATCCCCATGTTTTTCATGCATGCTTACATGCTGCTTAAAACTCTACCCATGAGCCAGTTTACACTCATGTGAGTTGGGCTTCCTTTATTTTGAATCATGAACTGATCCCATAACTCAACCTCTGTGCTGACAACCAAATAGCACAATCTGATTGCCGGTCACTTTTTGCTTCGAAATACATCAAGTTTTGGTTGGTTGTAGTGAAGAAGAGTAACTAGGTACATGGCTTCTCCTGTGTGGCTAAGACAGTAGGAAACACATCACCATGGAATAAAAGGCTTGTGCTTTGCCATCAGTAACGATGGAGTGATCCTTGCCACAGTTTCCTGATACCAGAATATGCAGCTCAGGGAAAAAGGTAGTTTGAGGATGAGAAGCCAGAGAATTTGGTTTGGGTTGTTGGGGTTTTTTTGCTTTTGAGGTGGATACGAAGCTTGCTGGAAAATACCAGGTAGAAAAATGAGGGATGAATGTGAATATACAGCTGTGGTTTTTACAGAGCAGTTGATGTACCGTATGGGTGGTGTCCTCATCTCTGCTCAGGCAGCGCTGCCTGGAGAGCTGCTGTGTGCATGTAGCATGATAACACTGGTGTTTGAACAGACCAGTTATGGGTTCTCTCAGTTATGGGTTTGTTATCCTTATTTCCAGATACCAACTGCTCCACCAAGTTACACTGGACGACATCTCTGGTGAAAGGCTGTAGGCTGTAGAGAATAAGAATCCTTGTTGCAGATGTTGTTCCCTGGCAGTGTGTCTTTGAGGGAGGAATCCGTAACAGTACCAGAACCAAGCAACAAAACATCCAGGAGCTTTCCAAATCCTCCAGAGGATTTTGGCTAAATGTGACCACCACTGAACTGCCACGATAACTGCAAAAAGCAAAGTTGTAAAACTGAAGCTGCATCTCATTTACAATAGAAGTAGGCACACCTTCCAATTGGAAGAGGGGGCTGTTGCGTTCCGAGATGTAAGATACTCTCTTGTCTGTAACCAGCGTGTGAGGCAAGCCAGTTCTGTTGGTTGCCAGTTGCTTGCAAAGTACCCTCCTCTCACCTAAACTTAACTCGTGTTGCCACAAGAGATTGCCACTACAGTGTGAAAACATGCAGGACTTCTCTCCATTTTGCTCCTGTTCCCTTCATTTCAGACGTCACGAGAAGGACCGTTTGCTTCATTCCCTGTAACGTCACGTAGCACCGTGTGTAGTCACGCGTTGTCGCGCCGGGGCAACTAATCTCCCGTTCCGCTGTAGGTCGATGCTCTTCTCTTTAAAAAGCTGGTGTAGGAAATGCAGTTCTGGAGGGATGAGAGGTCTGTGGGTGTTTCAGATGAGTTACGATGGAGCTTCTTGAGGCAGAGAAAAAGCATAGGTCCAGCACGGAGGCAGCTCTCCTCGGCCACATGGGATGGAGTCCCAGGAGAGTTACTCCAGCCTCAGCTCTGGGATGAGCAGAGGGCCACATGCTCTCATGTCTCCTGCAGATGAAGCCGCTGAGGGGAAACCGTGGAGGGAAATGCTTTTGGAAAGGTGTAGCTGGGGAGAGAACGTGCCTCCAGTTTGCCAGGAGGAGTCGGTTGAGATGGTGGATTTAAGGCAACCGGCTGGACTGAGATCTTGTCGAGCAGGGAAGCAGAAGCAGCTGGCAAGTCCAGTGCAGACAGGGTCAAGGTGGCCCTTCCCGGTCCCTGGTCACACGAGTGGTCCCCCTTGGCCGCAGCTCTTTGTGCGTTTAAATGTGGTTGTGCATTTTAGTGCCTAGCTAGTAGAATCTCCATGCTGGAGGTGGTTTGTTGTTGTTTTGGGGTTTTTTTAAGGTGGTTTCTGCCCTTCTCCTCCCCTCCCCTCACTTGAGTTGACGCAAGGCAGACTTTCTCGAAGCTGTTTTATCTTTGTTTTCTCCAGGTTATTTAAAAGGTTCCCATTGCCCATTGTTTGTGCCATGGTTTTTCATTCTGTTTAAGCAATCATTCCTTTATTTAACATTTACTACATATCAGACACTGAAAACATCATTGTATCCTCACCGTTTGGCCAACGTTAATCTTAGCTTTCCTCGATGCTAAAAGCTAATCCTTTTTACTTGAGGGCATAGGAAACATATAACAATTTAAACTTTGCATATGCTGTAATAAAAAGATATATTTTCAAACTAAAAAGAAATATAATGTACAAATAACTGAATAGCTTAATAGCTTCTCCAAAGAAGCTACATGCTGTATACTGCAGAAGAAAGACAAGCTTTTTATTTTTCAAGAGTCTTCCCTATTCTTCACGTAACTCCATTTCTACTGAACTAGGAACCTAGTCCTGCAGACCTGTGCTCCCAGGAGTCATCCCATCGACACCAGTAGGTCTACATACAGGTACAGAGGCTGCAAGACCAGTCCCTAAGTGTTGCACACAGATATATATGTATATATATATATGGAAAAAAATATATATTGCCATTCTTGCCATGATCATCTTATAGGGGTTTTATTTCCAAGCCCTTCTCTTCCAGCAGCAGTGTTCTTCTGTCGTGCATGAGTAAAGGAGCATGATGGCTCCCCCCTGCCCTTCCCACAAGGAAGCATGTGCTTGGTTTAGAGATTGCTTATTTTACTTTGTGACTAGGTGGCCTTAGTAACCACGTAGGGTAGGGGTGGATATTGCATGCTATCCAGCACTTAGAAATAGGTTTTGCTTGTTGTAAGCAAAGCTTGGAGCAAATGAGATGATAGTGTTTAAGGTAATGACAGCTATCCAGATGAGGCATCATTTAGAGCAATTAAAAAAAACCTTTTACCATCACTTGCCTGTGGAATTTTTCTTTTTAAAAGTAATTATTAAAAAAAACCAAACCTCATAAAACTCTATTGTAAAGACATATAAGATGACCATGGCATCAATGGTAGGACAGCTTTCTCTTTCAAAGTTTATCATGCTACAACCAAGATCCCTGAACTACAGTACACGTTTTACAGACCCTGGACAGAACCTGTGCCAGATATAGTTACCTTAAGAAACGGTTTTTAATTTTCCTAGATGTGACTGAATTGATAAATAGCATTCCCAATCCTGCTCTTGCTGAAGCTGTTGGGGAATTTGAGGCCTTACTCAAAAGATACGGCCAGATCCTACAAGCTGCTGCTCACCTGACTACTCTCAGTGGGCAACTCACAAAGTTAATTAGCAGGATTGGGTTTTATTTGTGGTGGTGAAGGAGTGGCAGTAGCTTAGGAGGGTCTTTACTTTCCAACTTTCTACAGGTAGTAATAAACAACTTTTTTTTGGTAAGTTGTTAGTCTGTGATGTGAAACACCCCAAATAAAACTGCAGTTGAAGAAAGGCACCTTCCTGTTAACTTCTATTTCTGTTACAGTAAACAGTTGGTTTACTTTTGCCTTTTCCAAAAGTTACCTAGAATGTAGAGCATCTGTGAAGGACCTAAGAAGTAAGCACAAAGCCTTTCACACTTCAGTTAATCATTATTAGCTTTTATACTATAAAAGCTACTATGTTATCCCTTGCTGGTTACTGCTCATGGTGTTTCCATGCCCAAAAACCAAACTGTAAAGCATCTGAAAAAATTTATTGCTGAAACAAGATTTAGTGTAGCTGGCTGTTGATGAATGGCTGGGAAAAACCTGTTCAAAGCCATACCTTACAGACCCTGTCCTGCTTTCAGCTGGGATGAGGGTGTTTGCCACCTGCCAGAAGATCTGTAGCATCTTCAGAAGAACACACTCAACACAGTTGTTTCTCTAAACGAGGTACATGAAATCCTGTGGAACTGGGTGCTCCTGGTCGAAACACGGGCATCTGGGTTGGCTTTGAGCTTCATGCCTTGGGTCTAACCAAAGGCCACTCAAAAGGGAGCATTGTAGCTTTTATAATAAACAATTGGACTCTTCTACCAACTTACAGGATTACAAAGCAGGTGCTTTTTATTAATTGATGAGAGCTAAAGCTCACTTTTGATAGATAATATATATTTATTAAATGTATTAATGTGTGTTTTATAACGTACCCTTTTCCCGCTGGTTGTTGCATACTGGTATCTTATTAAATACATCTTTAAAGGATTTTCAAGACAATCAATGTGTACCATGATGACTGTACATAACTATACAAAACTACAAAGGTTGTAAAGCATGGGCAAATGTTTTATTTTCAAAATGCTGTTCTTAACGAGAATAAAGGCTTTACTATTTACTTACAATGTTGGTGTTAACTTGATGTTAAAATCCACCTAAGATTTTTCCATTACAGTAAACTCATGTTGCTACAGTGAGGTGATGCAGTGGGTGCAGTTCTGCAAGAGAAGCTAAGTTAAACTGAAGGAAACCAGCTCCTAGAAGCTGGGGCCACATTCCTCCACCTTTGGGCACATTCCCACATCTACCCTTAGCTCTGGCACCTGTAAAATCCATGGTATCAAAGAAGTGAACAGCCAAACTCTTAACACTACAAGGATTTTGGGGGTTGTTTTTTTATCCAGTTGGCTCAGTGGGTTGCTGTACTGGCTGAGTTGCTGATGATTGTGAAAAAGAGTGGTTGGAATCACAGAGCTGGGGTTGAAGAACGCAGACTCAGAGGTTTTTTCTTCAGATGGTTTGATCTTCCTGATCTGGTGCAACAACCAGGACAAGAACCCAAGGGGTGGGTACTGGTGTAACAGTGAAAGCAAAGTCCATGTAAGGGATGGAAGAAATCCACGTTGAACCACAGCAAGAGCTAAGGGTATCTACCTCTTATCATGCTTTCATCAAAACACTTAGACCTTCGTTTGATTTGTATGGAATCAGTAGCACAACTGCAAATATCTTCTCTAATTGTGAAATGACTAACTAGGATGAACAGGACTAGACAAGACTGAATTAAAAAAATGAGGGCTCCATAGCAGGGGCCCCAGTCTGTTTTTTATTCCACTTGCACCTCATGTAACTCCACCAACACGAGATTGCTGGGCACACTGTCGCTGTGATCTTAATTTTACACTTTTTCAGCACATGTGCTAAGAGAGAACAAAAGGGCCTTTGACTCCCCCCATGAACCACAGAACAGCCCCAGCTCCTAAGTCAGTTGGGCTTGCAGAGGCATGGTGCTTCTGGAAGTCAGGCTGCTTTCAGCTGAGCAGTTGTGGGCATTGCCACAGCTCTGCAGAAGGCACCAGAGCCACCCTGTGTTACACTAGAGGAAGATTTTAGCCTTCGCTCTAATGCTTGCCTACCCGTGGTGTAACCCCATTCATTTACTCCAGTTTTGTTCCCTGTGAGAAAGGCTTGTGAGTGAGTGTGCAGGAACAGGAGGTGAACACACACTCACCATGTTGGGCCAAGTGTGTGTGTGTGTTCATCTGTGTGAACAGCCCCATGCTCACACTGGGGTGAATCGTGCCCTGGCATGCCAGGGCCTTGCATGACTGCCCTCTGATTCACAACGCCCCACATGTAAAAGTACAACTGTAATGCAAAGGGTGTTTCTAAACCAGTACCACAGCGTTCAGTCCATGAGCTCAGTGACTTGTGGTACTCGTGAGGAAACTAAAACCAAGCTGCTGAATGATTTTGTGTGTGTTCTTCTGAGTCTTCCCATTTGCTTCCCACTGCAACCATACAAAATGCAACATTAAACACCAACCTTCCCAAAACACCCCCAGAAACCAAAACAGGAAAAGCAAACAGCCATACTTCCACAGCAAATACTCTGGTGCTCAATAAATGAATGAATAAATAACCCCCCACCCAACCCCAAAGACATATTTCTTCTCTGCATGGCATTTTTTGTTGGTGCTGTGACACAGCTTCTGCACTCAGATTCTTGTGCACAGTTCCCAGTGCCATCCGTGGGAGGTGTGCACATGTAGCTGAGGGCAGAGTTGTTTGCTACTAAGAAGTTACTGGATTTTTAAATAAAATTTAAAAAAAGCATAAAACCCCAACCCCAAACAAGCAGCTTTTTGATGTTTTTGCTTTGAAGAATTTCCAATTAGAAGGCAGTGATGAAGTCACACAGTTCACCTAGCATATAAATATATCTTTGTCACTCAGACAAGGTCCAGCAATACACAACAGTTTGTCTGTGTCTCAGTGGACAGAAGAATGTTATCCATGTGATTCCAAAGGGTCTGCCAAATGGGAAAAAATCAGGCAAACAAAGAGCACAGGGTTGCTTGCTGGAGTAAACAATTCTAAATGAACAAAAGCCCTACATAAAAGCAAAACGTCCCACCCCCTAGTGAAAGCTGTTTTCAAAGCTCAGTATTCTTTCCGAGTGCTGTAATACAGATTAACCTAATGTTTTTCTTCTGCTGATACAACAGTCTGGTTCCTCAGGCTGCTTCTGTGATTTCAGCTGTCATATTCTGCTCTTAATATTTTTAATATTTTACAAAGAGCATTTTAACTTACAAAGATAAAAATCTGCTTTCCTACGCCCTGCACTTCAGAAGACCCATCTGCACTGTATGTCTTTCCCATCAAGCAAGTGTGTTGGGAGATCTGTATGTAACAGTTATGCTGGAGGCAGAGAGGGCCAAGTAAGCCCCCCAAAATCCCTGTTTGTACCGACAGCATCAGGAAAGCTCAGTTACCCTTCCAAGGCACACAACAAACACGCAGCAAACAAAATCCTCTTGGTACATATCCCTGGAATACCAGGCTGCAACAGGCCTATGTGCTGATTTAAGGTGCTTGGTGTGCTACCAACCTGGAGGAGCTCAGCTCACAGAAAACAGCCAGGAAATGGCATGTATGAGGATGAGGAACACAGGGAATACCTCAGAAACCCAGACTCTGCCTGCTGTGGCAGGGTACACTCTCTGTTCTCCAATGGTCAAGGCTGTAGCCTTGCTGGCACAAGAACCCTTCTGGGTTTCAGGGGGTTTGTTTGTACAGCTGGCGAGGAGAAAAATCAGAGTGGATTAAATATCCCATGTGACTCTGAATGTCCCAAATACGACATACTACCTATTGCACTGAATTTTATCTAATATTCCTTGATGTGCTGAGGCTGGCCTTCACAAATATTTCATTAAAGATGCAAGAAGTTCAAGGAGCACAGAGCCCACACACACCCTTTCACATCAAAAGGAGCAGGCGTTTTAGGTAGCTGCCAGCAGTGCTGTTAGTCAGGGCACCCATGTCTTCTCATCACCCCTGTTATTTAAGAATAACGATTTCAAATCACATCACACTAACCAGGAAGCACAGGTTGTCAGCATGGATCTGGGTTTCAGGCAGTCATTTAAATAGCTTTCGACACGTACTTGCTTCCTGTGCAGACAGGAAAGTAAGATGTCCTCAGGATTCAGCTGAGCTGGAACGATGAGGAGAGAAGCTGCCTGGCCATGGCTTTCACTAGAAATTTCCATTGGAAAAAAAAATGTGTTTTTCAGGCTGTGACACCTCAAACCCCACTGCCTTGCTTAAAGTACTGTGACATGCCTGAGGAAGATGTGTAGCTCATATATTAGCATAGCTCCTGTGAAGTCCAGAACAATTCATACCAGCTGATAATCCAGCCTGTTTTCTTCAGACAACACATGTCTCAAAGCAAGGAACAGCCTGAATGTCAACAGGAACAAGGACCTTGCAAGCCATGCCATTCACATGCTGAATTTAAGCACTTCAACCTTAGGAGTCCTATCATGGATCGGGAGTCCTATCATTTGATCAACAGAGCAAGAGAAAGCCTGGCTTAAAAAAGAATAGTAAAAGCTGGACTTTAACATCCCAGTTCCCTATTTATCCTTCCCTGTCCCAGTCACTGTGTGCAGTTGTGCTGGCAGATTCCTACCATTACAGAACAGCGATTCCACTGCAGTGCAGATGTCTCCTTTACAGAGCTTCCCTGCATGCTGGGAACAGAGCTTGCAGAATGTGCTGCCCCAGGATGCCCGATAGGCATGGCAATGCCAGCCCCAGGGCAGTGCCAAGGAGCCCTGCTCAGGATGCTGGATCCGGTTCCCCTGAGAATTACAAACACCTTAACCCACAGAATGTGTGGAAATCAGCTATGGAGAATGCAGAATCACTCACTGAAGGAGGTGCAGCGTAAGATTTAAATAGAAGGAACACAACCATGATTGTTTCTAGAATGATCCAGACAGTTTTGAAACACCAGCTCCTGTTTTAAGCCCAAAGACATGGAGCAGCTGAGACTCCTTAGTGCTGAGACAGCGTCAGGTCTAAAAACCCCCTCACATCTCCCTCATTACAGTGTTACAGCTTTATCTACACAGCTCATACTGTTTCTACTGTCCAGACAGGTCAGTTGAATTTGTTAGCACTGTGCTGCAGTCACTCTGCTCTTATTTTCTAGTCCTGAGCCAACCTGATGAAGCTCTGCTTTAGTCACACGGCTGTTCTAGCTCTCAGGACACTACAACCATCACTGCAGTAATAAGCACTCGTAGAGACAGTGATTCCTTTCCTTGGAAGAGCAGTGGGAGTTGCTCTGAAGAGCTCAGCACAACTGTAACTCTGATTTTCCACTTGCTGCTCCTCCTATAATAAAGT
Organism: Zapornia atra; assembly: GCA_013400835.1. NCBI lineage: Eukaryota > Metazoa > Chordata > Aves > Gruiformes > Rallidae > Zapornia > Zapornia atra. The sequence goes on along the minus strand of VZTU01008321.1, from coordinate 126,905 downwards.
CACCTATCAGTTTGCCTGCCAGGATCCTTGGAAGTGCAGCTCATTTGACACAGCTTGTTGTGTGGGTTGCAATGGGAAGGCAAAGGTGATGGCTAAAGGAAGCACTGGCTTTGGATGTATTTGCATTATTGCTTTGGTCAGCTCCTGGGAGCAGAATACCCAAAACCCTGCAAAACTCCTATCAGACCCCGAGGATTGGCCTTTGTTCTGTTTATATATGCACTAAGTTCAAACATCTTCATCTATTTTGGATAAGAGACATGATTTTCCCTCATTTTAATGCACAGAACTGACATTCTGGTTTGAAACTTGGATGTTTCAGCCTAACAGTGAACAAACTATGACCTACTTTATTCTCTGCTGTGTAATACCACCGGGTTGTGACAGTAGCTTATGAAAGGTTTATACACCCACACTCTTTATTTTGTTTAAATCATAAGAACTATGAGAATTACATTCAGTAATTTAAACAGCTGAAAACACTAATGAAAAATACCATAGACTTGGACTGTAAGAAGATGAAAATCCATTAAAGAAAATCTATTGGAATAACTTATTAGCAGGGGCTTAGAGTAAAAAATATATATATAGAAAGGAGTTTCACCCTAGCCTCCTGATGAAATGCCAGAGAAGCCTGAACATGAAATTGGAGCCACCAGCAATCTTTCTGAAATAAGACCTGGCTTTTAAAGAGACAGTTCTTTATAAAGCGTGTATAATTTTAGCCTCTTACTACTGGAAATCAGCATGCACGCAGCTATCAGTGAAACCTTTCACTTCAGGGAATCTTCAGTGATAGGAAAAAGATATACTGAATAAAGATGCATTAAATAAACAAACAACAAATAATGAAATGGTAAATATGCCCATAGGCTTTCCTGCTACTTGTGAATCCGGAACTGATCTGTCACAGGATCACTCATGGAGAGAGGCTTCTGCATCAGGGATGTATAAAAGTGACAGGACAAACCTAATGTTCCAGATTGGCAACAGGGACTGTAAAATGATGAGTCTGGCCTCCATGACTCCAGAGAACAAACCATTCCAGGGCATTTTTTAATCCACTTTGGATGAGATTAGGGAAGGAAGAGCTGCCAGACAGGAGACTCCCGCACACCGACATCCAGTAATGGAGATGGGAGAAGGAGCTGAGAGGTCTCCAGCAGAGTTTGTGTGATGCACTGTGCTCTCCTAATGCTTTGTAAGACAGATGAAGAATTCATGTGGATGTATCTGAGTGGTACTTTCACAACTCAAGCTGTACAAAGAGATGAAAAATACAGAATCACAGAATCACAGAATTATCAAGGTTGGAAAAGACCTAAAAGATCATCCAGTCCAACCATTGATACTGGAAGATATGGGCATCAGTCTAGATGAGGAACTGACACGAACACCCGAGTTTAGGAGAGAACAAACTACACGGAGATAGATATCCTGGAGACTGTATTACTACTGATGATGCATGTTGTCCTCCAAATCATGCAGTGACCTGGAACTCACAGGGACACCTGCAGAAACATGGTGGTTTTGGCAGGAAGACCCTGGGCTCCGAGAAAAGCCAGAACAAAGGCAACCAGCCCATCTTCAGTGCACCTGATGAACACAGGGGGTTTTCCCATGTAATAGAAAAAGAGCATGGTGAGACTAGAAAGAGCTGACCAGGAATAGAGAAAAATCACTCTGGAGTGGCAGGTCCCCAGCAAGAACCGTTTGGGGATGTACCAGCAGAACCAACATGGGCAGAAAACCAGAATGCCCCATTTGCTTGGCAGCTTCATGAAAGCTGCACCAACACCCATCAGCCCCTCTCCTTTCTGACCTTCCCCACATGCAACATATGATGGGTTCTGTCAAGTCACCAAATTACAACTCTTGCACAGACTAAAACAAATGATCAGGTTAAAAAAAACCCCAGCAAGCAAACAAAACCAGAGGCACATTGAGAAAGACATCCAAGTGACTAAGGCTTTAAAAGGAAGTCTGGGGCCGGTGGCTCGTACGCTCTGCCATCTGTCACCTACTTCTTTGCTAGTCAGTCATATTTGAAGACTCCTCTAACAGTTCATAGTCTTTCTCTCCCTGCTTTCTCCCATCCCCCTTTATTTTAACCAAGAGAGTTTCCATCCCTGCAGGGCTGTTTGGAGGTTTCACTCTTTAACTGGTGACAGCTCTTTCTCCAGGCAGCTCATAGGTACACAGAGAATGTGGGTTTGTGTATCTAAATGACTAACAAAAACCACCAACAATATGCTTTTTCACTTTTATCCTGAAAAAAGGTAAAAAGAAGAAAAGAAAGAGGAAAAAAAAATAAAAGGTTGCAAAACCCAGGAAGAACTTCTGCTCTCCCTTAGAACAGACAAACCAAAAAAGCATGTTTATATAATCACAGGAAAAACCCCACCAAATTGCAATTGTTTTTTCTATGACAAATCCATGTTAACAACTGCAGAGGGATGGGTAAAAATACAGCTCTGGTACTGAGGATTAGCTCAGCTTGTGTGAGCAGACCCACGGCCGTGCCGCAGCAAGCGCTGCTCAGGAGATCCCCTATTTTGTAGCTTATCTAAAGCATCATCTTTCCTCTTTTTTTCCTTCCCTCCCCCCGACTTTCCCAAGGTACTATCAGAAACTCAATGTCCCTATGATCTTTCTATCTTTCCAAAGCCTCGGAGCCTGGGGTGTGGCCCAATAAAGGGGAATCTGCACCATGGGTCTCATGACTTTTATCGCTACATTCTCAGCTGTTAGTGCCAAGATTGAACTTTCAGAAGCATCTCAAGCATCTTGAACCAGGCTTGATGAAAAGCACCACGGCCTTGGCTATCAGACCAGTTTTCTTCTTGGGTTTTTGTTTTAAAATCAAATATTTAAGGTCTTTTGTGTAACTGAAACCTTATATGTGCCTTTAAATCCAAAGACATCACGTATATGAACCCATTTTGAACCTCTATTTTTTTACTGCAGTACTTTTGTTTTCAGAACCAACCAACCCCTTGTAAATACAGTAATATTAAAAAAAAATGAGCTACATGCTTTTAATTGCAGCGTCCCACTGACACCAAGCTGCCTTCCACTTGAAACCTGCCTGTGCGGCTCCCTTTGAACCAAAATAATTTGAGGCAATACCTTTGGCATGTCAGATCTTCACATATAACTCTGTCTGTGTTATATAACAGATACATTAAAGGTGTAAAACCACAGAATATGGGGAGGTCACCACTTACAAGAGCTCCACAATGAGATTAATTAATTACAGCTACAGTAAAAGGAGGGCAGATTAAATTAGAACCAAATTATTTTGTTTAAAATCTCCCTAAAACCTGACTCCATTCCAACCCCCATTGGGAAATGGGGAAAAAAAACCCCAAAAACCAAGAAACTCACCTAACCCTATGAATTCCTTACAGGACACTGAGCTGAATTTTTGGAAATAAACCACAGAAGTGCAGTCTGTCAGAAATCCATCAACTATTCAGTCTCCTCATCCCACATTATTACCTATGGGACATCTTCACTATTTTTTTAACCTATTAATGGTTTACGATTTTACATGCACAAAGACTCTAAACCCATTTATGTATCTCCCATTCTCAGTATTTTCTTTGGGAAACAACTCGGTCCTGCAAACATGCATGGGTTGTACCTTCATCCACAGCCCCATTAATAAGGACCCACCAAAGCACATGACCACACTCATGTTTGTTTGTTTATGGAAGGAATCCCAAGAAGTTTCACTGTCTCCACTGGTTTTTTCCTCTGGGTACTGAAATGAAGATTTTTCCTTTCCTCACATCATTCTGCTTTGATGTGATCCCATCATTTACTTCAATATGATCACGCACAGAACCGACCGGACTCTAAAGAAGAATTCCCTGGAGATCAACCCCCCATCCCAGCAGAGATTACTGTTGGGCTCCATTTGGTTTAACTCCATTTTCCCCAAATCCAATTTTCAGCAAATTCGAATAATAAAATCAGAAAGGACATCATCTTAAAAAAACCCCAACCAACCAAAAAAACCCACCCCAGCTCATCTGCTGTTCACTCCCATCTCTGGAGGTTGGGTTTTTATTAGCCCTACTTTTTGTAGAAGGTAATATTTTCTTTAAAATTCTGTATAATATTCTGGAGCAAATTCATCCTATCAGCTGGGCTGAACTGGGGAGAAGGCTCTTTCTCCCTACAAGCTGTGAGTCACTACCCTGAGTCTCAAGTGCTACACGTCCCTCCACATTTTCCATCTGGAAGTAGAAACTGCTGAGAGTAAGTACTACAGCCCCTGAAATACAGCCCGTTGGGAGGAACGTAGCGCTACAGCAGTGGAGCAGTACAGCAAACAAAGTGTCAGCTAAGAATGCTGGAGCTTTATGATCTTAGGTAAGGGCTGAAACACTCCTGTTTCTTTGCCCTTAAAAAGAAAGTTAGACAGCACGTGCAGTAAGAGCTCCACAGTCCTGGAGGATGCTATTCATTTATCAAGCAATTTTCAGGCAAAGCTTTCACACTTTTGGCATGGGATACTTTCCAAAAGTAGTAATAAATTGTGTAAAAGATACAGTGAGAGAATAATAAAGAACTATAGACAAAGAAATGAAAAGATGCTTTGGACATGCTGTGAGGCAGCAGGAGAATCAGTGGGTGCATGAGGCTGGATTATACCCTGGCCTAACGAACCATGGAGGTGGCATCGCAGGACACAGCAGGCACGGGACACATTAGCTGATGTAAACGTGAGCAGGCACCATGGAAGGGGAAAGGAAAGGGGAAAGAGGAAAGGAAAGGGGAAAAGAGAAAGGAAAGGAAGGGGAAGGCTGGCAAAAGCCTTGGCCAAGGAAACACAGGACTGCCTTTTTAATGGGGAAGTTGCTGGCTCACCGTAGCTGCCCCAGAGAAATCACATTTTTGGTCCCTACTTGAAAAAACCTCCAGAAACATTTTGTTCTGGTTGTGTTCTAAGGAAAATGAGAAATTCTCTATTGGTTTCAACACTACTGAACGTGATTTAACACCCTTCCCAAAACCAGGAAAATAAGCTAAGGATGCCTTTGGATTTGTTATTACAATTAGTTTACATTTCTAACTTCCCTCTTATATCCTTTTTAAGTACCACGCTGGTCAAGGTTATATAAACATGCTCTCACAAAATTATATACCTTAGCCTAAAACATACCCTTGAAATAAAGTAGATGCAGCACTGTGCCGAAAGCCACAACAAAGCAGAATCTGACTGGTAGCTCCCATTAGCAGAGTCTTTGGCTGATATTTTCAGGGAAGGTATGCTGATCTTTCCAGTAGTGTCAATAGAATCACATTACTGCTCGAGTCAGCATTTTCTACAAGCTATTTGGCAGCTCACCCCTCATCCCCTACAGTTAGATTCAGCACTGTTGACAGCATCCAATAAACAGGGTTAGAGTCCTACACAGATTTCAGGGATCCTTCATTGGGATTCTCCATGTAGGTCCCTTTGTCAGGAACTGCCCTATCTATTTAAAAATGGTTTTCTTCTATTTCTTTTGATCACAAATCAATGCTTTATCCATGACATCTGAGTTTTGAGTGACAATAAATGCTTTGTCTGCGCGATGTGAATAGCTCAGTGGTTCGAGCAAAGGGGATTAATTGAATTAACTGAATTAATTAAATCAGCTAAACCAAATGCATAGAAAGACAAGGTTAAGAAGTAGCTGTGTTAGGTTATTCACTACTGTACAAGCATTTACAGTCTACTTCAGCGCCAAGTCAGATGGGTTAGACAGAATCACTGCTAAAAACAGTTTAAATGAACCTTGCTGACTTTACAGTGAAATAGGGTTTGATGGCCTTAATAAACAGCAGGATAATAGTAATAATAGCAGAAATCAGAGCAGCTGGAGCACTAACAAAATTAATTATGGCATCACAGCTGAGGCTGACAATGAAAACCCCTGGACAGTAACTTCTCAAACCAGCACAGCCGTTTCCAAGTAGCCATCTGGCTGGGCCCCAAGGCTATTCCATGTATGGGAACTCTTTAATTAACTTCGCAGAGCTCAGTTAAGGAATTACAGAAACAATGTGATAATATTGAAAGCTAATTTGATATAAGCAATACAAATGTGCACTGGTTAAAGACAAAAATTTGAAAATGGGGCAATTTTACAGCTCCCTTTGAAGCAGGGAGCCAGCTGCCTGTCCCAGAGTCCTCACACAGGGTCTGATGACTTGAAAGCTCTGTGAGAGCAATTAAAAGGAAATTTGTTTTTCCCTTTGAAACAATTGGCAAAGAAGGCAAAGGAAACCTTATCACTACATTACTTTCCAAAACAACATAAATACACTTCATGCAAAGATTAAATTTCTTCAGAGAGAGACGCTTTTTTAATCAATCCAGCTGCCCATTGACACAGGCCTCTAGGCCTCAAGCCCTGCTTTCATAGTTGCCACATCCTGAGTATGGTTTCATCCTTTCTCCACTTGCAATTTTCACCTTTACGATTTTATATGCACAAAGACTCTGAACTTTGATTTTATAACCATCTAGAACCATATACATCCCTTCTCACAGAGGTATGGTGTAAATATATGGGTTTATTTCCTAGTAATGAGTGGGAAATGCACGTGTTTGTAACTCTCACTCATATCATGGGCAATGGAGCATGGCAAAAACCCTGCCTTGGTGAGATGATGTAAATGCTAACGAAGTGAAAGCAGAGTCCAAACACAAACATTCAACTGCAATAATTGAAAATGAATACGCAAGCCTGCCAGGTCAGCTTCTAACATCACCTTCAGGAATGCAATTTCTCAATAATTAACGCTGAAAGAATTATACATGTATTACAAAGAGAAGAATTTAGCTTTTTTTTTTTTAAATAATAATGAGATGAATCTTACCATAGCTAATTTGAATCCACTGTTTTCAGATCTTCAAAACCAGATCTGGGTGTCTTCTTTTAAAATTTTTTTTAAAAAAGCCTGCTTTCTTTTTTTTCAAAGTAAACTCTGGGTATTCCATAGTGAATAGGCTATGAAATCCCACAAAGACTTGAAGCAAACCTTGGTTGCTCTGACAGCCTTCTTTACATATCAGTCAAGTCTGGTGGAAGACAGCTTGTGTCTCATGGATATCATTTTTCATCATTTTTGTACTCAGTTACTAGTTACTAATTTGTTTCATCTTCTAGCTCTAAGCTACTAAAGCCAAGAATTCTACTCTACTTACTGCATAAAAACACCCCATATATTACACACACAAATAAATGCAGTTCTTCCCTGTTGTGAGCTATGATTTTGCTTCTCAGAATGAATTATTTTCAGCTATAAAATAACCCTTAGGCGATTGCATGGGTTGGTAAATAAAACCTGATCTTTTCTGGATTAAAACTGCAATATAAATAGGAAAAAAATGTTTGGAAAATCCATGCAGCCCTTGCACCTAACTGCTATCACACCAAAAAATTGTGATGGTCCTCGGTATTTGTACTGCCAGGTATGCTGCCCTGAAGAAAATTCTTCTTGTGCTGAACATTTCATAATTGAATGAAGCAGTGATCAAAAGGTCCTGCACATATCACTGTGCAGACACAGGGAAGAGTGTCAGCTCCTAACACCTTGCAATGTATAATGCTGTGACAGCAAGGCAGCTGAGAGGGCTGCGATACATAAAGGAAGGTTTTGAAAGGAATGTCTAATGAAAACTACTCTTCTATGACAGCTTTGATATCAGGAGATACTTAACTGTCTTCATGATTTAAAAAATGCTACTGTGAGGATTCTGCAGACTGAATTCACACGTAAGCCTTCACAGCTGACATACGACCTGCTGTTGGTGTAGACACGCAGAACTGCTTCTGAGGCTGTCATTCGTTACTGTCTTTGTTAATTATCAGCCTGCCTCTCAATGTATCTAAATATCCCTCAAAGAAATCTATTGCTCTTTGTGTTGGTATCAGTACCAGTATCAATGTGGACTCCTTATGACAAGAAGAACTCCCAACCCTGGGAAGGGACACTGGAAGGACATAAAGTATTTTGACACATACACAAAACACCAGCAAATCCTGTGATCAGAAAAGATTTCTGTGCTGGGTATTTTCTGATGAACACAGGGTGTAATACACTTAGCATAAATCTTGCACTATTACAATGGAAGCAGATTTTACCAGCCACGTCCTATTAAATAGCACAACGCAGCTGAAGCTGCACATTTTCCCTGGTCACACATTTTCCCTGGAGATCAGGAGGAACGGCTGTTTGTGCAGGAAAAGTACCCCCAACAGGAAAATGCTTTTCCTTGCACTTGCAAATGTACAAACCACAGAAGTCTGCAGTAGCTGCTGCTGCAGTCATCACCTCTCCTCACAGGGAAAGCAGCAGAACTGGGGACAGACCTCCCTCTGCACAATAGCTCTGTCTAGCACAGGTAAGCATGAACAAGGCACTGAATGACCTCTCCTCACCTCCATCGATTGGTGTGCAGTTGTACCCACACACGAATCAGAGTTGAGGCCAGCCCAGGGAGGCTGACAGACGTAGGCTGGTTGTGGAGCTACTGAATCCCCCCACTTTGGCAGACAAAGAGGCTGGGAGAACAGGCGTAGTTACACCGTTTCACCTGAGGAAGTGAATGGTAACCTTGGCCTGTCAGTAAACCCTTGTCCACAATCAGGGCAAAAAGGAAACACTACAGTGTTGGATCTCCAAGCAATCCAGCCTCACTTCCCTTGGCAGTTACACTGGGTTGTTTGGGTTTGTTTTCTTTTTTAAGAACTGTTCAGGCTCAGTTCTGCTATAAATATCTACAGGAAAATGCCAGTAGAACATTTACCAGATAGAAATTCCCCAGTCCAGAAAAACTCTCCTACAAGCCATCAGGTAAAACCCAGTATTTACATGTGGTGTAGCTGGCAGAGGCCGGATCCTGCCCTGGGAAACACCATGCCAACACACTGCCACCATCATCTGAACTGGCCGAGTTTGAGCCCTGCACTGTATTTTCTATTGCTGCTTTCAGCTATACAGACAATTAACTTAGAGCAAGGAGTGGATGTAAAGAACCAGGCAGGCATTTCCACCAGACATTACCTTCCCCTCACTTGGGATGAGTATCCTATTCAAAGTACAAAAATTCAACATGATATATAAAAAAATAAATTAATTAAAATTACCTTTGGCTTCCTGCTTCATCCAGAATTCCTTCACTATCTTAACAATGTTTTTTTCCTCTCTCAACTGCTTTTGCCACTGACGTAGCTCTTGTATTTCGCTGGCACAGCGGACCTGGGAAAGGGAAAACAGAAAGCACAACTAAAATTCCATATGTGCACGTTACCTGAGATGATTGTACAGTTTATTTCATGAAGCTGGGCAAATAGGTGACATCCATCCTTTTTGCTGGGCCTGGTATAAAAACACAATCCCAGAGGCTTGCAGTTTTCAACTTAATACAGAAATAACCCCCCCATAATTGACAAACCCCATTGAAAATATAAATATGCCAATTAGGGGATCACTTTGATTACCAAGGACTCCTGAGAATGTGATTGCAGTGAGATGTTTATTCTTTAATTAAAATTTAAAGCATTGTGCCGAAGGGTATTAGTACCTTTAGAAAACCACACCACTATAAAACCAATCCACTAAGCAACATAATAGAGCAGCTGAGGAGCATGAAGGGGCGTGCAGCAGGCAATTTATCCCAGCAAACTGACTGACACCTGCTACCAGCTGCCTGTCGGCTTACTGACAACCCCAGCCATCCCCTGGCCACAAACAGCAGAGCCATTAAGCTGTTATCCAGAGTGACTGGAGCGCACTGCACAGTACCCATCCTTTGTCAGTCCATCACCCCCATGACGGGTGTAATTCTGCTCCACATGAAGTGACAGCCGCACGGGCCTTGGCTTACGTTGTGCTCCTCTGTTATGGCCTTTGCACTGGTGGGGATCCTACTAATATCAGAGCAAGTTAGATTTGCATCTGTGGCTTTTCCCACTCTGTCTTAAGCCTGTTCTAAGTGAGATCTGATCCATCAGCAGTGTGTTGCCAGTCAGACACCTTGGCACTCACGCTATTGTGACCTCCATGCCAGGGCAAAACTCCCTAGTGCCATCCTGACGGTAGCGGGAGGGGGACATGGTAGCATTACCTTGGTCACTGCAAAGTGATTAGTCTCTTCCAGTCCTATTCAAACTATAACACTAGTATTAAAAATGCAGTTTCTGTTTTTTCTACATGTGCCATACACAGAATGTTACTGTGTTTTAGGGCATTAACGTCATTCAGGCTGAAGCTGAGTTAACACAGTAGTAAAACCAGCAGTAAGCTTGGTTTCTCCTGGCACATTTTTGCTTTCAGGAAGCCGACTGCTTAGTGTTCTAGCAAACACCATACGTTTATCTCCTTCTTACACGATGTAACGAGTTTGCTCTGTGATTTGAACTCTGTTGCCCCACTCCATTACATTCTGGGTTTCTCCCACTTTGCTGGGATACACAGAGAGCAAAAGAGCAGGACTTGGGTTTCCACTAGTTTAAAAAAAAAAAAAGAAAACAATATCAATTATTTATCAAAAGTATTCTTTCCACCCAGAATTTCTCCTTTGTGGCGCAGCTAAGAATGCAATAGACCCTAGCTGAACTCCCACAGCACTTCTCTATCCACTTAGGAGAAGAAAACAGCCATGGAAGAGCAGAAATACAATACAAGGTTACACGATCAATAAAGACAGGCACGACTTTTACTCAGTGACTTGACATCAGATACCTCTTCAGCCTCTAATAATATCCTGTTATACTAATATAGTTCTGTGTTATCTGGTAGAAAAGTTCTAAGAAGTTCTGACAAAGTTGATAGGAAATTTCAAAAATTAAAAAAGTTACTGTTATTTGATCTTTTTAAAGAAATCAAAACCATTTTCTATTAAAAGCACTGAATGCTATTTTCAAAAATAAAATACAATCCTAAACAGGGAATAGTTCCTCTAGGCTTGCAAGAGACATGTTTGGGGTTTTTTTATGCTGTCCTGCTTTTATAAAGCACATCATTCCTTTTATAATACCCTATTACATGGAGGCAGTTTATCCACCCAGGGAAGGGTTAAGGGAATGCTGATGGGACACAGAAATGACAGCAGCAGGAAAGAGGCAGGAAAATGGAGAAAGTACTACCTCTGTGTCTAAAAATAATATTTTTGAAAAGCTGAAGTGTTCATTTACAACTGCAGCTCTGTAAGACCTGTACGTTGGCCAGTGACAGGGCCACAAGGTGCTCTGAAAATGAAGACTGTAACTCCTATCAGTGAAAAGGCAAGCATAGTATATTCTCTATGCTCTCCCTGGGTAAATAAACCAGTGAAAATATACTGAAACACGCAGCAAAATACAGGAGATAAAGGCATAGTCAGGCCCAAACACTCCAAAGTTCAATATGAAATCCAAGCAGGGAACACTGAACATTCTTCACTCCCAGAACAAAGTGATGCTTTATAAAAGCAGGGGGAAAAAAGGAGCAGAGATATGGCACTTGGGGTGAAACAGGTAACAGGAGCTTAATGAAATGCTATTGAAATGCTCCAAATATGCTAAACAGATGATAATTTAGCAGAGTTGTGACGATTTCTCACAAAGTAGTCTGTTTTGTAATCAGAGTATGATTCTACAGTGATTAAAAAGCCATGACTCAGCAGCAAACAATCAAAGGGTCAAGTCTTGGCCCATGACCTTGTGTGTCTCTCCTGCCAAGCAGCCACGTGTGAAGCACTGAAGGGGTCCTAACTTGGAAGGGAGAGTTTGCTCTTAGCCGAGCCACTCAAATCATGCTGTAAATAACAGGGAATATTCATGTGACCTTCTGTGTTTGAGCCTTTGCTAGTAGCCCCAACTTGCTGGAAAAGTATATAAATAGTGACAGCAAAAGCACAGCACCACTCTGTAAGATGTAAAGTTAAACATGCTTCATCTTGGATTCACCTTTTGCTCAAACAATATTTATGTATAAATAGCACTGAATATTTTGTGTAATACATTTAAACTCAGTGATATTACAAGATTTACTCAAAACAAACTGCTTTCAGTGCTAGGTGAGAACATGTTGCATAACAGCACAAGGATAACAGTATATCTCTGACCAGAGACATGAGAGTAAATGGAAATAATGGAAAATTCCTTCAGTCTTCAATAGCTCTGCAAATTGCAAAGGTTAAAAGGACCCCACATGCCGAAGGGCACTAAGCAGGGATTCAGTCAGAGAGGGATGAAGGAATGTGTCATCTTGTACTGGAAAATCTGAGGGTTTTGTCAGATACTGCATACTGCTTGCCCCACAACAGATGAGTGGGAACTCAATGAAAGAGAGAGGGGAAGCGAAGAAAAAGAATTGCCCAGGGGCCCTGAGCAACCTTGTGTAGCTCCAGGCCTGGAGGTTGGTGGCCCTGCCTGTGTCAGGGGGCTGGAACTCTCTGATCCTTGAGCTCCCTTCCAACCCAGACCGTTCTGTGAATGCACTGCTTTGATCACATTTTATTATCACAAAGTTCTCAATGTTCTGTTCCTAAAGCTTTTTTTCCCCTTTACATAGAAAAATCCTTCCTGCCTGATCCACTTTGGCTGAGTGCCACGTGTTCCTGACACTGGCATGCTGAGACAGCTAGATGTGGCAGAAACAAGTGAAGTATCAGGGCAGGACACAATGCTCAGTGAGTTATATAACGAGATAAACTCTGCTGCCTAGATCAATATGGGTAACAAAATGGCTCAGAAGCTGTATGAGCCCATAGAATGTGTCTGAGAATCACAGAATCGTGGGGGGTTGGAAGGGACCTTGAGAGATCATCGGGTCCAACCCCCGTAAAAATAACATGCTGTGGTTTCTCACACTCATTAACTGACACTGATTAACAAGGTTCACAATTGGGAGAGTTATTAGAGACAAACCTGTCCTGCCCTTCCCTTCCCAGATTTCTGAGGCTTCCACTTCTCCATCCACCTTCCAAACAAGTTCCTATGGCGTGTGATTTTGTGTCCTTTCAAGTCTACCTTGGGAAGATCACTGATGAAGCACACTGATCCTTTATCACCATGCCATGTAACATACATACATGTGCTTGTGTTTAATTCTAAAATGTTATCATGATTTTTTATTTCAATAACAGCAGTTCAAATTTCCAAATTCTGTAAATTATCAAAGAAGATTTAATGAAAAACATCAGAAAAGAGTTGAAAATACGGATGCAGTAACACCCTTAGGATGCAAAAGGGCATTATTTGTGAGTGTTCAGCTAGTACCACCATAAATCTGTGTTAGTTGATTTATGTAAAAAGCAAATAATCTGAATTCTTTGGTAAATTCTCATAATATACTTTATCATTAATAGAATGAAATCTTATTGAAGCTTAGTATTCACTCAATTTACACACCCAAGGATAACACATCACCCTATGCAGTAACTTGTTATTAATGATTTTTGTATTGGTTTTAATTTAAACTTTAATTTTCAAAACCCCAAGTTCTTTCAGCTCTAATAAACTAAAACATCTAACAGCAAAATTTATAATCTGAATTATTTTTGATGTCTGAATAATCTCAATGATTTTTTTGACATTTTATAGCTCCAGTTTCTCTCTCCTTTCTGGGAGATGCTTTAGAACTCTGAACACCACTGTGAAAATGCTGAAGCTAATACACAGAGGGAAAAGGATGGTGCCCTTCAGGGGCTTTGGTACAAGCACAAGGTATCTGAGCAACCTTGCACTGGTCAGCAAACATAGCTGTTACTGGATAATGGTGGCCTTTGCAATACTCCGCTGCAAGGATGCCTGCAGTGATGTTGTCAGTGCTAATTAATGTTAGTGTCAGTGCCATCTCTGCTTAAAATAAAAAAAGGAAAAGAAAGAAGCTGAAAGTGCCACAAAACTATCAGTCAGGAAGATCATTTCAGGGTGCTTCATCATCTTCAGCTGCACAGCACATTAAGAGTAGCCACTCACATATCCATGCTCGTTAAAAGAAGTAAAGACCTGAACAGAGAGTGCTTTATACTAGTCACTATTTAAAGGGCAGCTGACCTGCTGAGATGTCCCTGTCCAGGAATGACCACTTTATCTGGAGGCTATTTACAAGATTATATTTTGATAAAGACATTTCTTTGTCACCAAAGTCGAGTCCATTTCTTTCCAAGGCACGAAGGTCTTCAAAGAAATATCTGACTGAATCTGCTAGGATTTTCAAAGTAATTTACTTTGTCCCCAAGGGTTACATGGCTGTTACCCTCCAAAATAACAACAGCATCAGCCCATTTTCTTTGTATGTATTTGATGTGCCTTGGTTTACCCTTAAATTCAGGCTTATGTTAGAGTTGTATTATGAGCATGGCTTGCAAAATCTGCTTGCCATTTTGGTTTCCCTTCCCTTGAATAACAACAGCCTTCATGCCTTTCCTACATCTCCTGTCTCCTTCTTGGTCTCAATTTTTCTATCCTTTGTTTCTGTAGGCTTTTATTTCATCACAGACCTCACTGATCCTCCTTGTGCATCTCCACACTGACTCACATATGCCCTCATGAAGCAAAATAACCCTTCACCCTCTAGCAACTAGCCAAAGATCAACAGGGGGGGTGTGTGGGGGGAAGATAAAATTGCTCAGTATTAATTTTGCTTTTGAAAATCCAATTTCTGTGGATTTCCTGTCGTCGAGGCAAACAGTGAGATTACATCAGCGTAAATGCCTGCAAAAAAACCCATAGTCACTAGGCATAAGGCAGAGCAACATCCAAAGCCAATGAACCATGGGGGTCTGAGCAGCTATTTATAGTGTCCCCTACTTAAAATTTATGTAAGGATTTTCCCTGGGGCCTTCGCAGTCCTGTGCTTTCCAACATCAAGCAAAATAATTATAGATTACTCTTACCCGATAACCTCTCCAGAAGGACTGAATTATTATGCTTGCTTCTTCTTCTGACAGAAGGAGAGACAGAGGAATTGGTGGCCTAGGACTTAAAAAAAAAATGTTTTGTAAACAGACAGCCTATAAATGTAAAATACTTTCTTCCCTAACAATGTATTAAATAATAATAAAAAAAAGGATGTTTGGGAGTTTGAAAAATTAATTTCTTCTTGTTCCAAAGGTAAAATATACACAGAATATCTCCTTTGAAAATATATTCTGTGTTATGTAAGCTATGATAACTCATTCTTTAAAATAATAATAGACAAAAGGTGCATCAAGCCCAGTAACCTTTCTTATTCTTCTACTTGGATTTCGGATTCCTACTGTTACAGTAAGGCTTGAGGGGGTGGTGGGAGGGTGTGAGGCGTGCTTTTCACAAAGCAGAGGAGGTTTTAGTGGGCACACAACGATGAACAGATCTATGACATGAATGTTTATAACAATTAGTAAAGATATTTTATTACATTTTTATTTAACTTTAAATTTGCTGAAAAAAAGTAAAGATTATCATATCTGTAAACATGGATCCATGTTGAAAAATGCCCAAACAAGCTCTTAAAATTTACTTTTGAGAGCATATACACATTGTTTGGTCATGAAAGATGGGATACTTGTGAAGTCAACATTTTCAGCCACAGTATATGGGAATTTGAGAGCGTGTTTGGTGATTCTGTTGCTACAGATTTTAATTGTAAACACTCTAAACTATAATTACAATTCAGCCATCTCTATCAAATTTTGCTTCCCAAGAGCCATTTTCTTTTTGATTTCTTTCTTACATACATGATTAGAATGCATCTATTGAAAAGGCAAGACAAACCAAAATGCATTTATATAGTTTCTTTTCTAATAAATGTAATTTAAAGCTAATGAGCTACAGGGCAGTAATGGTGCAAGTCACGAAAACACGGGTTATAAGCAGTGGACTTGGCACCATGTTACAACAGCTCCAAGAGCCACTCTGCCTGCACGGGGGACAGACTGAACACAACCCTGACCAGACAACCACAACGTGATGGACTCAGAGGCAGACACATGCTACCCGTGCAAGAAGATCAGTTACAGTATTTACACTGCAAAGACACATACACTGCAAAGACCATCAATTAACAAGCTATTTATGCAGTCTTACGTTTCTGGTTAAAATATTACTTCTGCCATTCCTTTGGGAAGTTTGTTTTACAGTATATTACAGCTCAAGCTAGGATGCTTAACACGTTACATCTTCCTCTCCCTTCCTTTCATTCACATTAGTCCCTGCCCTAGTAAGCATCCTGTGCTCTCCAACATCTTTCTCTAGGTCTTGTCTTCACTGAAGGAGCATTTCAACTTGCTGAAACCGAACTATTTCAATTTGCAACGATCTGAACTATTATCTAATGCTACATTGCCTACACCGGGTTAGTCTGTGTGCTCAGCTAAATTGGGCTTGCCGTCATGTCAGCTGGGCTTTGGCCTACATTTATTTTAATGCGGAAGAAAACCTCGGTCTGTTTGGAGGAGTGCAAATGAGACAGAAATAAAAAGAAGGCTCTCCATTAAGTCTCTCCATTAAAAAGTTTTAGTTCTGTGAACATTAATTAGCATTTCTACTACTCAGGGGAAATCAGGAGGGCCAGACAAGCAAAGCTTCCTGAGGTAACAGCTTCTTACAGCCCGACTTAAAAATGCGAAGTTGGACTCTGCTGGTTTGGCTGACAGGCCTTCATCCTTTGCTCTCTTTCTCATCTTTTTGGAAACCAAAACTTCGAGTTGGAAAATCACAGGCAGACCTACATATTCAGAGCAGTTATGTGAAAGACATTGAACTGTCCCTACGAATTAGGACATCCCCAAAGCACAAACAGAGGCTTCTCCCAGCCTGCAAGGCCGACTCCAGCATTCGTGTGCTTTCATTTTCGAATTACAGAAATGCCTAGTTTGTAATGAAGTGCTAAACTGGAGGAACCAATATAAAAATCAAGGAAGAGCAGGACTCAATTTTCAGTACGACAGTCACTGGCAAGTCTCCACCATTTCTAGAGGGCAGCTCTTAAGAACAGAAGTCATGCCAGGCCCGGTTTTGTCTGAGAGAATATACGCAATTGGCTTGGGGTCAAATAAAAATAGAATCTGAGCAGAGGCAATCACCCCTCAGCAGTGAGCTAGGAAAAGAGGGAATATGTCATTTGTGGCAGAAGACAGCTGTATGCCTCCCAGGAGATTAAAACTGACAGTAAAATGTATACTAGCCATAGTCTGCTTATTTAGCCTTTGATTATGTACAACCATAACAGCCCATACATTAAACATCGTGATAGCTATTTTTATATATATATACATATTTCAGATGTATTGTTTAACATTCAGTTGCACATGTAAAAGAGCATCAGTGAAATTACTTTCCCCAAGTATTCTATTTTACCAACCGTGAATAACATGGACACTGACCAGAGCAAAGTTAAATCCCAGAAACACGTTGCTTGCTTTCCGACCAAACTCGTACAGACCCTGATTAAGTGAGATACTTTAATTATATTACATTATGCAGGTGGAATTTGGCACCCAGAAGATATAAACCAGGCTCGCATTAAATAAATGTATGAGGTATTGAACACGGTTCTTACTGAAGACGTGTATCTGATATTTTTATGGACAGAGCAGAGATTCTCAAGGAAACAGGCCCTGCATTACCTTCTCTCCAGGACAGAGAGGCCACAGGGGTTCACAGTCATGCTGACAGACACTGGGTACAGTCAGTACTGTTACACAGTCAAGTCTAGAAACCACAATTGCCATTAAGTTCCCAACCTGACCTACAAATAGATCTGATTCCTTCTTGGAGAAAGAAATACAAGAAAAAAATTCTAATTGAGCAAAATTTTCACTAATTCTGGATTTGGTAATTCATTGTTTTATTCACCTGCCTTCACTAACAGGAGCAGACAAGGGCCAGGCATAAGCAGGAGCTGTACAGCTCCCTGCCCGCAGGACCACCGCGCTCGCTGATCAGTGCCTGGGGTGGGTGGAACAGGCAGGTGGAATCAGGGAAGAATGACTGGATTTCTCTCTGCTTTTAGGAGGCTCATCTGTAGAAATATTGAAGCTGGAGGACTGGAAGCTTCAATACGAGAGCCACTGCTGTATCAAACACCCATGGCCACTTCACCTTTCATTTGACTGTGATGGTTATTGTTCTTGAGTATTTATATCATGTATGAACACAGGCAACAACAGAGTCACTGCAGAATTCATAAGAGACAAAAGTACAGAGCAGAGAATAGGGATAAATACAAGATGTACTGCTCAATGAATATGGTGATCTGCATAAGTCTTTAAAAAAAAGGGGATTCTTGGAAAGTCTTTGGTTTGCAGAAATTAAAATGCTGGCCTGAACAACCAAATAATTCTTCCAGAATTTTTACCAAGTAGGTTTTTCAATATTTTCAGTATTTCTTATTCCTACTCAGAGAATCTAGAAATACTACAGCAGCACCCACCTTCATTAAGTCCTTTCTTACACACTCATCCAGAGTTGAAAAAGTGAGAAACAATGCAAAAGTATTGTTTTGACTCAAAAGAAATGCCACAAAAGTCTCTGCTTATAGATACTCTTGAGATCATTTACCCAAAAAACCAGAAGAAAACATTGTTCATAAACAACCAGACACTGAGCATGGATCTGAGCTAGTATTTAAAACTAATTAGATAGCTTGGTTTTAATTTTAATTACACTTTCACCAAATAAGCTTCACAGGTTTACAGGGAAATATTCCCACAGATGCTTGACAAAAAATACCCCAGAACATTTTCACAGGTCAAGCTGCGTGTGAACTGAGACCTCTCTTTGTACTTGTATGAGTATTCATACAAGTATTCAGCAGCCAGAAAGAAATCCCTAACTGCCTGCTTTCTGCAAGTGAAAAAGCATTGCTTCAGGTTTCTCTTTCGTAGGACTACTACTTATAGGGTCTGGAAGAATGTTTGTGGTCCTGGACTGAAGGAAACCAAAGGGTGACCTGTTCCAAAGTCCCCAGGAAACTTTCATCTGTGTTTGTGGACTTTAGATCAGACCTCGCACGCTGTAAACCTTAAAAACCAGGAAACAGAACCACCAGTTAGTGCTCCAACAGAAAGGAAGATATCACCACCACCAACACACTTTCCATTTTCTCACTGACATTTTGACAACCTTAACATAAATTAAGGCAAGTTTCAACACTGAATCGGGATTTGTAGCCTAAAACCCAAAAAATACCAGTACACAATGTAAATATTTTATACAGAATTTTTTTTTGCCATTTTCCAACACACAGTTGTGGCTTTTGAAGTAAAATATTTCTCCTTGATTTCCTTGAATTCTGCCACAATACTGGGATGGCAATTCTTTACTTGGATCCCCACTGAATAACATCCATACAGACATGCTTGTCAGCCTGTTCTGTTAGTGCAATTAAATGTGCTGCTCATCACATCCCCCCAAAAAAGTCAAAGCTCAAATTATTAAAGAAAATGAAAGAAAAAAAACATAATGCAAAGCAAATATACTCTAAACATGGCTGGTTGAGAGACAACGCAGTGAAATACAGCTGCGTGCAGAAAGCAGAGCCTGTAGAAACTGGGCACTTTATGGAAAGAAAGAAATCAGTCACCCATGCCAAACTGCTGCTACTGGCCATCTGAGAACTGACAATGAAGTCAACTGTAAAGGCAGCTGAGACCAGCAGACTTTCCCTAATTAAAAATATTTGGGGGGAAGGAGGAGAAAAAAAAAAAGAAATCAATGTGTATATATATATATATATGAACAGATATTTGGCAAAAACCTGCTTTGGATTTAGGAATCACTTATGGACATATATATATATATATTTATCCTAGCTCTCTGCCTTATTCAAGCCATGATAAAATAATTTTCTCCATATCTGCACATTTGTTTTGGCACACCAGAGGTTAAAGCAGGAAATGTGTCCTTCTGAATGGAGTATCAAGGCCTCTGTCTAACAAATGAGAAAATGCAGCTAAATAAATTCTTGTGAATGAATGTTTATTTATAAAATAAATATATGTGTAACACCTTCAGTTTCTGTGCCCCCTGCACAATGTGCATCCAAAGGCTGATGTTCAGCAGCCACAAAAACACTCCTGCTTGTTCCTAACCTAGATCCTTATACACTTCTCTGTCATGGAATGGAAAGGCTGAAGGTGAACTCAAACAATACTGGAGTATTAATAAATTCACATGATGCTAGACTTCTGTGGTAGCAGTATTTTTCAGAGCAGTGGAACTTTTAGAAACTGTTGTCTTCCTCTTTCTTTCATTAATATGCTAAAGGAGGTCGGGTACTGGTAGTCCCAGGATACTCAGAAGAAAGACTCAGCCTATCCATGCCAGAAAAGCAAAATTTCAGGGGGAATGAGGACATAAACACAGCTCACTCTCTTTCCTGTCCCCGATTCAGCGCGTACAGCTTGGTTACTTGTGACTGAGCTTCACTGCTATTCAACCAGAAACACCACTGGAAAACGCTGACAAAAGGCAACTGTGTTGCTCATTAGCATATTTATGGGAGTACAAACCTTCAAGGCTCTAATTCTGTTTCGCTTTACTTGGCTGTATCAGCAGTCTGGGATGTAGGAACAGGGACATCACTAAGTATCTCAGCAAGTTTCCGAATGCTTTAGGTAGGTCCTTGTTAAACCCCGGGTTCCTCAGCAAGGTACAGCTGTTCTTGGAGGAACAGAAACAGTTTGTGTTCTCCTATTGCTTTGGAAACCTGCTTCAGCAGTCGAGGATGCCCAAGGGATGCAATATTTTGTCAGTGCTACTGGCAACGTAGAGAACCCAGCGGAAGCCGCGGGAACTATGCTGAGGCTTTATTTACCGATGTCATAGCGATGACCATAAAGGCTAAAGCTGGAAACAAACTCCAATTTTACAAGCTCCTTCACCTACAGTAACCACCTTTTGAAGGTACAATGTTGGCATTTAAGATTCTAGGAAGCGATGCAGCATTTAGGTCTCCTTACAAAGGAAAAGTGGTCTGCAAGATCTCATTTAGAAGCACAGCGTACAGAGAGGGAGGCTCCCAAGACTGTGGCTTTGACTGTTCTTAAAAAAAACCCCTGAGCTTCAAAGAAAAACTGCAGGCACTGGAGGAGAGCCAAAAAAGTCATACTCAGGTATGGAATATATTAAAAAGGCTGGATCTCTGAGAGAACAAAAATTTATCCCTCTGGGTGTGGGGCTTTTTTTTTTAGTTATTTGGGTTTTTTTTTTAAGTGTGAAGACTGCCTTGTGCTGATATACCCTGGTTTAGCACAGTATAGAAACTATTCCTATTTCACAGAGCTTTTGGGATGCTTTAGACAACTAACTGAAAGAGCAATGCAGGAGTTTACCCCTTATATCTGCAGCATCACTTTTTACTTCTTTTTATTATACTATCTAAAGAGTTGGGATAAGGATGTTTCCCATAAAATGTGGCCAGTGCTTTTTAGCATATTCTCTCTTACATATTCATAAATCCTATTAAAAAATGAAAATGCCTTTACATGTTAAACTCGAAATGACAAGAAAAAGCATCGAATCAATGACATTTTAAATGTGGTCTCTGAAGGAGATAATAATAATAAATGGCTTATGACATACCCAGAAGGAGATAGTAATAATAAATTCTCTCATTTTCATTCTTATTTAGCATTGCAAGCTTTCACTTTGCCCTGAGTGCTTACTTCAGAGCAACATTTGTTAAGAAATCTCTGCTTTTAAGCTAAGTTCACAAAAATTGGGGTTTCAGTAATAATTTTAATGTATTTTCTTTTGCAAAGCCTACTTGTTTATAGGACTTAGGATCAAGTGTGTATCAGTTTAAGTAGGACTTTGACACCTCCGTGTCCTTGCGGAGCTGTCACTACGTTATTTAGGAGCACAAGTACTAACAGAAGCTGTGAGTCATGCAGGCTGTGATTCCACAGTGTATTTCTCTGGTTGGCAAAGCTGACTTAAGCAATCCCTGCTACCACCTCTGTGTCTTACCAGCCCATTTATTCTCTTCACCTTGCCCTGAGCCCTTCATTTGAATCCTCTGTTTGTGCCAACACAAAGGTTTATCAGGCTCCTGGGTGAACGAGGCTGGAGAAATCATCTGAATTTTAAGTAGCCATACAAGCTCTCCTCACACTTTTTGGCAGAGAGATTTCTAACTCTGAGTAGGTTCCTGATCAGAATAACCAAGCATCCTACCAAGCAGCCACGGTGATACTAAGTTGCCTACACAAGCAGGTTGGGGTGAAGGAGAGAGCAGGGAACCATTCAGGTCAGCTTTCCTTCCCAAACTGCCTCTCAGATCATTATCTTAGGTACAAATACACATGCTGACAATTTCGGGGTTTCAAAACTCCCCTGCTAACTGATGGCTCTGCAGCAAGCCTGAGCAGTGAGTAGGACAACCTCACTGCTGTTTTCAAACATTTTAAAACAAAAAGCAGCCTCAAGGACAGCACCATTTCTTTCAAAACCACCGTGCAGCCTGGTTCTACAGGAATAATGAGGAATATATGATTGAGGCTGCCAAAACAAGTGTTCATTTCTCAAACACAGAGTCATAAATGTCTGCAGAAATGCATCCCGACGCCAAGGATTATTACAGGTTTTGTTAAAACAGCGGCTTAGAGTTAGAAGAAGAATCTCAAGTCTGTATATCCTCAAAGATTTCCATAGTAGGAAGCAGTACTGAAAACACTGCTTTCCTCCTTTGTGCAGAGATAGTCATAATACTACCAGACCATACGGATGCCCCACACTCTAGAATCAAAATGTTTAAGAATTCTAAGCTAGTTTCTCTGTGAACAATTCTGGTATGAAATACCTTGTGACTAACACGGTGCCAAGAAAGAAAGCATCACACAGTTCTTTGTTGCACACAGTAAAGGGCAGTTAGGGGGCACAGTTGTATGTGGAAGCTCTATTTTTTTTTGGAATAGCAGGGGAAAAAGAATAAAAGGAGTAAAGGTTCCTCTGAGAACTGTGGTAACTCACCAGTCCTTTAGCCAGTCCTTAACAAAAGGGATGGAAAAGAATTCTGTGAATGACTCATCTTTCCTCTTCGGGTTCTTGCTGATAACAAAAAAAAAAAAAAGAGAAAAAAAAACCCCAACTAATATTAATTTAAATTTGTAAACTAATGCCTTTGAATCACTGAGAATAATTAATAGCAAAAGCCACGATTAACTTACTTGTATAACCACTCGGTTAGGAAATCACAGGCAATAAATTTGGTCCTTTTTCTCTAAAGATAGAAGATAGTTTCAAATTATTTATTATCTTTGGATTGGTCACATGTTTTTACTACTGCAGAGGAACAGAAGCTAAATTGACTGCATTTATTAAATAAAATATACAGTACATTACTCTGTCTACTTTAATATTGCTACTGCCAACAATCAGTGCCTCAGCCAAAAGTTTGGAAACTTTATGGAACGCTTTCAAGTCAAGTCAAAAACTGAGTGAGGAAACTCTACACATCCTCCCTGGATACTTGCTGCCCTACAGCTCCAACAGCCCTCACAGAACAGTGTTCTAAGTGCCAGTCTCACTACAAAGAAATTAATGGGACTGGTAGATGAAAACATGCTGCAAACTACTCGCTGCTTTGTTCAAAGTTCTTTATCACAACCTAAAATACTTCACTGCTTCCAAGGCACAGAGAGAATACTGATGGAATGTTGTTTCCTCCTGCATGGAACCAGCTTGAAGGTGTTGTGAAGGTTTATGACACAGCAGAGTACTGGATGGCTGCTCAGACAGAGGTGTCTGCTGGGTAGCCCAGAGACAAGGCACATGCACATCCACAGCCTCACAGAGCATGGAAATCACAGAGAATCCAG
Organism: Zapornia atra; assembly: GCA_013400835.1. Lineage (NCBI taxonomy): Eukaryota > Metazoa > Chordata > Aves > Gruiformes > Rallidae > Zapornia > Zapornia atra. The sequence goes on along the minus strand of VZTU01008321.1, from coordinate 103,108 downwards.
TTAAAAGTTCAAAACCCAAAGCTTTGGACAGAACATTTGTGCCCTCTGCTCCCAGCTGTAAGACTTCTGCATGACCAAGGAGAATTTTGCAAAAGCCCTTAGTGACTCAGGCAGCCAGTGCCTGCCCCGCTGGACAGCACTGCCTGCTGTACAGTACCATTTGAGTTCAGGATGCAAAGTGTGATTTGAGGAGTACAGGGTTGATTAGGGCCCTCCATTTCTTAGCAACTTCCTCTCCCCACCCCAGCTCCACAGACCAAGTGTATAAACCAGTACAGGGACTTATTCACAGAATCCCCAGGTTGGAAAAGACCTTTAAGATCACCAAGTCCAACCATTCCTCTCCTGTGCTGACCCATATCCCTGAGCACCTCATCTCCCCATCTGTTAAACACACCCAGGGGTGGGGACTCAGCCCCCTCCCTGGGCAGCCTGTGCCACAGCCCCACAACTCTTCCAGGGAAGAACTTTTCCCTCACATCTGATCTGACCCTGCCCTGGCACAGCTTGAGGCCATTTCCCCTTGTCCCATCTCCTGTCCCCTGAAGAGACCATCACCCAGCTCTCTGCACCCTCCTGTCAGGTCAGTGCAGGCGGGGATAAGGTCTCCCCTCAGCCTCCTCTTCTCCAGGCTGAACACCCCCAGCTCCCTCAGCTGCTCCTCAGATATTTCCCCTCCAGCCCATTTTCTTGCTAAGAAAATGGCAATAAATACATAACTGGAAATTTAATGCCTGACAAGTGACTTTATTCTGTGCATTATCTTCACTGCCTGTGTGTTTCCCTGTACTGCAGGAATATGATGCAAAAGGGACTGAGGGGGTGTGAACAGAGAGGCAAAGTGCCCCCTGTGGCACAGTTCTTTCAGCTTGGGGTATCAGCACGTGGCATACTTTGACTGCACCCAGAGGAATGAAGGGCAGTCACAGAGCAAGGGGATGGCAGATGGGAAGGTTAGAGCCAGACCACATGGCATTCCCAGATGATACCCAGGAAAGCTTTTACTTTTTGAAGTGAATCTTCTCCTTGGTAGACACAGAGTCTGGCTCCCACAGGAAAGAAAGAGAACTACTTTTTTAAAACATAAAAAAAAAGCAGAAGAGATCATTACAAAACAGTTGTCATTCTGTACCCCACATGCCTTTACGATCTACTTCATGACAAGAAGAGCTTTGGGGTTCATTTAGTGCTGCTTTAGAGCCCCTGGCTGTGAAGGAACTCATCTCCCTAAGGAATCTTCACACCTGTCATGCTAATTCCAGCCACTGTTCAGAGAAGCCAAACACCTCAGCATTAAGAGAGCAACACCTTCACTGTGGGTGATTTTAGATGGTAAATGGACACATTTTGACTTGAACAGAATCTGAACGCAGACTCTGATCCTCATTGCCCACCTACTCACGCTGTTATGAGCTGGGTCCCATCACTTGGTGAATTGTTTCAGAGAGCAGATTCTATGCTTTGACAGCAACATTCAATTTAATCTAGCAGCTGCAATTTAATCTGGCTCAAGTAAATTGCTTTTCCTCCTCAACAAGAAAAAACGCTCAGAACAGTGTTGTCAAAACAGTCATCACCAACAGAATCAAATTTATCTTGCTTGATCCTCGCTACATCCAGTGAACGATGGATTCCTTCCATCAGGGAGGAATTTGGTCAAGCTGAGTATCTTTTTGTTATTTTTTTTTTGCCAGGAAACAGTGTGCTTTGCTGGTGAATTAAATCATTAGTTGCACAGCAGTCAACATTTATAGAAGGGAAAAAATGACATAAATTGACCCGCCGCTGACACGTTCCTCCTATGCTACATGCATCAGGACAAACACAGGAAATAGCTGCACAATGGGCATTGTTAACCTGCAGATGTGTTTAGAAACTATTTATTCTCAGAATTCATTTTCCATTTTTCAGTTTAAATATGATGTGCTTGGTAATAATAATGCAAAAATACCGGTGATGAGGAGATGGCAAAGGCACAAGGAAACGTTCCTCCATTCACTTTCCCTGGTCTATTGTAATTTAAAATATAATATGTTGTGTTACAGAGTTGGATACAACATCCTCTTTCTGTGACTGCTAGCCAGAAAGATGTCAGAGTTATGCTAATAAAAACATTTAAACACGGTTCAGTTTCAATGCTGAGAAAGGAATACATTAGTTCTCAGGAGAGACAAGATTTAAGGAAATACTCTTTCCCCTGGAGACATTTGACAGCAGATAGGATAAAGCAGGGGAGAACTTATGGTAGGGGAAAAGAAATCAGAGAGGGAATGCACTGGGCAACCTAATAGTTTCTTTCATCTCTAATTTAAAGATGAAGCTTCTGCAGGCTGTTCTCTTATTTATGTCAGCTTGAAGTCTGCAGACACATGTAGCAGCTGGTGGCTTTTCTAGGCTTGTGCTTTTCAGACTTTTCATACACACTACATAATGCAAGAGAGCCTATTTTAAATGAAATGTTTAAGTTGTTCTGTTTCTGCATCACCTTCCCACTAAGATCTTGCATGTTTCTTTCCTACACAAATGACAGCTTTCAGCCTAACAGTCTCCCTTCTCCCTGCCCATCTGATTCTTCCATTCTTCCTTTCCAGACATGGACATGTCCTTTCTGATGTCTTCCCTGAATTCCTCTGTTGGTCCCACCATCTGCCCTCTTACCACAATTTCAATTGCTAACCAACTCTTAATTTTTCATTCTCTTCTCGTTCATCTTCATTCCCCTCTGAAACATGAAAACCTTCAGTCCCACTCTTCCTTCTCCCTTGCAGTCCCCTCTCTCTTTTCCCAGGCTCATGCCATGTTGACTGCAGTCACTTTGATTACTCCTCCCTTTCTTCCAGTGCTTCTTCCATTTATCTTCCACTGTTTTTTTTCTATCCAGCTGCCCTTTACAGGCTTTAATGACTCATGTCTAGCCAAAACTCAAACCCAGTATTTTGTTCTCATCCTTCATGATTTCAGTTAGCTTAATCACAATTAATCATGGTCCTCTCCAGTTCTCTCATGAATCCCACACATCTTTCCACCCTTTGTTCTCCTCCTATTTTTTAAAGCTGTCTTCTGATGTGTTTTATCACAAGATTCCTTCTCCCTACCCCTAACCTTCTCTGGGTTTCTGAGGGCTCTGTTTTTGATCCTAAAAAATCAGTTCCACTTGTTGCACTAACCATTTTAATGCAAATTATCACATGGGTTTTTCCTCCAAATCCATATGGACCTGCACATTTCTTATGAAACAAAAGAATGATCAGAAATAACGGACTTAAGTCAGATAAGGAAACAGAATGTCCAAGTACAAGCACCTGGACCGTAATGGAAAAGAACACAGATATTTGGTTCTATGGCAAGCATAAAGAGCTATTGTTTTACTAGCTGTTGTTCCAAAGGAGGAAGAAATGATGTCACGGTGGAAAATGATCATCTGACATAAGCTTGATTTCCTAAACTTGCTTCCCCAATAGCAGGGGGAACAAAAATCACTTTGGTATCTTTTTGAGGTTCGTAAAAATGAGCCCATCTTTACGTTAGAAAATCACTGTTTGTATTAGTTTACGGTAAAGCAGCACACAGAATGCCCCCCAATCCATTCTGACCTAGGTACTCTGAGTATTTCTCAGAGTAAAAGTATATGAAGTAACCTTAGATTTGTCCTGAGTTTGAAACTGAAACATTTCTAAGAATTCTCATATTTTTCTATTAAGTGCTGCTCTACTGCCCTCAGAAACACATAACACCTCTCAAGGAGTGTATTTCAAGTGAGCTGTAAGACATGCCTTTATCCTGGTAAAGGATATGTGCTTCCTTATAAAAAGAAGAATCAATATAGATTTCATTAAAAGTGTTATGAATAATATATATGTTCAATCTATTCTTGGCTAGGTAATGTAAATGTGATGGCAGGAATGATGTACAGATATGACATAAAATAGCGACCTGGAAATGAACCATGTTCCTATTTTGCTGGTATTAATCACAGATTATAAATACATATACACAGGCCTATCAATCAGTCAGTTTGTAGATGCACACAAATCTTGGGAAGAGTGGGGAAGAATTGCAATAAATTCCTGTTATTGAATGTACAGATTTGGGTTTGAAATGTAAATCTGGGCTGTCCAGTCAGGCCTGGCAAGCTCTGTGTGGTTTTGGCCGTGCCAGGCACGTGCAGGCCAGGGACACATGGCATGTGTGTCATTTCCACAAGCTGTTCACACTGTTATCACAGAGTCGCAGAGTCACGGGGGCTGGAAGGGACCTCAAGAGATCATCAGGTCCAACCCCCTGCCAAAGCAGGGAAGGGCTACAAAGGATTAAAGACCTGGAGCATCTCCCCTATGAGGAAAGGCTGAGTGACCTGGGGCTGCTCAGCCTTGAGAAAAGAAGACTGAGAGGGGATCTTATTAATGTTTATCAATATCTCAAGTGTGGGACACAGGGGTAAATGCCCAGCCTCTTTTCTATGGTCTGTGGGGACAGGACAAGGGGCGCTGGCCTCGAGTTGGAGCACAGGGAGTTCCACACCAATCTGGGGAAGAACTTCGTCCCAGTGAGGGTGAGGGAGCCCTGGGACAGGCTGCCCAGGGGATGTGGAGTCTCCTTCTCTGGAGATAACACGGAGTCTCCTTGCTTGGCTATCCCTTTCATCTGTAACCCCAAGAGCACAGACTGTGTTCCTCAGTGTGTACAATTTAGAAAGAGAGAGATGTTTTCACTGCCGTTTATATGAATCACACTCTGCATTAAGCAGCTGCAAGTCAGAAGGGGCTCAGCTGCAGGCACAAAAATACAGACTTTTACACTGGCCAGTGTGGATGACAGGCAGGAAGGTGGAAAGAAATGGGAAAAAATTACCTCCATGGTTGGAGAAAAGAGCAGAAGTGATGGACGACCACACAACCCCCAGTGCCTCATCTACTGCCACGGCCTGTTAGGCTACACTGACACAATGAGCCTTCCTTTGCACCAGTGCTCATGCTTAAGCCCTCCCAATACACAGTGAGGAATGTCTCTCTGATTATGTTTACACACATGTACACTGGAAACAAATTTAGATAAATACATGTACCAAACAATCATTCTTAAAACGTACCATTTTTATAAGCTCATTAATGCTGAAAACCCTGCTTTCCAATTAAATGGTACTGACACAGAATGTTAAAAAGCTAAATTTAAAAATGTACCTCTATTAGGATGCCAGGCCAGCAAAAATAATTGAGTAATGAAGTAAAATTCAAGCTCTTCACATGACTCTCAAATGAGTGATGTGCATTAATCAGAAAGGAAGCCGGTTTCTCTACAACACAGCACTTCTTAGGCTAGATACAACTGGATAATTAAGGAGGATTTGTTGTGACTTAGAGATTGTCATAATGATCATGTGTGAGTGGTATGCAATCTGCTCTGAATTACTGGAGAAAACAAGATTCAACTCCAGATGCAAAACAACTCATGATATCTTATTTCATATCATCGTGGTTGGTTTTCTTGCAAAAGAGCAAATAAAGAAATACTGTCTGTGAAATAACAGGCTGTAACTTCCTGCCAGTGATGTGAGCTGGGAACTAACCTCAAAGCACTTTTCCTTCTCGGCTTGATGCAGAAGTTCCACCATTCCAGGTAGGAGTACTGGGAATATGTAATACTCTAAGTACTCTGTAGGAGAACCTGAGCGAAACAGTACAGCCATCACTTACAGGTAAGCACGTAGATATCCCAAAAAGACAAACATTAGGTATTATAAACTGATTATCAGTCATTTTCTCAACAGCATCACAGCTTGAGCTGAACAGATTCATTCAGTTCAGCCCACGCTGCAGATCTGTCTTCTCTTCAGCAAAGACCACATAAATTTGAGGAAATTTCAAACTGAAGGTGCATCCACACTGCAAGCTACAGTGTGCCTCAGACATGTCAGGCTCAGTTTGACACGAGCAAACACAGACATCAGAAGCACTTTAGCCACAGAACTGAAAAGCACAGTGGCCTCATTTACCCTGACAGAAAGAAAAGTAAATGAGGCTGCACTGAACTTGGCAATGTTACAGCCAGACCACTCCCAGTATCCACCTCATGCCCTTCACCACCTGCACCAACAGGGTTGGTCAAAAAAGTCATTTCTAGACAGAGGATAAATGCCAGGTTGTATCTCAGTGGTGCTGTGATTTCTTTCTCACAATTCCTTCCTTCTTGCCAAATCTGCCAGGAGTTTGACCACCACTCCAACCACTGAACTCTTCCACCTCGAGAGGGCTGTCTGGGTTGGTGTCTCTCTGGTGTCTGACCACACAGCCCTGACATGAGGGCTGTTCACCATCCTTCCCACGAGCTCACACAGACTCAGGCTCTGTTTCCTTCTTGGCTTTTCCCCACATCTCCATCTTCCCTAACAGAACCTTTCACCATCAACTTATAAACTGTGTGAACTGGAGGAGCCTTCTACCCCTTCTGACAAAGACTCCACATATGGAGGAACTCCAGTTCACCAGACCACATGGAAGTGGGAGCATGACCTTGTATGAAGCCATAAGAGCACTTCCCTCAAGAGAGGTGAAGAGAACCAAACCTTCAGGATCCTAGACCAGCAGGGGTGGCTTATGGGCTGAAGTGGTGCCCTTGATTTAAGGCCAGACTGCCTGCTGCTCAGCGAGTATTCAGGTTTTGGTGTGGTCAGTGAAGATTAAGCCATAGTGGCGTTCTGTTCTGGCAACACAGCTGAAGCTCTGAATTTATTCCCTGCTTTATACCTTTAATTGGTTCCTACACTGCCAGAAAATGCTCATAACTGGAAGGACACTATGTATATAAAAGCCAAGGGTAATGCTGCTTCTGACTAGCCAAAGGAATTCCTAATGTGCAAGAATGAGTGGAAGAGAAGACAAAAAAGAGGGATAAAATGCATAATAAAAAGACATTGCTACTGGGTAAATTCTACAAAGTATAGAAACCGATACAAAGGGAAGAACAAAAGTTTAGAGCTGTTTCCATTCTAATCTGCAATCAGACAGGCAAGGATAACATTCTGAAATCTGTTTTCAAACCCAACTATGTAGTTATTTGGGTTATTTAGTCTACTGAGCCTAGTTTTGCATTATTTAAGAGGAAGAAACTCTTGCCTTCCTCTGATTTAAGTGGCTAAATAAGAAGTCACTTGTTCAGAAAAGAACAGAACACCCTGAACAGTGAGACAATGCTACTGATCAGTAACACACGTTTGAACTTTCTTCCTCTGACTGAGTGGCCCAGCCAGCTCCCTGCTTACAGACCAGGGACTCACCCTGCAGATTCCACTTCAGGAGAGGAAGCAAATGACAAACCCTGCCAAAACACAAGAAAAATCATTCCAGCAGAGTTCAAGGTAACATCCTCTTACTTACATGTTTTTGGATCAGGGGGGTGTGGAAAGGCGGCCGCCTCGGCTATGGGAAGCAGCTCTTGGACAGCACTATCAGCTGCAGGGACTGAGTAAAATTCTTCTGTATGGAATGGCTGTGATATTCCTGCTTCCAAAGACACCTGTTTGGGACAAATGTAACCCATATAAACACCCCAAACAGACTGTAAAATTTTTTTATATATATATAAATATAAATTTTAAAATGTAAGGTCAGTTTAAAAAATATTGAATGGCAATATTCAATTTAAATATTAAATCATTTCAGTGTTTTATGAGTACTCTAAAAGAATTTTATGAGTACTTTAAAAGAAAGAATTGAAAAATCCAGCACAATAAAACCATCCCAACCCAACAGAAGGTGTATGAACAAGTCTATGCTGTGGATACCTAATTTCCCCATTTAGTTACTGCAAACCAGCCCTATGCAGATGTTTTACTATACTCACAGCTCCATGCTTTGATCCAGGAACATCTGGAAACTGGGGCTGTTCTGCTTCATACTCTAGGAGTAAAAAGAAGAACAACATTTATCCAAAAGACTTAAGAAACATATTTCTTCCTCTCCTAAACAAACATTACTTTCTGAAAGTACTTAATTCTAATTTGAAACAATAAAAACTAGCATAGAACAAATACTTGTTTAGCATGAAATCTAACTTTTTAAAACAAGTGAGAACATGACAGCCTCTTGCCTTGGCTTTAAGATGAGTTCAAGGTTCTTAGTGATAAAACCCCTTTATTGGGATAAAGACTATTAGCCAAAACAATACTTTAATGTAAGCAAAATGCAGATGCTTGCACAGAATTAACCATCCTTTTTACTAGCCTGCAATAATCCTTTTGAACTGGAATTCTACTATTACATCCCCAGGGCATTTCTAAGTACTAGTCTCCACTTTTAAAAAGCTGTAAGTGACCCATGGAGTGAATCACAAGGGAAACAGAGGAGGACAATGGACCCAGTAGGAAACAAACTCACAGACTACACACCACAGACAATCCTTATGGCCAAACCCAGCAGCTTTGCCTTCTACTATTGTAACTGGGAGACTTATTGGTGTGGCTACTTCCACATGTAGCACAGACACCTCAGCTGAGCCCCATTAGAATAAGCAACTTTATCCCTACATTAAAACTGGCTGGTTCGATGCCCAATGCCCACTTTAAGGCATTATAAAGTACCAAGTGCAGGCACAGCCCTGGTGTTTCTCTCTCAGCTTCCCCATCAGCCCGAGTGCTCTCAGATTTTGGGAACAGAGAGAGACTTTTGAATTGGGCTCCAGGAATGTAAGTTTGATGTTCATTGTTGTGTGTAAAAGCAACACCGCTGTCAGCTCACTGCTTCCCAGGGCCACAGTTTCACCCTATGGCCAGGGCACCCCCAACCCTGTGGGGTGCTGCACGGTGCTCCAGAGCAATAAGCGGGTATTCTGGCCCCACACGGAAGGTTGCTTCTGTCCAAAGACGACGGCAGGAAAGGGAAGGCAAGGCCGAAGAGGGCCCCGGGCCTCGCTGAGGGTGGTGTGGGCTGGAGCCCTCCGCCCCGGGCAGGTGCAGCCAGGGCCCCGGGCAGGCCGGAGCGGGTACGGGCGCGCCGCCAGCAGGAAGGGAGGGAGGCCGCCGGCCTCTGGCCAGGCCGCGGGCGCCTGAAGCCATGGACCCTCCCGCGGGGGGCGCGGAGCCAGACCCCGCGTCCCTCTTCCCTCCCCCCGGAGGCCGACAGCCCCGAGAGCGGCGGGGGAGCTACTCCCACCTGCGCACACCCGCTCCCAGAGGCTCGGCGACCGGCCGCCCGCCGCCATGTCGCGTCACCGGGGCAACCGCTCCGCGGGGCGGGTACGACCGCGTTCCCCTTCCGGGGCGGCGGGCGCTGCACGTGGGTCGCGGCAGGTAAGCGGCGCCGGGCGGCCCGAGGGGCCGGTGGACGGGCTGGGGCCGCGGAGCGGGATGAGGGGCGACCTTCGCCCCGTCCCGTCGCCTGGTCCCCTGAAGGAGGGCTCAGGCGGCGGGCCCGGCGCGGGGGGTGCTCGGAGGGGCCGGGGCGATCCGGGGGCTCCCGCGGCTGGGGAAGGGGCAGCGGTAACCCTGAGGGCTGGACGCCGCTGGCAAGAAGGGAGCCGGGCAGGAGCCAGCGGGCTGCTCGGCAAAGGTGTCTCCAGCTGGGCGCCGCGGGCGACTCGGACGCAGCCTGCCCGGAGGCGGGAAGGGACGAGGAGCTGGAACAGAAGCTGAGGCGAGGTAATGGCTGAGGTGCCTGAGGGGGTCCTGTAACGCCAAGGTAATGGCTGAGGGGCCCGGGGGAGGTACTGTAATGGCAGGTGGGTGTCACAGCCGTGTTTGGTCTGGGATAAGTGAAGGCCATACGCAGGTGAAAACCCACCCTAGATGCTTACCGATACATGGATATGTGTGTGTGTGTTCTGTCCTTCCGGAGAGCTTCTTAGAGGGTGGGCAACTCTGAGGATGTCATGCTTGGCACCTGGCAGAAAGACGGAGTTACAAACTAACCAGGACATAACAAAAAATCACCCCTGGGCCCTGCAGCAGGCTGTGTTTTCAGCACTGTATGCTGCTCTGCTTCCCTCCCTCATGGAAAGCGGAGTGTGACACTGGGAAGAGAGTGCAGGGAACTGGAATTCTTTCAGAATAAAGGAAGACGAGGTAGATTAGGACATGCATCGTCTTGTTGAAGCAGCACACTAACATCTTTTGTTTCATTTTATAGAATGATAATAAAGAAAAGGAGAAAGGAAGTTCATGAGGAACCTGTTCAGAAGAAGAAGAAGGCGAAAAATAGTAGGAGTCAGGCTGTTGTTATAGTCGAGAAGGATGTTCAGGCTGTCATTAAAAGTGAGGAGGATGACCAGGTGGATGACCAGCTTGAGATGAAAACTGAGTTAAGGAAAAAGAAAAATTTAAAAGATGAATGTTTAGACCAATTAGAACTGAAGAAAAAGAAGAAAAGCAAGAAAAAGCAAGCTGACTCTGAATTACTGGAGGAAGCACGTTCAGAAAGCTTTGTGAGTGTAGGAGGCTACCTGGATTCAGAACCTCAGGGAGAATCAGAGGATCAAATAAAAATTCTTAAAAAGAAGAAGAAAAATGCTCAATGTCATTCCCCCTTACTGTTGGAGACTAATCAGGGCAGTGACGTGGAGCTTTTAGATCATTGTACAGATGGTATTAAGGAAAATGAATTTTCCCTTAAAAAGAGCAGGAAGCATCCTGCTTTGTATTGGGAGCCGGCTGGTGACACAGCTAAGAAAAAAAAGAAGAAAGTAGCTTTTCCATTAGAGGACATCCAGGACAGTGAACACAGACAGGCTGGAAACATTTGTAAAAAGCCACACAAATCCATCTCACAAGAAAAAACTTTTCCTAGTGAAAACCACGGAACAGGTGTTACCCAGAATGATGGGGAGAGTTCTGTGAGAAGAAAGAAGAGAAAGAAAAATAAACACAAGTTTGACTCTGTTTTACTGCTAGCAGATGACCAGGACAACATCTGTGGAGCTCCTGACAGCCCCATGGCATTATGTGACTTCAGAAAAAGGCAAAGAAAGAATTCCCAGGAAATTGCTGTCACAAATAGAGAGGAAGAGGATACTACTAACTCTGGAAGTATCAGAGAGACCAAGAGGAAGAAGAAGAAAAGCAAAGATGCTTCTCCCTTAATATGGGAAGGTGATCAAGACTACAGTAGCCGAGTTCCTCATCAGTGTCTCCCAGCACAGCAAGAAGTTGAGTCTGAGGAGAAAGAGCTTTCTGGAAAAACCTGTGGGAAGACCATCAAGGAGAATGGTGAAGTAATCAAGAAGAAAAAGAAAAAGAAGATTCAGAAAGAGGAGGAAGAAAGGACACACTCAAAAGCTTTCTCAAGTGGTGACAGCGTACTGAAAAGCCAAACCCCAGCGCTGCCGGGGAGCAAAGTGCAGCGAGCTGAGCGTGGCACAGGGGACGCTGTAGATGGGGTATTATGCAGCAGTAATCATCTGCCCTCTGACAGGAAAAGGAAGAAAAGCAGGAAAGAAGCACCACAGGACTCTGCTGAAGGACCAGGTCTGAAAGGAAATGCAAAAAAGAAAATGATAAAGAAGAGGGAAGACGTGGGAAATGAGGCACTGGTAAGTGGTAAATAAGAGGGTGTCTGCACACTCCTGCTGAGGAACCGAAAGCTTGTGGGTAGACGGTTCCCGGTGTGCAGGCTGCTCTGCCTGTTCAGCCCCACAGGGTCTGCTCTAGGGGCCACCTCTGGGTTTTGAGAAGCAGGATCAGCTGATTCACAGCGTGCAATCGCTGTGAAACACAGGGAAGTATCGTGTAATGCCTGCTGCTGCAGTCATCTGGTCTTCTGGTTGTGAAAATGTAAATGTTACACCTACCAGCCACACTGGCACAGAAAGAAGGCTGGTGGGCTCCATCCCTCCTTCAGTTGCTCTCAGCCAAGTGGCAACACTCCTGTAGAACAGGATTTTAGTACCGTGTTGTTTAACTTGAGCTGGTTGGTACTGCTGGCAGCACGAGTGCATCTCATGGTGTGTGTTTGACTTTTCCTTGAGCTTTTGCCACTGGAATGGCTTGGTGTTGGGAACAAGGGGGAAATATAGTCAGGGTTCCTGTTGTCTAACTTGGACAGACATTCAGAGGAAGCCTAAGAACCCTAAGCTAGGCCTATAGCATGGATGGATGAATTCTGATAGAAGAGCACTAGAGAACAACCAAAACACAAATTCTTAAAATAAACCTGTGCAGGAAAATAAATAAATTACAACTGAATAAATTTACAACTGAAATAAAGTACAAGGTGGAACAAACATGGAGAGAAGCTGAGGAAAGATCTGAAATACAGAGCTTGCTGCTCTGATTTTTTTTTTCCCCCCAAAATATTGGACTGTTAAGTCAGGGGTTTATTGCTTTAACTTTCTTCTTTTTTATCTGATTAGGGTCATATTTTAAAGCTGGTTTAAGTACCTGAGGTTAGTACCTGCATGCCTAACCTCTGTTGTTACCATTGGGAATTAAGCCACGAGATGCTCAGGAATTCAGTATGTATCTGTCTGTATTTTTAGCTGCTTAAACAACTTTGGAAGCAGCACATTGCAGATCATTAGGAGCTGGGTTTTATTAATGGGAAGCTGCACTCCAGTTCTGTCTTTTTTTTAATCAAGAATTTTGCATGCTGGGCTGGTTAAAAGTCAAGCCCTAGTTAGTAAAGCATCATGGAAGACTTGGAAACCAGGGCTAGAGCAGGCCAGAGCAGTAGCTGCCTCAAGCACCCTTCACAGTGTGCTCTGTTACATACTCACACGCAGTTTCTTCATGCTCTGTGGAAACCTGGAGGCATTCTGGGCTCTAGAGCTCATAATCCAACATAGATTGATGTGAGTGTATTCCTGGAGCTCCAGGCACGGGCTTGGTCTGCAAGGGGGTGTGTCAGGGGTGTGTGTGCTTATCAGTTACTGGTGAGCTGGTGCTTGGGGCTTTTTACTTGGGTTTCTCCTTTCCACCTTCCAAAGGACAAGGTGGTCTTATTGCAGGATGTATTTCTGATTCAATCAACAGTCCCTTTTTGAAACTGTTTGGAATCTTGGGGCTGCTCATGCTCTGTGGAGGCAGGACAAGCCTCCCACTGACGGGGATACCTGCACGACCGAGTACAGTGGGAAACACAGCAAATACCTTGCAAATAACTGTGGAGAAGGTTGTGGGGTGATGCAGATGTTGTTTCCCTTTCCCATATTCAGCTCTGTCCTGTAGAATAAAGAGTCCTTTAGAGACATTCTTCTGAAGGTTGAGAAGTCTAGGTAGATGGGGTCTAGAGAAATCTTATTCCTCCTGGGCCAGAAGGGGCTACAGTGGTAAGTGGCTGGTAACACCGGTCTTGAGTCGGCCTGTGCCATGGTCTTGAATCATCTCCTAGTCTACAGCATGTCCCACGCACTGCTGCAGGCTGTGATTATCCCTCTGTTGGGCTTGTGCAGGGAGCAGAAGAGGAAGTTTGTACAGACATGTGGAGCGATACCCGCTTGGCATCAGGGAGGGATGGTTTTCACCTTTCCACTCACCTCACCAGCGTGGGGGAGAGCGAGGACTTGGTTTACTACCTCTGAAATTGTTTGCCTGGTCCTACCAGCTGTGAATGTGCTGCCCTTCCATGAAGCTGGGGGAAGAATGTCACAGCCCCGGAGGGGGAATAGCCTTCAGCAGGTCAGCACCACACTCTGGCTTACCAGGGATGGGGCCGTGCTCTTCCTCCCTCCTTCTCTGCCACAGCCTTCCAGCTAAGAAAAGAAATTAAATATCTTGGAGCTGTTTGCAGAATCCTGTCACTACGATTTTCCTCCCTGTTTGAATAGCTCTGAAAAGGCAGTACCAGGGCAGCTAGAAGTAAACTGGGACTTGGTTTGGGTTTTTTTCTTTTCATTCAAGAGACTGAGCTCTCCTGTTTGCAGACAGCATTGTCATGTCTTTAATTGTGTGTGTGCAGTGAGTGTACAGAAGTTATTTGGAAAACGAGGTACATCATTCACAGCACTATATAAAACTGTAAAACCTCAAAGTAACAGCAGCTTCCACCAACAGAAGCACATTACAAATCTTCTCCCTGTCCTCCTGTTCCCTGGATGCTTCATGCTTGGGTTATTATGTTAGCTGTATCCATAGATCTTCCCTTTGGCTGCCTTTTCCAGGCTGGACTAAAGCTTATGTCTCTGATTTACTGCTGTCCTGGACTTACTGCTTATCCTAGGTACCCAAAAATCTCACCCTTGATAGGAATTAAGAAAGGCTGAGGGCAGTGTAAAGGTGAGTTGATGGGAGTGAAGCCTGGTGAAGGGCTGTGCTCACAGAAGAGTTACTGGTACCGGCCTGGACGCTGCTGCTGATTCCACCCCTCCTGCCCATCAGTTCCTGCCGTGGCTGCTCAGGCTCCTCACATCATCCCTGTTCCTCACCCTCAAACGTGGAACTGTCGTGTCATCGTAGGAAGCACTTTATGTACACATTGTGCCTCTCCCTGGGCTCTTCCCAGTCTAGAAGCTCCTTGGGGATGATCATCTACTCTGTACTCGTACAAGGCAGAGCACAGTGCAGCTGCCTCTCCATTGATTGGGGTTGTAATTGGGATTTGGTTGGGTTTTTTTAAGTGGCTAGAGGAATCAATGTGCCTCAAGATCGTCACATACCTTCAGGTGGGCCATTACCTTACCACCAATTTTTAACTTATTTTTCACTTTGACTCTTTCTGTCCCTTATTTCAAGTATAAATTTAATCTTCTTTGAAACAGTTTAATTGGAAGTAACCCTCTCTGCAAACACTACTGTCTGTGCCACTGACAGGTCCATTTTAATGGGTGAATTTAAAAACACCCCCTTCCCCTTCGTTAAAAAAAGGATCTCTTCCTTGAGGAGAAACCTCTCCATAGAGATACCTGGCTGTAATTGGTGTTTACAGCTTGGATCTGACTTCTCCTTACCCCAGAACATCCTTAGTGTATTGCTCAGTACAGCGGTTTTACTACTCCCAGAGTCAGAGCTGTGTGAATTCTAATTAACCAGAACAAATAAAACTATTGATACAGGCTTTTTCCTTGTTTTACAGGAAAGTGTGGATGATGTCACTATTGTGCAGGAAAAAAAAGGAAACTGTGATGAAGTTAACATAGACAAGGTATGCTTTGTCTTAATTGTGTAAGGTTTAAAGCAAGTCAGCAATTAACACATGCAGAGCATTTGTAACAAAAGCCTGCTCGCTTGCTCAGCTGTGCCAGGCTTTCCCTAGAGCTCTGCACCAAAATGGGCTTCACCTTCTGTGGGTTAAATCCAAAATACCCAGCTCCAAACAATGTCAGAAGCTTCCAAGTAGCTTATTAGGTGAAATGAGGTTTCTTTGCCTCTCATCAGAGTTGGCAGTTTCAGTGTAGCTGTGAGCTGCAGTTAGAAGATTAAACGTATCCGCTATGGCAAACTGTTATCACTGGAGAAACCTCAGCTCTGGGGTGGAGCACAGAAGAGAGTCACATGCAGCTTTGTACATATCCTTCCAAAAATGCAAATAGAATTATTCTTCCCTTTATGCTGTGAATGAAATTAGCTGTCACTTAACGCACAGAAGATGGTGTCTTGTGCTGTTTTCTCTGCACGCTAGGTGAGGCGGCGGGCTTTGCAAGAAGAAATCGATAGAGAATCGGGCAAAACTAAGGTTTTCAGTCCCAAAGTGGAACGGGTATGTATGAACTCTGCCCTCGATCCCATGGGATGCTGTGTCCCACAGCAAGTGCCTGGAAAAAAGCACTGCACTCCTGTTTGGCTCAGGCACATGGCTTGGCACAGCCTTCTTTCTGACTGTAAATACAAGGTCATGCTGTAGAACAAGTTAGAACAGTCCCAAGAAAGTCTGGGAGCAGATCAGTGAGCTTCAACAGCAGCTGGCGTTGTACAGAGCTCTAAATCTCATCACCAGTCCTGAAACACAACGTTTTCTGTGGTTCCTCTGGAGAAGGAGCCACCACAAATGGCTACAGAAGCTGTGAAATCCCTAATTCCATACTCTGGGTTATGCAGTCACTGAGTTGCATCCGTTACTGTCTGTAAGACTTGCAGGCGTTCAGGAATGGGTGCGTGTGGAAAGGGAAAAGGGATGACAGCTGGCACTGAGCATGAGTGATACTCTTCTCCAATTCCTACATCCTTCCTCTGTCTCTTTGGAAGATGATTCTTTATCCTTTGCTGTTGCATCCTCCCAGCAGGCTTAAAGCCAGACAGGGAAACTCCTGCAGTAGCATTCAGCAGGGGTAGAAAGATTCAAGCATTAACAAGGATTTGCTGGTGATTCCCAATTCTTAGTTGTTTTGCAAGACCACTAGTATGCCTAGAGAGTTGGAATAGACCTCAAAGAAACTCCATAAACAACTCCAGTGGTTCCTTACATCACAGGAGGCAGGCTGTAAGAGCTCTGGAACTGCAGCTGTGTCATAGTCCCCAAAGTCACTGAGAAAAAGGACATCCTTGGCAGAGAGCTCAGCTCCTTGGTGTTCGTCTGCCTCTGTTTAGTAGCAGGTAGAAGAGTAGAAGCTATGAAAACTAATCTGTCAGCTTCACAAAGAGTGAGCAGGGGATGCTGCAGCCAGAAGTACGTGGTGCCTGCCCAGGCTTCACTTAAAACCTTCCAGGGCTTGAGGAGCCATAATGCTTTGTGCATCTGTGCAGGTGTCTCCCCTTCCAGAGGGAGGACACGGGCAGCAGCACGTGTGGCTGGCACAGACCTGGGCTAAAGCAGCAGCGTGTCTTTGAGCAAGGTAAAAACACCAGAGCATTGTGGATGGCGTGCTTTGACAGCAGCTGTTCAGGCCTGGGATAGTGAATGACTCCAGCCTCACTGTATTTTAACTTAACCCCCCGTGCTACAGCTTGCCTGCAATGCTGTGTAGCACACTGTGTGGCACGGTGGCTGTCTAGCTGAGAACGACTGTTTCATGCAAGCTACAACTGTTCAGTTGGAAGGATTTCAGGCTTTACATAAACACACTGCTAAACTCAACATTTCTTTCCTTTGATGTAGCCAGCTCGGTCTGTTTAATTAGTGATCAAACATTCCTCCATTTAATACCACCCCCAGTTTGAAAGCAAAAAGGGGGAGTAGCAGCGCTGCTAAAAATAGTTACAGTGACTGCATAGCTGCTGGCTACAGCTCAGGGGCTAAGCAGGAACAGGCTTCCTTATCCAAAGCTCTTAGGTAAGCCAAAAGTTCATAAACTCTGTGAATCATAGGATGGGGTTTGGGTTATCCACAAACAGTAGAATTCAGGTTTTACTCAGATGTTATGTCCTCAGAAAGGACCAGACAAAAGGAAAAGCCTGTAGAAGCGAACAAGTTCAAAGAGCACAGTGAAAGGGGGAGCTGAGGGACAGCAAACTGGGAGGGGAGGCCCCAGGGGCAGTTATCATTAGCCCTCGGGTTTTGCCCCAGTAGTCTAATTAGCAGGATGAGAATGCTTAAAGTGTGTGAGCCAGGCTGAGCACTGTCCCCAAAGCTAACGTAACCACACACTGCTGAAAGGAAGTGATAACCATGACAGAGGAGGAAGAGGATGAAGCCTGACAGTGTCTCAGAATGAGAGCAGTGGGTGGGCAATGTCTGGCTTCCTGGCTCCCATACTGGAGCAGCTCCCCTACGAAGAGAGGCTGAGCGAGCCGGGCTTGTTCAGCCTGGAGAAGAGAAGGCTGCGGGGGGACCTCATTGCAGCCTTCCAATCCCTGAAGGGAGCAGAGAAACAGGAGGGGAATCAGCTTGTTAAAAGGGGCTGGACAGGGGGGATGGCAGGACAAAGGGGATGGATTAAAACTAAAGGAAGGAAGGTTTAAATTATATATTAGGGGGAAGTTTTTTACAGAGAGAGTGGTGAGGGGCTGGAACAGGCTGCCCAGAGAGGGGGTGGGTGCCCCATCCCTGAGGGTGTTCAAGGCCAGGTTGGATGGGGCCCTGGGCTCCAGACCTGGAGGTTGGTGGCCCTGCCTGTGGCAGGGCGTTGGAACTCTGTGACCCTTGGGGTCCCTTCCAACCCAGACCAGTCTGTGATTCCAGGTCGTGTTATCCAGAGAGCAGAAAAGTCAGGGCTCCTAAGGACGGGTGCTTCTGGAAGTGCAGAGCCCCAGCACCAGGTTAAATGAACTGAACACTAATGAAGATGCCCTCACGTGGGGTTATGTCATTCCTTCATCACATCCCTCACAGCCCCGAGTGACTGCATCCCAGCTTTGTCACCCTGTCACCTGCTGCTGTTCTCAGTGTGCACAGCCAGAAATTGTCTTCCTCAGTCTTGGTGTTACTTTATTTCAGCATTAACCTTGTTTTGCTTCACAGGACGTGCCGCTGGGCCAGTGGAGTACAGCTGCTTTCCAGAGCTCTGAGGAAAAAATGAAGTTTTTTAGACTGATGGGTGGCTTTAAAAAGGGTGCTGTGCCCAGCCACCACCTCTCAGCTACTCCAAACAAACCCAACATGGCTCTGACCAGGGAAGGGGAGGAGAAGTTGCAGCAGGCTCTGAAGACGGAGTTTGATAAAGCAATGGACTTGAAGCAACACAGAGGAATCGGCCTTGGATTTCAACCTGCTGCCAACAAAAAAGTATACATAGACAAATACACATCTAGATCTATAAAATTTGAAGATTAAAACTCTTTAATAAAAAGGGATAGAAAATTCAACGGGGAAATTTCACTGTCCCCATCTTTTTACCTGAAATAAAGTAGAAAGTGTTTCAGAAACTTATTCATGGGGTATTTTTGAAACAAGGTTTCAGTGACACACACCAGGTGCTGTGGAGCTGGATCCTCACTTCAGCTGAATAGGAAGTTTTGGAAACTACAATGTTTTGTGCAAGGCAAGAGCCAGCCTCCTTCCAGGACTGAATGTACGAGGGCAATGCCTGCAGGGAGTTCAAACTTAGCAGGTTTTTTTTGAAATACTGATTTCATAAACTTATTCTTAGCTGCATCATAGTGATTCAAAAGAATTTTAGTGTGGAATCGTCACATTTTTACAGTCAGTGAGTGGTACAAAGCAATGGCATTGTACTTTGAAGAAACTGCTGGCTTGATGAGGGAAGATTTTTAATTTGGAAAGCAGTTTCTTAAATATTAGCATCCTCATTATATCAGTGAACAGCCTCTGTACTCTTAACTGTGCTCAGGGAGTTGGATTTTCAAGCAAATGACGGTAGTTGTGCTCTGGCCATCAGCACCAGAGGATCTAGGTTTCCTACATCATCGAAACAAGGTGCATTACATATCTGAGTGGAATGTCTAACCTCTGGACTCTCAGAGTGCCTGTGCTTTACTTTCACTGGTTCTTAATGAGAGTCAAATACAGGAGACTAATGGGGGATGTCATGCTTAGAATTCGGGTTCAGGTAGTGGAGGTTTTGGCTGAAGGCAGGTACTGAATTCAGGCCCTCAGCTATTTGCCTGGCAAAAAGAGAGTTAAAAGAAAATGTTGACTAGTGACTTCACTGAGGAGGAGAGGGACAGACACAGAGCTTCCTGCTGTGTACCAGTCTCTGGTGGGTGGCGACTAGTGGTGTCCTGCCGCTGTCACAGGTGCTGGGGTGATGCTGTCCCTCACCTTGCCTCTGGCTAAGGGCTCTCTCCCATGCTGAACTGCGCCGTGCGTCCCGTGAGCGGCTGGGCCCCAGCTCTGGGTGGCCTGGCACTGCGCTCCCCAATACCACGCACACGTAGCTGGGGAAGAGCTGTGTCCAGCAGCTGAACTCTGCCTGGCCTGGAGAGCTGGTGTGCACAGATGAGGAGAGCTGTAATAAATAGAGTGCTTCAACTAATTAATTTTTCTCTAACATGGAAGTAAGCCAAAGGCATCTGATTGGAGTGGTTACATTAGCTTCTAAGCTAGATGTTTGGAGTGTGCTCCTGATAACCAACCAGAGCCTTCTGCTGCCTTTGAGCTATTTTTGCACTAATAAAACCAACAGTAAAACATCTGAAAGCATTTCTCATGGCAGTCCTGCATCAATAAAGACAACAAAATTAGACAAGGGGTAAAATGTGGGTGTGTGGGTCAGGGGGAGGGCTGGGACCTCTGTGGGGCAGAGAATTGGGACCCCCTCACCCTGGGCTCGGAGCAGTATGTTTGCCCCCCAGGGCAGTTACTGCCCCACAGAGCTGCATATTTGGGGGTGTAGGGAGCTCAGAGTTTAACCCCACTTACCCAGGTCGTGGTTTGTGTTTCCAAGCCCAACAGGAAGAATCCTCTACGTGCTGTTGAGAGAGTTGGCTTTGTGCAGCTGCAAGGAGGGAGGTTAAATCAAAGCAGGACATGATTACACGTGCAGTGCCAGCGTTTCATGGGAGCTTTGAACAGAATGATTTAGGGAAAGTCGATGCAGTTTCTCTGTACTAAAGGTTGGAAAGGTTCAGTATCAAGTTGATGCCACTTCCAAGTATCCTGTATTCCTACAGAGAGTGTGTAACCCAAGGGGCCCAGGTCAGCTCTTCACCACCTTAACCCAAAATACCTGTTGTAGCTGTACTCTGCTTCAGTAACCACCAGGAGATGAGAAACCTGCCACAGGGATGGTTTCATAATTTGGGGAGCATTTATTATCAGCTTGCTACCTCCATAAATGCATGGTTCTAGCAAAACTGATTACTTGGCCTCAGCAAACTAAAACATCGTTGTCCAAAAATGTACTTTAATATCCATGTAAGGATTTAGCTCATTAAAGCACTTGCCATTAAGTGAAAGCAGCAATACATGAGGGTCTCAGCATGGTCCCTTCCCGTGGGACAGAAGTGCTGAAAGGGAGATTTATCAGGTGCAACAGCAGTATGCAGAACTGAATCCCACAGGGGTAAGGTGAAACAGTGGTACACACAAAACACCCTCCAGCACAAACAGAGGAACTGCCAGTTGTTTTATTCAGTGACACAGCATGCTCTGCAGGTGGTACTTTGCATACATTTCCATATTCCTTTGCAGACAGCGCTGGAAAGATTCCTCCCCTTTTCCAAAGCACCACGGAGCTAAAAGGAAAGCATCATGTCTGTGAAAACACACTGTAGGAATGGGAAGAGGAACAACCCGGCTGTTCTCTGATACTGTAACTGACCAAACAAATGTTGGCAGCATCCCAAAGCAGAAAGATGACTTCACAGTGCACTGCAATCCTGCTTTCCACAGAGGAGAAAGGCTGTTCTGCAAGTGGGATGGAGTTGGGAGGCTGTGAATTGATCCGTGCAGGTTAGCTTCTTCCTTTGTTGCTGAAGTGACAACAGGTTGGATTTGGAAAGGCGTTTGCAACCACAGAGGTTCACAGTACCCTTCCCTGAGTCTGAACCAGCGTTTAAAGAATAGAATGGTAAAACTGGAAACAGAAATTCAGATTTAATTACTGCACTGAGCAGCTTTACCTGTGTGCAGGTAACCCTGTCCCACTATGAAAAGTACAAATACACTGAACTCCTCCAACCAAAATGCAGGTCTGGGATTTCTGGCCTCAGCCACATGCTCTCCTGCCCAGCCGACTCCTGGGAAGAGCTGTCTGTCTGTCCCTCAGGTGCGGGACTGCAGAGGAAGCCGCTGTGCCAGGTCTGTGAAGTGACTCATTTCAGGCTGCTTGCTTCGCCTCTTGATGTACTCCAGCGTTTTCACCTGGGCAGGAGAAGCAGTTAGAGACTGTCAGCATCCTTGTCTTGCCTCACTGCACTGGCCATTGCTTAATGTATGTGAGTGAGAGACTCCTGATGTTCCCCACATGTGCCCAGCTACAGGGGCACTTGGATTTCTTGCTCCAGAGCTCATTCCCTTGTAGCCTTTAAAGGCTCCAGCACACCCAGGTGCCCAGCACACAGTTCCTCCAGCCAGTAAAAGTGCTGCTTCCCTTAAAGATGGGTTTCTATACTGAAAAAAAGTTCTATCGCCCACCATTCCTGGGTTCTTTAACGTGTGAAATACACTCCACAGTGACAGAAAGACACAGACCACTTGAAATGAGACCCTGCCTAATTCATTAAGAAGAATTTAAAAAATAAGTTGGTTTTTTTTTAAAGCTAATTTAACTTTTTTGGAGAGAGAGAGCAACTTGTAAAAAAGATTAGGTTTATCCTGATCAAGAAAACATCACCTTTTCCCTAACAAGGAGTTGAAAATGTCCCTGGAAACCAAGATTTGTCTGTTATCTGTTCTCCTTACCATCGTCTTGGTGTCAGCAAAGCCGTGTTTCTGAGCCAGGTTCCAGAGGTTGACTGAAAGCTGGTTTAGTTTGTTGTTTCGTAGATCCCCATGAGCTAAAATAGTGTTAAAGAAGTAGAGGGCCAACTGGCTCTGTCGCTTTAGGGTCTGTAATGAAAAGAGATTCCTGTATTACCATACAGTCATCCCAAAATATCCAGCAGAACCTCTCCGGGCTCTCCAAACTCTCTGAGGCCCAAGGGGCAGGTACAGGTTTTGTTACACAGAGTGACAGTCACACCACAACCATTTAAACTGCAACAAGCAGCGACAATCATGAATCGAGCTGCTGTAAATGGAGAGATTGTGCAAACTGCTGCACCTCGTTCCGCTTTGGCACAGCACAGTGTGCAGCTCTGACACCTTCTCAACTCCAGACTCCCTCCAACTGCACAGAAATCACCCTCCCACAGACCAGCCCCACATGTACATCACCGTGACTCTGTGTTTTTCAGAGACACCAGGGTCACTGCTTGAGATTGACCCAACTTCAGGCTTTTTTCAGCAATCTGTGCTGCTCTTATTTATTTCACCAAAGACACATTTTCCCTGCTATTCATTTACTGAAACTTTGGTGATATCAACATACTGGCACCGTATTTGCAGCTCCTCTCCTCTCCCTAAAATTGCCAAGCAGGGACCTTGAGGAGGACCCTGGCTTCACACCATCTGCCATGGAGGAGCACCTTGGCCTCTGTGGGGGAGTTGTAGGCTTAGCACAGGATTGTCTGGGCCCCACCAGGTGCTACTGCCCTGACTTGGGGGTGTGGGAACAGAAGTGATCAAAATGCTATTTTAGAGTCTGCCTGCTCCTACAGAGTGGGTTTTAGAAGGCTAAAAGGCCTGAATTATTATTGGATGCATCTGAGACGTAGTGTTTGTTTATACTGCTCTGCTGCAGCCGTCCTTTGGATTTTGCTCAGGAAAGCACAGTTCCCTCTTACACAGAAACCACAGCAGCAGAGGGGTAATTAAACCAAAACTGTCAATAATTAAAATAAAACCTAATACTTGTTCCCTCTGGGTTCAATACACATGAGGGTAGCTGATACCCAGACACAAAGCTGCCCCCATCTCTGCCTCACTCCCCCAGCGATCGCTGCGGCTGCTGCTCTCCAGACACGACAGCGATGCCGCCTCTGCCCTTTCCCCAAGAGACTGAAAACAAATTAATTCCCCATCTCGCTGCCCACAGAAGAGAGGTCAGATGCTGTTAATCAGAGAAGTGACACAGGCTGAGCCTTCTGTCCTCCAGAGGAACAGGGAAAAGAATAGAGAAAGCCCTGCCATCACAGAACTAACCAGAGAGGGGACACAGCGTGGCCCGGCTGGAAACATCAGGCTGCTGCAGAACGTGTGACCCACACAGCACATCTGTACAAGCAGAACACATCTGGTGCATCCCAAACTCTGCACACATGTGTGCCCATGTGATTCATTACAGTTAATTACATGAAACTACCAAGGCAACAGCTCCTCATCACTGAGGAGCGTGGGGCTGTGCTCCATCCCAGCGAGAAGTATTATCCCTCTGCTCCAGCACCAGCAAGACAACTACAACTCCCAAAGACATAAACAGAGGTGGTGGCTTGGGGCTGCCAAGGACACAGCAACACACTCTTCATGCTTTGGATCAGAAGTGCCAGTGGGATAAAACACACTCCATCTGGACACTGATCATGGAGTAGCAAGAGACAAGGTATTCACACTGCTCAGAAACCCAGAGGACAAGATTAGTCTCCCCACACACATGTGAAGGTGGGAGGGCTCTATGGTATGTGCCCTCATAGAATCCCAGACTGGTCTGGGTTGGAAGGGACCCCAAGGATCACAGAGCTCCAACCCCCTCCCACAGGCAGGGCCACCAACCTCCAGGCCTGGATCTACACAAGGCTGCCCAGGGCCCCATCCAACCTGGCCTTGAACCCCCACAGGGACGGGGCACCCACCACCTCTCTGGGCAGCCTGTTCCAGCCCCTCACCACTCTCTCTGTAAAGAACTTCCCCCTAATATCTAATTTAAACCTTCCTTCCTTTAGCTTCACTCCATCCCCCTTGTCCTGCCATTATCTAGCCTTTTAAAAAGTTGATTCCCCTCCTGTTTCTCTGCTCCCTTCAGGTAGCAGGCACAGCTCTAACTTCATGGAACAGTCCAGATCTGAACCTTCCCGTTCAAGCCCTGTAACAGAAGTCAAGTTGCTCGAAGGCTGCAGAAGCCCACACTGTGTGCTCATCAGAGGCTTGTTCACTGGAACGATCAGCCAAGCAGCTGAATAATGAAAGGTCACCAGCACTGCAGCAATCCCAGCACTGTGGGGATCTTGTGATCAGTGTGACTTCAACACAAACATGGGTCTCTGGCAAAATTCTCACCAGCTCTTTCCTCAGTGCCAGCAGCTGCCTCAAAAACTCATTCTTACAAAACAGTTTTTATCTAAAGCACTCAAGGACCTCTACTCAAGGCAGCAAAATAAACACTCCCTCTCTCTGGAAATAAGGATGGGCAGAGGAATAAGCCCAAGGTTGCAGAGGCAAAGGCAGGGCAAGGACCCATATGCATGCTGCTGAGCTTTAGATCTAGTTTTTCTGTGCAGCAACTGCTTCAGTGAAGGAACACAGGATCTCCGTACTCAGGAGTATTAAGCTTGAAAGCAGAGAGGAAAAAAGCCTTTCAGAAATCGCAGATTTCAAGCCCTACACAAACATTCCCACCCACGTACTCCACACAGGAGTCAGATGCAAAAAAATCCTCAATACTCAACCCACAGTCTTGAAACTCCATTAAAAATATCCTTCCCATACCTGCTTGAGCAGTCTTAGTCATGCAAGAATGGTGTTTGCTGCTGCTATTGTTCTGGAAAAGCGCTGCTCTTCACTGTGGGGATGTGTACAGGGATGCAGAGGCACAGGAGCAAAGGGCTTATTCATCTCACTGCTCTACAACTGCTTGATAAACAGGAGAGCAAAAGGCAGAGAAAAGGCTAAGCTTAGCCCAGCATCCCCCAAATAACACAGTCTGTGCTAGCAAATGCTACAGGCTACTGAGCAAACCTCCATCAAATTAATCAGGCCCTTCCCCCCATTCCAGTCCACGAGCTGTCTGTCACTGTATGGCACTTGGGAAGGGGCAACGAGGAGGCTGTGGGGGGCTCTGTCTCAGACACAGGTAGGTCAGTCCCCCACCTCTCACATCCCATCTGCTCAGCTGCATCTGAACTCCATCCAAGAAATCCAGTAAGCTGCCTAGTGTTGTCTTTATTTTACACTGGGCAATCACAACCCTGGACTAAAACAAAGGTAAAGCTGAAACACCTTTTCCCTCCCTCCACACCACTCTTCTGACTGCTGGGATGTGTCAGGAATGCAAAACTTCTACAAATTAGAGGTGGTTTCCACTGTATGTTACCCAGTGACAGACTGTGACCTCTCACACTGGACATTTCAGGGTACTGCTCACCTTGCTTGCAAGAAAATACAGTGATTTCAGGGAGAGAAAGGTGACAGCCAGGAAGACACAACAGGAAAGACAGATGTGTATTAGGGATATCTGTACTGTGATCAAAGGAGTGACTGTGGCACCATCTCCAGTTCCTCAGCTTAGGCCAGTAACTGCAGTACCAGCAGCTCATTATAGGAACACAAGGAAAAAAAAAGTTACCCCACACTGAGCACTGTAGTTCCATAACCAGACTACACCAGGACTCAAGATGGATAATTCAGAGCTAAGCAGCTCTCTGCACTGCAGCAGAACCACATCCTCTGGGGTGCTGCCACAGTTGAGCGGCCCGGAGCAGCTTCGCCTTCCCTCAGATTCTTTCAGACCATCCATGTGCAGCAGAGCTCAGCCTGTAACTTTACCCTGCACCTTAAACAGGTAATATAATTACTACACAATCTCTGTCACATCATTAGGTCTTTCTGCCACAAGCCTGCCACCACAACTGACTCCCTTTTTAAGTACAATTACCTCAGGTCCTCTTGCTGCAAGGTTCCAGGAGCTTTCTAACAGACCAATGCCTGGTGGAGAAGGTGGTCTGTTTATTTAACTCCAGATTCATTTTGATTTTTGCACTGAATCAAGCAGAGTAAGAACATACCTCCTCTTTTCCAAGGGTTTTCAGATGATCCAGGATCTGTGCTATCACAGTTTCACAGAGTTTATTAATTTCAGCCAGGAACTTGGAGTCTCCACCATAGAGGGCATCATTGGAGTCAACTGCAGAGATGAATTCAAGCTTAGGTCTGGCTGAAGAGCTAAGCATCTGTTTGCCACTGAAAACACCAGCTATTTATAGCAGATCAGATTTGGAAGTTACAGACCAACCCTCCTCCATGAAACACAGACAGAACACTCTTGTTTAAGTGCCTACACATCCCCTGGATAAGAGCAAAACACTGAAAACAATCACCTAGCTTAAAGCCAGTCCTGCACGCCTGGATGCAGCCAGGTTCAAAACACCTGCTAGACCTAAACACAAAGCAACATACTGTGTCCATATTCCCTTCTTCCATGGATACAGACTCCCTGCTCCTGTTGGTTTAGAAAGTGTGGGCGTCCCCTTCAAGGGCAGCAGGACTGGGCCAAGCTGTTTATATTTTACTTAGTGAAAGCAAGGAGACTTCTGCAGGAAATGGCATTTAAATCTTTTCTTTCTTAAAAAGAAAACCTCAATTCCCTCAGAGTCACAGAGAGTAATTCAGAAAAGTGTCTTCTCAACTTCAGGAGGGAGAGAGATCTTCTTGTATAATTCTGATTTTCAGTATGTGTTTTGGCCTCATTTATTTATAATGTTTTACTAAGTTACAAGAAGTGGGTAAGTTTAAGTGTATTCTGGATAAATCAGAGAGCACACAAGATAAAAGGTGACCCTCCCCCATTCCCAAGTAAACTTCATTTTAAGAAGCTCAAAGTACATGGTCCACCTAGGGAAAAAACCATCATCCAACTACAAGGGAAAAACCACTAACTTTTGTGTCCATGTTTCTCTCCCTAATTCATTTAAATGTCCCATCCTGGGATTATGATGTTATTTCAGTCATATAAAAGTGGAATGAAAGAGAAAGCAGCTAAACCATGTTTCCTTAGAGAAACTACTGTATGTGCTGCTAACCACAGGAGATGCTCCCCTCATGGCTGTTAACTCTGACAGACTATTCCCCAGAAGAATGCAGAACAGATTCCAGCCTGCTGCTCTGTGAAAGCCCTCTGCAACTAAAGAAAAGCCAAACTAGTTTGGTGTATCCACCTATCTTCTAGTAAGCTTTAGGAGAGGCTCTTCATACTCTACCTGAATTTACCAACCTCTCCATGATCAGAAGGCAAACATTCAATTTTAGAGTTGTCAAAGCATTTTATAAAACACAAACTCTTCAGAAATGTTTTTCTAGCTATTCTGAGGATTGCTGACCACCCCTAATTCCAAAGCTGAAAGTCTGCCTTCAAAGCAGCAAATACATCAGCTAAACAATGAAGAGTGGACATTACATCCTGGAAACTGGAGCTGTTAATAAAGGTGGATGAAACACCAATGATAAGTATAAATCAAGCTTATACTTCAGACTAAAAGAAAACCCTCCCTATGCATAAAGTTCCAATATTCACTTAGAAGGTTCACAGCTCTAAAGTACTGACATCAATATTACCAAGAACAAACAAAGGAAACCCCTCTGCCCAGGTGTGGTGTACAGATCTGACCATCCATCACCTCCCATAATTAGTTAAGTTACAGTATCTGGATGTGCCATGGGGAAGAGTCCATTCCTTTAAGACTGACTACCCCAACCTTCATTAAATAGGTACGGTGAGAGCACAACACTACGAATCACAAACACCCAGAGCCACCACCCATACACCTATTACCTTTATCTACATGGTAGATATATGCTTCTTGAGTCATTGCAGACAGCAGATGCAGAACATTGGTATAAATCCTGATTTTGTCATCGCTGTTATCCTCCCAGGTGTAATCCTGGATCACATTTAGTAACCCTCGCACGAGAAACAGCACCCCTTGTTCTGGGTGGTCCTACAGGAAAGGAAAGAGGGAAGTCAAGAACCACACCATAACCTCCCCAAACCAGAAATGGGATGATTTGCCATCATTCAGGTGTTCTGAGTCACAATATTAGCTCTATAAAAGCAAAAGCTGCAATATAATTAAAGCTGACTGTTGGGAGAGGCATTCCTGAAGTCTGCTTCCTGCAAATCCTCTAAAAAATTTGGTCTGGCTTTGTTCTAAATCCTTCCTTCCATCTGACCCACACTCACAAACCTGACCCAGGCAGCCTCTGCAGACACACTGACATGCTTTGCTGTCTAGTCACTGGGCAGCAGTATAGAATTAACTGCCAGCTTCCTAACAGTGAAGCCTCTATGGCTAAATACACTGGGCAGGTTTGTATTAAAATAATGCCAGTAAGCTATAGAAACAGGTACATTACTCATATGGGTCAGAAGAACACCTACACTGGGAAGCTAGAGTTACAATCAAGAGTCTTTTGACAGGGAAAGAACAGAACTGTAAGGACAAGTGCTGTACATAACCTCTGAGTTCCTGCAAGTGGGGTCAGTACTGCACCCAGCTTATTTCGAGCTGGCAGTTGGTGCAGTGATGCCAACACAGGCAGGACAAGTCACAGCCCACTGGGGACATTTCCTTCTCATCATGGGTGCTGTAAACATTGATGGGCACTGACTTCTGAACCCTGGTTATTTCATTGCAAGGTCTGACCCATTACTGAATAGGAGAGGGAGGCTCCCTCCTGCCATCGCCTGTCCTTGAGGTGTTGGAGCATCCAGCTTTGATACAGCCCCTTAGTTCTGTGCTTGTTGGGCAGTGATGTTATGCCACAGCGGTGCCAGCACTGCCCTTCCAAGCACACAGCACCTCCACACTGCCCAATGCATGTGGCTTGGGAGAGTCTTCCACTGGAAAAAGGAGAATGCACTGCTCTGAGTGTGAGGGCTTGGGCTGCTTCACCAAACACAGTCAAAGAAAAGAGGGAGGACACCATAGGAAATGTTCCAGGGAGGAGGAACAACCTACTTTCTCCAAGAACAAATTAATAAAGCCTCAAACTTTTTCCTTTTTTTTTTTTTTTT